>VXBL01003905.1:225826-264440 GCA_013400195.1 Aramus guarauna
GGGCGGCTCCCCGCTGGCTCGGGGAGGGGCGAGCGGTTGCAAAGATATCTCATTTAAAAACGACAATGGAGCCCTTTCGACCAGCCCGGGTGGTGCCCGAGCTTTATTTTCGGGCTGGGGGGAAGGGAATTGTTTGCTTTGCTTTTGTTTTCACAGCAAAACTCGAGGGCAAGTTATTGGAGGGCTGTGAAGAGCCCCGGCCCTTCCTCATTGCCCAAAGGTACCGGGCAGGCCACCCTGCCGGAGGCGGGCGCATCCACCGGCATGCCCACGGCAGCCTGGGAACCCGCGCAAACTGCGCGACTCCAGGCGGTTCTGTCCGCAGCTGTCGCTGACTTCGGAGTGACCGAGTGCTCCGGTCATTGCCCCCGAATCCTTCTCTGCCTCCCCTCTGCTCCCCAGCCTGCGTCTTGGTCTGAGTTCCCCCAGGGGCTTTAATTCGGGAGGAAGCTGCCAGCTGCCCCGTTGCGCCCTTGGCTTTTTTCCCTTGGCAAGGGCAACCACTGAAAGGTGGGGTGCTGCATTTGCGCTCCCGCGGCTCCAGCTGCCAGCCGTGCCCGGGGAGGGCCGCGTCGGGGCCGGACCCCCGCAGGCCCTCGGGGCGGAGGCGACCCACAGCAGCCTCCGCTGGCCGCCGGGGGAAGTGCAGCGCCGGGCCGCGGGGGCTGGAGCTCCCCTGGCCCTGCCGACCGACCCGCTGCTGCTGTTGAAATTTTGCCATGACCAGGACAAAAACGAAGAAATGAGGAAACGGAATGGGATTTTGCTCAGTCGTCCTCGTAGGAAATCGGTGTAATTACGTGGGTATTTGTTCCTCTTCACTGTGCGTTGCACCAGATCTAGAGGGAAGGATTATTTTCTTTTAATGTTGCTGCAGCTCTTCCTCAACACCCTCCTATAGATGTAGCTTGGCCTCCGAGCAGGATTCTCCCCTCTCTCTGGGAAAGTATCTGCACATTGTCTGTTCCTGGATCAAGAGGAGCTGTTTAATAAGTTGTGCCTGCTCCAAGTGTTCGCTTTTGAGCCGCACAGTCAGAGTTTCAAATTGTGCCCTTGACTGTCATTCATGGTCACTTACACAAAAGATTCTCGCTCAAAAACTGCCTGTTGGGAGTGACTCTGACTCTTTCCCATCTTCTTTCTATCCCCTGAGCCTGTAGCCCGTGAGTGCATCCCCTGAGGGCTGAGCTCAGTCCCCCTCTCTGCAGGGGCAGCCTGGTTGCCCCATGCTGTTCTCTGAGTGTGGGGAGAAAAGTTGCTGTGCCATGGGAGGCTGAAGTCTTCAAAAGTAGAGCTGAAATGACTGAGTGAGCTGGCCTGGTAGGGTCAGGCAGATCCAACTGCCCACTGTGAGTGACAGGTGGATTTATTTCTCACATGAGCCTTAAAATCAACTTTTCCACTGAGTCTTAAAAAAAATCACAATTCCCTCTGCCTGGATTTTCTTCTGTTCCTTTCCTGGGAGAGAGGACACAGAGGTTTCCTAGGCAAAGAGGACCATTTCAGAAGCCCAAGGACAATTCTAGGGATGTTTCAGAAGTCTCCTTTTCACTTCATGGGAACCAGAGTCTCTGGGAAGATCATGCCCTCAGTCTGGCTAGTACAACTGGTAGGTCTAGTTAAAAGCTGACGTAAAAAGCTGCAGCACAAAGGAAGCCATTTGTACGGAAACTCAACAATGAACTTTATTGGTCCTGCTACCAAACCCATTAACAAAGCTATACACTCTGCAGCATTGTTTCCAGGCCTGGGTTTTGTTAACCAGCTACTGACATATATATGGCCCAGGGTGCTGATGTAACAGGTGCATTCCTCTTGCCAGGAAAGAGTTCAGTTCAGTTACCAGTTTCAGCTAGTTCAGTTTCTAGGTACCACTTGTTCAAGAGTTTCCTGCTGTAAATAGGGTCTCAAAAGTTCATTGTACAGTGGGATGTATACATGGCATACATGACAGGGAAGCTTTGCTCGGGCCATGAGACCTGTGTGCCACAGAAGGAATTTGACTATGACAACAGCTCTCATTGCCTCTAAGGTGATGAGTCAGGCATCCTGGAGGCCAAATCAGGCTCCATCAGCTGGACTACCCTGCAGTACTGTGTTTTTCAAAGAGTGCCGCAAAACCAGTATCTGGGGCTCGCTCACTCCAGCACCCATGGTACCTGTATTGCCGTACATAGCTGTGGAAGCAGAGTCGGGGAGAAACAGAGACGGGGGATGGTGAATTTCAACTGTTTGCTATACTGAATTACTACTGGGAGCAATGAGTGTCCGTGCGTTTCTGTTACTGCACGTACCCAATATCCTTGCCCAAACACTGGCATTTTCACTCTCTGAAATTAACTCTGTCAGATATGTTCGTTTATATGAGCTGCCCAGGAGGGGGTCTGCCAGGATGTTTTCCTTACCAAAGAAGGTGAAGCAAAGTGCTCGTAAAAATATTTCACCTTTTCTTTCTCCCAAGAAGAACCAGTAAGTGGCCAAGGAAAGACCCAGTTGGAAAGGGGCTTTTTGCAGGTAGAACAGTTTCACTTGCAACTGAGTGCTGACTAAAATGTTTCACAGATATAACAAAAGATGGGCTCAGCCTTGCAGAACCTTTCTTCCTGGAGTTGATCAGCAAGAAGGAAAGAATGAAGTTCAGCTTGAGGTTCAGTTGGGTTGAAGGACTGAGAGTTGGAAAACAAAACCAAAGTCTATTCGTACTGTAACCTAACAAATGCACCTAAGAAGTTTCTGAAGGTCCAGAAGTATTTTTACCTTTGAATTAGAACAACACTTTCTATTCAAATAAAAATCTTAAAACATGTGCTAAAACAAGTCCTGGCTAGCAGCTCTATTTTCTATTTCCCCAGACATTAGTCATTATTAGCATTCTAGTGTAGAAGAGTCTCCGTGTAGCAGGACTATCTTCTAAATTACTTCGGATGATAGACATAATGAATTTAAAAATTTCACTCATCTTTGCCCTGTCATAAATGAAAGCACATATTATGCTCATTCAAAAAATAGCTAACCATAGAGTTGGGTTCAAGTTACATTTTCAATGTAGAAATGTTTATGCTGAAAAAGCCTAGATACTTTCTTGGAAGTAGTTTAATGATGTAAAATAGTCCATTAATGGATTTTGACTACTGTGCAGTTTTTAAAATAATTTCCCTTATAATTAGTTGTTTCATCATTCCTTTATGTGCCTTGCTTATTTCAAATTCCAGGGAAAGAAGACTGCTAAGCTGATATAATGAGATAATATCCTTCACTGGCATAAGTAAGGCTATGAGATGGACTGCTACCCACATTGGTAATTATACATGCTCCGTTTCCACAACTAGAACCAGAATGAATACTCTACAGCATTTTACTGTCTCTGAATAACATTAACTGAAAAAAACAAGTGAGTAACTTGTTTACGTATTAGTATTGGAGGAAGCAACCTGAGCTGGTTGTCCTTGAGTCTGTGGAGTCAAACTCATTCAGTGAGCACTTAACACGGGACTAAGGAGGAAAGCCATTTTGTCATCTACATGCAATACTTGCTGTACCAGCTCTTCCACCCTACAGGGGTGCCAGCTTCAGGTTCTACATGCCTTGGGAAGTTGCCAGAAGGCAGGGACAGCATCACAGATTTGTCCAGTTGTGAGATACAGGCTTTATAGGTGAATAAACTTGACATTTCCATCCCATCTTCTCTGTAGGATCTCAAACCACTCCGTGAATATTAATAGTCTTAGGGTGAGAGAAGGAAGCATTTTATGCCTTTTTTTTGGATGGTATTAGAGGCAAAGATTTAGTTCATGGTCATATGGGAAATAGGTGGGTCCAACATCATCGGCGTGCCCTTCTAGAAACCTGTTTTGACTAATGAATGGAGGCACATCCATCTACTGCCTATCTGGCCACACGGACCTTGCTGGCAGCACAGCTAGCACAGTTTGCTGTCGAGGCTGAGAGGCGTGATTTCTGGTAAAAAGTACATGCACAGCCAGAGCTGCTCAGTGCTGCAGACAAATGAAGCCCCCAGTGGTCCCTGTGCCTGCAGTGGGTACAGAGCAGCTTAAAAAAGGTTGAGAGGAAAACCACCGGGGTGACCCAGCAGCTCCACAGTCCCTCTTTCGGGGCTGCAAACAGGGCTGCAGGCTGTGCCGCAGCAGCGCGTACACTCTGCCGTCGCCTGCAGGCAGGGGTCCGTCCTGCCACTTTGCCGCCTGTGGCCCAGGACTCCCCCAGAGTGAGAAATAAAGATTGCATTTAAATTCAGTGGGAAGAGTCTCTGGTACTTACAGCCTTTAAAGCTTGCACTGCAAAACCTATCAAAGAGTACTTCCTTTTCATTATTGCATTTTGGTGCTTT
Organism: Aramus guarauna; assembly: GCA_013400195.1. Lineage (NCBI taxonomy): Eukaryota > Metazoa > Chordata > Aves > Gruiformes > Aramidae > Aramus > Aramus guarauna. Next base: position 230,175 of record VXBL01003905.1, read on the forward strand.
TTCAGTAAAAAAGCTTTGTCCTGAATGCAGCCTGGAAACATCAAATTGAAATACATATTACATGAAGCAGGGGTTTCCAAACACATCTTGCTTTGGGTACTGCTTGCTGCAGCAACCCTTGCTGCTGGCAGGGATGGCAGCTGGAGCTCTCGGTGTCAGCTGTGGCCAGGGCTCCTGGCAGCACTGGTGGCTGCCAGCACAGCCTTGTACCAGCCCAGTGCCTCTGCCCATCCCATCTCCAGCTCCCCAACCTCTCGTCAACCCTCCTCCAGCAGTAAAATGCCAACCACAAACTTCCTAATCTTTCCCCAGCCACACTGCCTTTTTTTTTCCTCTCCTCTTCCTCCTATCCCACTCTCAGCAGCTGACCAGTACTGGCAGCACACTGGCAAGAGCTGGCTTTGGTGGCAGAGTCTGTGGGACAGCTTGTGTACCAGTACCAGCCTCACGGCTGAGCACCTTTCTACACAGCGCAGAGCAGCTTGAGTGCCATCAGTACTATGCAGGCTGCAGGATCTTCATGCCTAGGAAAATCGCAAATTATGGTGACCAACCACTTTGGAAAAAAGAAAAAAATGTTTCTGAAATGTTTGTACCTCTGTGAAACTTTGATCTCTGTAGAAACTTTTCAATGAATTTTGTATGCCCAACTCTCCACAGCCTGTTCCTTGCAAGGCATAATGTTTGCTGGATGTGAAACCCCTTTAATTGCTGGGCTTCTCTAAATTTTCCTTTTCTAAGTCATTATCTACCCTGCGTTTATCAAAAATGGGTAGAAATGCAGGACTTTGCCTTTCTCTCAATCTGCATGTCATTCCTTTACAAAGCTTGAAAATATTTTTCCTCTGGTATTTATTCATTTTCCTGCGCTGTATATCCAATTAGACTCCTCTGCTGCAGATTCAGAAATGAGAACAGTTCCACCTCCCTCGCACGCAGCTCCATTTCTCTTCAGTTTCATTTCCCTCAGGGTCACTGTTAGGTGATGATATGCAGTAACGTCCCCAGTGAGGTGCTGTTTCCATTAGCTTTCCCCTTCAGAGGTGGTCAGAGGTCTGAATTCTTACATGATTTGTTTTCTTGGCTACTTAGAAAATAAGGTTCAGTTTTGATCCTGCTTCTACGCAGAAATGCTTCGTTTTCAGGTATTTCTTCCTTTTCTAATAAAACGGTGTGTCTTACCTCTGATTTTAAAACAAGGAGTATGTTTTGGTGGATGATTCTTTTACTCAGCATTCAATGCTATTTATATAAAAATGGTTATAAAAGGAGGAAGAAATCACATGGCAGGACATAACATGCACATGCATACACCCCTGTTAAGAAGACCACAGAAAATGCTCTCAGACACATCTACATGAAATGCAGTGAGAAAGCAAAAAAATACCTCCTCCTGTGGAACACAAAGCACTTTCTGTAGATGGGTAAATGTACAAGCTCCATACTAAAATGATGCAGTCAGTTCAGTAGATGTAATCTTTGCTGAATCAAACATGATTCAACATCAAACGTGCTTTTGGTTATGCTATTTTGGCAACTGCCTTTGGGGGAGGAGAGCAGACAACAAACTCATTCCCATTCTTCCCTCAATGAAGGGTCGTTTGAAAGTTTATATGCTTTTGAGCACTGAAATGGCTTCTTTTTTTTTTCTTTTTTTTTTTTTTTTTTCTGATCATGAAATTCTGACATGTGAGGGCACTTCAGTGCCTTGCTGCACTTTAGCGTACAAGAGTGGTTATTCCCTTAAAGTTAATATTACTCGGTAGCCTTATATCGGCTCTTCACACCACTTGAGGCCCATGGTAGGGCTTTGTGAGAGAAGCTGGAGACAAATGGCTCTGTACTTCACCATCACGGACCTTGAATAAACTGTTGTGGAAGTGGGTTTGGAGACAAATTAGGGCTAGCATCCCAGGGGAATCCATGACCCAGAAGTTTGGAGGAGGTGGTTAGACATGCAGTGACTGTTACTGAAAAATCAGAATTATTGCTCATATAGCCAAACCTGTAAATAGGCATCATAGCTGGGGTGAATTTCAATCACTTCCTATTTCTTTCATCTAGTTTTGTTGATCTTTCTATGTTTTCATTGTATATTATTTCCTACATTTATCTACATTTAACTAAGTAAAAAGTCATCGATAGATACTATACTGTAATTAAAGCTGGCAAGTTTAAAGCTGGATTAAACCCTATCATTTTCATCAGAAAATGTATTTTTTTCTGAATTGGCATCTTTTTCTCTTGAGCGAATCTAATTGAAACTCTTTAGGGGTGTTGCTTGTTCACATTTTTCTCTATCCTCCAGCTCCTTAGGTGGATGCCATCTCCCAGCTTTATTGTTGATTATAGTCTGATGTTATCAGAAGTTGAATTTTCTCTCCCACAAATCTTTTCTCTGTTTCAATACAAAAGCAAAGCAAGTATCAAATGTCAAGGTTTTTTTTTTCAGAGACAGAAATTACACCTGATTTTACCTGATGTTTTGATAAATGGTCTGGATTCAGGAGAGGTATCAAATTCTTCTATGAGAGAGAAATTTCAGTTTGCAATAATCTCAAATTTAAATAAAAAACCCAATTCATCTGAATTCTTAAAATTGTTTTGAGTAACTAAAAGCCCATGACATGACCTAATAGTCTGTTTCCTTCTGGGGAGCAGAAAGCTGTGGGAAAAACCCCTCAAACTGTACATCTGAACCTCAAATATTTGGCAGAAGTGGGCTCCATCACACAGGCTAAGAATTCAACACAAATTTTTTCCTCCTATACGAAAAACTGATGTTCATTTATGCAGTTTATCAGAGTGAGAATGGAAAATCTATCACGTTGTCACCACAGCAGGACTAACTGCATCTTCTTTAGCATCAGGAATGTTATGACTGCTTTCCAGGCACCGAAAGGTTCCTTTGCCAATCAATGCCGACATTTGCTACCTGTCAGAGAAGGCCTTCATTCTTAGCTATTAGGGGGCTTTGTATCCAAAGCCCATAGCTTAGATTCTTGCCTTAGAAGACATACAGTTGGGAACCGATATAGCTGGGAAACAGCGAGAATCCAACTTTAGGCAATAGCTGTATATACTACATACCACCCATCTGCCTTTATCGACACCCTTATGATCTAGACTGCAGAACTCTTCTGGGCGGTACAGAGTCTGGTCAAGCCATATTGTTTCATTGCATTAGAAAGCCTTCAGATAATCAGCGCTGACTACGTTATTCAGTACTGTTGTGGCAAGACTGAGGCATTGGCAAAGGCAGGAATCTTGCTTCTTCTAGCTGGGCAATAGCCCTTGTTTCCCAGAGGGATACTTCTGAGTGTTGTGAGGTCTCCTGTGATACAGCACCAGAGACTGTGGTGGCATTCCAAGGCTCAGTTAGAAGATGTGCATGCCTTTGCTCTACCAGACCCAAGGATGAGGGTCTTGGGATTTTTTTGACATATCATTTTATCTCTACTGGTTTAAAAATAATTGATTGGAAAAGTGGTAGTGTTTTCTTTTTAGTCATTGTTCCCTCCACACGTATTTGTTTCCTCCAGTCTTTTTTACAGTATTATTGAATTTTACTTTAAAAGATGCTCTTCCAAAATGATTAATCTTCAACAGGGAATTGGAATGCCTCTAATATTTTGGTCTTTTATTGAAAAAGAAAGTCCAGTGTCTCCATATGAGACGTGCATATTATAATTTTATTTGTTGAACTAGACCATTCTGTACCACTACTTTTAAACAGAGCATTGTGCAATACTTCAGACAAGACAGCCCACTATAAGCTGCCATAAAGCATTTGCTAGCTTCAATTTGCTATTGATGTATAAAGTTCCTTTGTTTTTTGTTTTCAAGTCAACAGCTCCGGAGATGCATACATAAACATCTCTCTTTTTTCCACAGGAAATGTTTTCCACCTTTTTACAATGGGCATTATACTTTGTACATTATAATGTCTCTCTTTGGATTAGTTATCTAAATGAATGCTAGGTAAAGCTCTTCACTTCCACACCTTCTCATCTTTATGTGCACACATAACTTCTACTGATCTCAGAGAGCTGTGTACACACAGGGAAAGGGTAGAGACCTGGTAGTGGTCATGATTGCAACTGCCAACATGACCATTCTTTTTGCTTCTTTCTTTACCTTTAAATGCAACTCATCAAATCAATGTTAAATTCCTTCTGTTGTTAAGCTCCCTCCCTCCCTTGTCATCTGTGTGCTCAGGTCTTCTCTCTCTTGGTTTCATGTCAGAGAGCTGAGGAGATCAAGTCACAGTCCAGGAGAAAACAGTTTTGTGGCCATGAAAGACATGCAGTTGCAAAATATGTTTCTATTCCAAATCCAGCTGCACGTCCACTTGTAAGAAACCCACAGAACTGATGAACCAGGGAGAAAAGGAGTCAAAGAGCAAGTGGCATGTGTGAGTAAAAGCCTTTATAGAGGGATGGATTTATTTTGGCTGCTCAATGGCTGCATGAGTTGCTCTGTGTGCCAAGACAGCCTTAGAGAGGGGAGGGAGCATCGCAAACTGTATCTGTCTCTCTGGCATCCACTCCTCCCCAATATACATCTGACGTATAGCTTTTGGATTGGCTCCAGGTGGGGTAGCTGCTACTTGTGTCCATTTACCTTTACCTCAACTCAGCTGTCCTCAGACAGCCTGGAAAACTGGGTCATAAATGGTTTATTCTCCGTCTCACTTGTTGCCTGAGAGGCAAGTGACAAGGTGAGGAGATGGTGTGGCTGACCTCAGCCACCTGATGAAATACAACGTGTAACGAACAGAGGCTACCATGAGGACTTAGGGGAGGATGCTGCTTTTGCTTGCCTTTGCTTGTTGTTTGTGGATCCAAAATTTTCGTGGGGCACTGGGAGAAAATGTGCCTTTACCATTGGTCTGGGACTTGACTTGATGTGACTGAAGCTTTCCCTGAGTGTTTGAATCAGAAAAAAAAAAATCATCTCCCATATCCACCTACATGATAAAGTCCCTCTCAAAGTGATTGTATGAGAGAGGAACACAGAAGCTTTTAAATAATCTATATTCACATGTTTCTTTCAAGGTTAGTTTCTTTCTGGTAATAATTTCTTTAAAATTCGTTCTTGCCACATCTCATTTCTTTTCCACATCATATGCTTCATTTTTCTGTTCAGAAAAGGGCAGGTTTTCTTACTATCCATCCATGTGCACAGGAGAGTCAAAGGGCTGGAGTCTGAAGGGTATTTGGCTGGAATATAACTGCATTGACTTCAGTAGTGACTCCAGGAGCACTTGACAGAAAAGTCAGGGACAAGTTATTTTTAACAAAGCAAAGCCTATTGTCACAATTGTTTAAAGCTTTGTGGTACAATATAGGATGTATCAGACAATGTTCATTTTTAAAAAGTACTCCTTTATTGTTTGCAACCTCCTGCTAGCTGAGAACTTTGATATTTCATTGGATTTCTCCTTCTCATCACACAGTTTTGCAATACTTTTCTCCACTAGCCCAGACTAAAAGTCTTCTGAATCACTGCATCTGGTAGCTCTGATGGTCTCCTGTGACTGCCTAATTTATTTGTGTACTTATAGATGAATCATGAATAAGAGAAAACAAACTTGAACTCTGCCATTTCCACTTGCTCAAATGTATAATTTTAACGAGCAGTAAATTTGCCAGAAAATGTCCTACGAGTTTTCATTATATTAACCATGTGTGAACTGCACAATGTAATAGGACTTGGTGGACAATTTGACTGAGTTGTCTCCTTTTTAATTGGAGTAGAAGATCAAGATTCCTGAGGGGATCTGAACAAGATTACTAGCCCCAAAGGCTAGTCTTGTCACCCCATTGTGCCTGTTAGACAGGACCTCAGGACCAAAGATGAAATACTGGCCGGAGCTGGGGCAACCAGAGCCCAGCACAGCAGACTCTCCATCAGACGGCACAAATGCGGTCATTCAAGTGTCTGGCTCAGTTGTGTGGCTTACATCAAGTACTATAGCTTCAACAGTGGAGGATTGATTCTTCCTTCTCTAATGCTTTATTTTGTCTTGGATGGGTTTTTCATTGCTTTCCCTGAGGGTTCTCCTCTCTCCTCCAATTTTTCCAATGTTAAAACTACTTTTTCTTTCTATCGCAAGCTGCTGCTTTTATTTACACATTTTGTTATTCCATCACTTTTAGATATGAATACTCTGTCTCTTTTGCATTTTTATGCTATGGATGTCCTCTTTTGCCGTTTTACACACCTACTTTGTGAGGAGTTGACTCACCCTAGAAATACTTCCCTGTGTTGCCTACGAAAAGCAGTCCATACAGCTGTCTCTCAGTAGAAATCTGCATATTAGTATCTCCAGTTAGGTGTGTTGAATCTAGTTCTTTCGATCATCACCAGCATCCTTGCCCAATTACTGCTGAGGGGCACAACAGTGTTTTAGAAGTGCTCCTTCTCAGAGAGGAACTGCCCCACGAGCCGAGTGCTAGCCCCTCTGTCCTTTCTCCCTGCTCATCTCTGCCTCTTTGCTCAAAGCTGAAACTCACTCCCTTTTCTCACATGCCTTTAATCAAAGCTCCCTTACCTTTTTTTTTTTTTTNCTCCCCATCTAGTAGCAATGTACCTTCTGAAATTACATTCACTGGTGTGGTATATTGCTGCTCTTCTCTTACACCTTCTTTTAAATAAAAATGCAAAACTAATAAATAAGATTCCTTTCCTGAGTTTGTACTTCTTAATTAGCACATTTTTTCTAGCTTAGATGGCTCTCCTGCTGTTCGCAACATCAGTAAGATAGTTGCAGTATTTCATTAGTCATATAGTGTAAGAAGTATTTGTTGGACAGCAAGTTTCAGTGAGTACTTTCTGTCCACTGTTAATGTATGCATCATCAAGGAGGATGATATGATTCATCATCCCCATTGAATAGCCTTGTTCTGGGCTTTCCTCCCTTCCTCCAGATTCTCCACCTTCTGTTTTTCCTAGATCAATCTTGTGTTTTTATTTCTATCTCCCCAGACTCCTTTAGTCCTTTCACGTTATACATCTGTATAACATGATGTCCCCAGTGAAGGATGGGAACATTTCCCAGGGAAGAATAATCTGCAAATGCCATCAGTGTACTTCTAATCTTCTTTTTTCTAATCACACTAAAGATATTAAATAAAATCAGAGCTAGCTTCGGTCTCTGTAAGAACCCTCTAGGCACCTTCCCCAGCTTGTCACATTAGTGCCTATCATTTCAGTCCAACAGCTAATTTATAACTCATGTGTTAGTACTCTTGAAGAAAATTAATGTAACAAAATGCAATTCTAGACCTTTTGGAAGCAAGGGTGATATTTGTTTTAAAGAAAACCGACTGCAGTCCCTTACGCTCCTTCTTCCACAGACTTCACTCGCTCATACGCTAACACCCACATGCAAGCACAACAGCGCATGTGTCCCCAGGATCAATTGTGTGTGAGTGGGAAGATAAAGAAGACTAGCTATTGAGTCCTCACTACGCTTCTTGGGTTCCTCTTTGTTGGTGACAACAGGCAGGATTTTGAATAGGCCTTTTATACTTTTTAAAGTTAAACTTATTATGATATGATCCCTTGACTCCAAACCTTGCTTAATTCATCTTTCATGAATTTAAAGTTGATGCCTGTTGTCTTTGGGCATCTTTAAGGCCACAGCCCACCTTCACGCTGAGGTAAGGGCAAAACCGTAACATTTTACCTCACTTTCTTGCCATCAGAGGTCTATGCTGTGGCCTTACTGGAGCAGCTAATGGTGTCCCTGGTTCTCAATGCAGGTACCTCAGGAATTTTTATATTATTGGTCTGTAAGTATGACTACCTATAGGGAATTTTCAAAGTTGCCTCAAGCAGTTATTCAGGGGATTTCAACTTATTTTTCGCATTGTGGGCTTATTTATAGGTTTTGTTTTATGTGTAATCCACTTCCTTTTATGGAGCTGGTCAACAAATGCTAAATATGATTTGTTTATTCCTGATGAACTTCTGAAAATCTCAGCCTGAATAACCAGTCATCTCAGACTCTAAGTTAACGTGGCAAATTATCAAAGCACTCAAATAGAGAAGGTCCCATCCTGTGCAGTTCGATTTTGGTAGAGTGACTGAAGCATACTCTAAACATGGGACAAACAAGTTCCGTATCTCAATGGTTTTAGAGTTGCAGTCTGTTGAGCTGAATCAATTACAAATGGAGGGTCATTCAAAGACAGCAAAACATTTAAACTGTAATTTCTCATTTTGCAACAATGAGTCAAATAGCACCGCACAAGCTCATCTTCTGCATGTTTTTGTTCAATGTCTATGGTTTTTAGCACTGGTGGTGTTAGCTATGAACATGTTACATATTTATTCTATTTCAAGGTCAAGATTTCCTGAGAGGATAGAGATATACAAATAACTTACATTTGATATGGCTGGGTATTCAAGCAGCAGTGCTATTGTAAGTGATAACAAAAGACAAAACGTAAGTCTGATACTTAAGGCCAGAACATGTTGTTTTTTGAATCTTCTGTAATAATATGAAGGAATAGAAATTTTATCTTCCTTGAAAAAATTCTTTATTTCTCTGTATGTTTAGTTCATTATATCGGCTTTACAAAATAATGCAAGCAGTCTTTGCAACAAAAGATAACACATTAATGTTCCTACAGTATTAAATATTATTTCTTTATATATGTCAGTATCCAGAGGTCATTGCTTTCTTGTCAGAGAAAAATCTGAAGCACTGGTTTTTGTGTTTAATTACAAGAGTCTTATGTTTCAGGAAACAAATTCTGACCTCACTTAGATGCTGGTTTAGGGCTCTTTTTGTACAAATGGCTGTTTGGGGGTTACTGCTGCCATTTTGTTCATTCTGTGTGCATGCATTGTCATCTCTAGTTTGGATTGTAAAACTTGAACATTGGTGTGCACATACACTGCTAATTTCTTTGTCTTCTGCTAAGTTTGGAATTTCATAGGCAAACTAAGATAATCCATACTAGAAAACCCTTGTCCTATATATATTTTTTGTTCTATCACATAATTGTCAGGTTTATGTGAAACCATTAAATAACATTAACAATTTTAAAGGATTTATGCATCATTTCCTCCATTTAGTGCTGCATTATGCCTGAAGTAAAGCCCTTTCAAGGGGAGGAGATCAGAACATGTTCATGGGGCTGCAGTGCTCACGAATCTGTGGTGGATACTGGTATACTCACCTCATATTGTTCCCAAGTGTGCTCAGAAAAACAGACATCCGTGGAATTTCATTCAGGTTCATGTTCAAAACCTAGCACAATGCATTGGAAACAAAGGCTCCCAAAACCTTACAGCTCAATTCCTATCCTGTTCAGTGAGGAAGGATAAAGAAAGAGCCAATTTTTTTCCCGATCCTTTTCCTTCACCTGTGCTCCCAAGAAATGCATTTGTTGAAAGTTCAAATGCAAGCCAGGCCAGCCAGTCTGTGCAGTAGTTGGAGGGTGCAAGAAAGATGAGGCAAGTCCTGCAGCAGGATGCTCGTGGATCAGAGCCAGCCTGCACAGCAGAGAGGGTGTGCTGGGTCAAGGGACAGAAGGTGAATATCAAGTAAGGAAGGAAAAAGAAAGAAAATCAGCGAAGAAGGAATGGATGACATGTGTCCTGGTACCAACCTGCTCTCCAGCACCCAGAAGCACAACACTGGCTGCTACTGCCCCAGAGGGCTCTGCCTTCTGCTCCTGCTTCCCACTCAAAATAAAGGCCTCTGTCCTGATGTTCAAATCCCTCTTCAGGGACAGGTCTGAGCAACACAAAGATGGGTTCTGCTTCTGTGCTACTGATCTGATTCCCCAACTAGATTTCAACCAAATCTTGACTGTTTGGTGGGAACTTCTGTCACTGGGAGAAGGATCCATCAGTCTTGCAAGAAGTGCACTGAAATTGGAGACCTTGTTCTTGCAAGCAGCAAAGATCTGTCTACAGATCTTAATACACTGAGAGCTAAATGCCAAATGCTGTTCATCTACTGGGTGCCTCTGCAATAATTTTTTTTTCAAATACAAACATTTAGAGGTGCAGCACACCCATTCAATCAACCTAGAAGAACAGATTTGATTTTGTGGCTTGCATTGGGCCATTTATATTTTATTTCAGCCTGCTGCAGGCAGCTGCACACTTGTGTCAGGCTCAGGTACAGCCTTCCATAGAAGAGGAAAAAAACATGAATTTTCTTTTCCTCTCCCCCTCCGCCCCCCATTTTAGTTTTTTCATTACCTGGAATAAAGAATTCAGGCTCTCTCAGCATCAGTCTAACATGAGCCCTCTGATACTTGGAGTTTTCATAGACCCCAATGTCTCTTTAAACATATGATCGTATCAGTTTAGTCTTATTTTATCCTCTTAAGGCAAGATTCTTGCTCTCATACCTGCAAAGGACAGACAGCTTGACAGAACATGCAAGGCTCAAAGAGAGACAGAAAAAGAACTACGGGATTTCCTATTTTTAACAAGTTCATGTTCTGAAGACAATTTGAAGATTTTGGAGAGACTGAACCTAAATTTTTGGACATTTTATGTTGGCAATGGTGCAAATGTATGGGGTTCTTTTTTGAAAGGTAAATTACGCATTCAAAGGAAGTTAGCCTGTTACCCAAAACACGAGTTATTTTGCTGGTCCCTGACAGGATTGCAACTCAAACTTTTCTTGTTCAGGAAGATTTCTCATAATACCAAACCTTCAAGCAGCAGACAAAAGAAGAAAATCAGGGTAAAATAAAGAAAAAATCAGTGTCCAGTCAAAATGAACAGTATGGAAAGAAAGAATTCCAAAGCAGTGAGCCTAATCAAATTACCCCTTGGTTCAGATCATGTTATATAGCCTGAAAAATTCAAAGGAAATCCAGTTCAATCTACTGAGCATTGAAAATCCCACCAAATATTAAGGAAAATCCACTGAAACCCTTGCATACAGTCCAGTGAAATCTTAACCGGAGGCTGTCTGAATTTCTGTTGAAGTTTTCTGTTGTTGTAACAGGTACTCAAATGGTAAGCAATTTTGGGGAAAATTATTTATTTTTCCTCCTCTGAGATTTGCAGCAGTAGTGGAGCAGGCTCCAAAACTCCTTTTTGCATTTAGCCCCAGCTCTATCCATTTTGCTATGATCCCTGATTCCATCACAGCAAGACTTATATCAGGTGGTTTCAGATCCCAACAACCATGGTTTGTCCCCTGGGGCAAAGCAGGAGGTATGACTCCTCAAGGTCATGAGTCTCTTTCTTTATGCAGGAAAAATCATTCCATCTTCCTGTTTCTTTCTCCAAACACTCAGGAAAAGCCCAGCACTGTTTCAAATCTTTTAATGCCAATTTTCCAAAGAAGAGATCAGAGAAGGAAAATAAACCTTGGGAACTTTTGAGCCTGGGAAATTGGATACTTTTCAAATCTGGAACAAGAATCACTATCTGGCTGGAAGAAGTTCTGAGCATGGCTCAGATGACTTAATTTAGCTGTCAAACCAGATAGAAACAAAAATGAACTCGTGGGTCTCACACAGGAAGCAGAGATAACCCTGCTTCTGCTCAGCCTCATAGGAAAGAATGGCAACTCTATCCCAGATCGAAGCAGACCTTTCAAGATTTTCAGACCACAAAGGTGTGACTAGTTGCACTGGTTTTGGCTGGGATAGAAATTTCTTCTTAGTAGCTTCTGTGGAGCTATGGTTTGGATCTGTGATGAACACAGTGTTGATAACATAGGGATGTTTTAGTCATTGCTGAGCAGTGCTTACACAGCATCAAGGGGCTTTCTGCTTCTCACACTGCCCGCCCAGTGAGGATGCTGGGCATGCACAAGGAACTGGGAGGGGACACAGCTGACTCCAACTGACCAAAGGAATATTTCTTACCATATGATGTCATGCTCAGCAATAAAACTGGGAGACGGGGGATGGAGATTGGCCACAGCTGCCACTACTTGGGGTCTGGCTGGCCATCAGTCAGTTGATGGTGAGCAATTGAGTTTTTTGCATCACTTGTTTTTCTGGGTTTTGTTTCTCTTCCTCCTTACTGTGGTTTTGTTTTGTTTTAATTTTAAACTGTCTTTAACTGAACCCATGAGTTTTCTCACTTTTAGCTTTCCAGTTCTCTCCGCCATCCCACTGGAGTTACTGTGTGGTGCTTAGCTGCCCACCGGGGTTAAGCCACGACACTTCAATGACTCAGAAAAAAATGGTCTAAACAAAGATACTGACAAAAAAACTTAAATGTAAGCATCTTACACTGCATAAAGCTTAATTTAGCATCAAAGACTCAGCACTCAGTCAGGGAGGGGGTCTTGGGTTTGGTCAGTCGGTGGTCTTGTATCGTGTCCACTGATCTTCAGTGGTGCCTTGCTTTTTCCATTCCTGTAAACACTTAAAAAGCACAGAAATGTAAGAAGTCACCTCCAGAGTCTTCTAAAAAGGAAATGGAGCCAGTCCCCATGTTTCATTTTCCTCCCATTGAGGAGGAAGTCCAACTCCAATAGACCTATTCTCTTATTTCAACAAGCTGCCAATAAAGCGCTGATCTGCAGTGGAAGCATTAACATCTATTCCCACAATAACTGACAAAGGAAACTTGCTGCCTTTGCTACATTTCAATAGGTGATGTGTGTCCTTGGCATTTACCAATCTCTGGCAAATCTTTTCCTTTTGCCATTAGTGTGCAGCACTGTTGATGCGGCCACACTCTTGCTTCCATCCACCAGCTGCCTGCAGGGCTAGGAATCTTGCATGGGGAGCAAGGAAGGGAATTTGAAAGAGGAAGAAGAAAAAAAAAATATTACTTGGGGAAATCTGTTATGGATTCCTGGTCCCTGGCTCATGCATGAACAAATCTCAAATCATGCGTCTAATAAATCTTAGCAGGGAAACAGAGTGGGTTCAAGGTCACCATCTTTGAAAAACTGAATTGTATTTACCAGCAGTATACCTCTACTGCAATTCTTGCTAACTTACATATTCAAAGAAAGAAAAGATTACTGCCAGCTCTCTCAGACAGAGAATAGCTATTCGTGCATAGAAGTGTCCCCTCTTGGGAGTGTTTCTCTTCCCAGCATGAAAATTCAGAGTCTTTTTGAGAGATCAGTATGAACCACCCATGAGTTGCAGGATCCTTTCCTTCTCCTTAGGAGAGATTCAAGAAAAGCCAGTCAGAAAATCAGAAATGTTTTATTTCTCTTTGAAAATGTTCATTCCTCAAAACCAGAACCCCTCACAAGGACATTTTGTCTTCAGTTAGCGCTTGGCAGAAGCATTTCTCAGCTCTCTGTTCTCCCAGTAGCAGATTTTAATCCAGAGCCGTGGTATCTGAAACCAACTGCTTCACTGCCTCTTTTTTGTACAAAAGGAGAGTCTGATTTGGAAGATGTAGTCTTTCTTTTTCAGAGATTCCATGGGAGACTCTGCCCTAGAGCCACCCTCTCCTGTGTGGAGAGGCTGAGCAGTTCTGCCACGTGAGGAAGAGCACAGGAGAGGCTGAGCACACATTCTGCCGTGCAAGAAAGAGGATGTCCACACCCTAAGATACCAGGTGTCTTCTCACATTAGATTTGTGCTTCTTTACTTTGTTTTCCCCGTGTAGTACCTTGGCATCTCTGGAAGGCAGCTACTCAAAGACATCTTCTTGAGTGTCCCCACTGCCACCCAACACCAACACCAGCTTGTGTTGAAGCTAACTTGAGCTGGAGGACTGACAACCTGTCTTCCCTGTACTCATCACCCCCCAGCAAACTGCTCAGCCCCTGCTATTCAGATCAGTCCAAGGCACAGCTAACCTTACATCTGCTCCTCAACCTGGCCTGACATTTTGAAACCCGTCTGTGTTATTCATAAAAATGACAACGCAAGAAATATCATCTTTTCCCCACTGAAAGCTCAAAGTTAAAAGCCATCACAGCTGCTGCAGAGGCTTCACCAAAAGCCGTATCAGCAGTTTCTGTTTTAAAAACATTTTTTTTTTTTACCCAGTCACACTGATGCAGCTGCAGTTTTCGGCAGAGCCTTCTCTGTGGCTGATTTGCCGTTTTCTCTCACTTTCCATTAAAAAAACATCTAGGGCTTTCAACACCTCAAGACTTAGTTTTTGAAGCTCGGAAAGTGAAGGTTAAATATATCACAGCATCTGGCAAAGCTCTGTTAGAGCCAAGGTCAAGCATTTTGCATTTTTAGATGGAGGAAAGTCTTTGTTCTCCTGCTCCATTCTGGATGCCAGCTGAAATTACCAAAAGTTACCTGAAACTTGCCATGCCAGTAACACAGTGTGAATACCTCAGTGTTAATGGGTGCTACCTGATGAATTTGAATTCATCTGCCAAAGCCAATGGCAGGGCATTCAAACTTCCTGTGGTCATGAAGGCAACCAGGAGCATGTTGTTTTCATAAATAGGTAGGAGCCAGAAGGTTTCACAAATGCCACCACCAGACAGCATGCCCTGGGAGCCAAAGACTTGCTGGAGTTTGTACTGCTTCCCAAAAGCATTTTCCTCTCTCTAGACACTCACCTCCACTCCCCCAGGAGCTACCACATTCAACTCCTCCTACCCAAGGTACAAGTTCCTTCGGAAACAAGAGACAACTGTGCAATAGCTGTTCAGGATGTGGAAAAACAGAAGAGTTGGCTCTCATGAGCATAGTGGTAAGAGGGTGTCCCTTGCAGATTTGAGACCTTCCTTAGCATCCTGGGCTGGGCAGGAGCAGGTGGCCAGGCTGATCCCTGCAGGGCATTGTGAGGGGAGCTCGCAGCAGAACAGGGAAGGCTGTTTCCATGCCCTGAGAAGTGTGTCAGTCCCACAGCAAGGCTTTGAGAAAACCTTATGGAAGAGGGAAGAAAATAATGTCTTAGGACTCCTAGTGATGTGATAGCAGAAAGGAAGGGAACATGTCATCAGCTTAAAGATTTTGTTTTCCTTTTCTTCATGTACTTTCATGGTGTTTTCTTGGTTGCTGTCTTCTGTGAGTGCTGTTCCCACACATCTCAGAAACAAATGAATGGGTGAAAAGGATATTCTTCTCCAGCTGCCCTTGATATCAAAGCAGAGATGAGTACTTTCTAAGGTAAAAGATATAGACTGATTATCTAACACCTCTGCTTGACATCTAGCTTCTGCGTCCATATCTATATATGAAAAGATACAACCTCTTCTCTATTCATTTCAGTCAGTGCCTGTGCTAGTGGAGATGTGACAGGATGAAAGTAATTTTGTGGATGTTGTGCAATTTGTTGCATGTAATTTAACAACAACAAATTGAAAGAAAAAACATCATTTAAAAAATCACCAAGAGTGAGAAGACACCAGTGACACTAACTTATCTCGTCATTATTACAGCAGGTATCTGAAACAGTGGTGTGAAGAAAGAAAGACACAAATCAGTGAATGATGGTTTGTTATATGATGCATTTTCTTCCCACTTAATTTCCGTTAAGCTGGACAGATCTGGCCATTTGCCTGAGAGTATCTCTGACAAAATTCCTACTGAAAGGGCTTTCCCAGAGCAGAATCTCATCTGATACGAGATTGTGAGAATATAAGAGCTTCAGTGCTAAATCACATCAAAGGTCCACCTAGCAGATATCCTGTAACAGTTGACAGTAGATGTTTGGAGGAGAGCAAGAGTGTAGAGAAAAATGTGTAGTGATGCTCCTCCAAAATAACCTTCCAAGCTCCAGCAACTTGTGGCTCAGAGATCTCCTGAGCCAGACAAGGTATTTCATTTTTGATGAGTTTCTGTTACTTGAACTTTTCCAGTCTTTCCCCAAATTTATGCACAGTTTCAGTGCCCACAATGTCTTTTGCTTAACAACATTGTGTGGAGAACCATTTCGTTTTGTTTGTTTATAATCTGCCATCTGCCAATGCCATGGGATGCCCCTTCGCTCTTGTACTGGGAGAGCGACCATCATCACTTTCTATTTGTCCTCTCCTTCAGGACTTTATACACCTCAAATACATTTTCCCTCTGTTATTTCTTTTCAGCCTGAAGATGCCTCCCCTTGTAGGGAAATAATTTCATACCTGTGCCAACCTTCTCTGAGCTTTTTCCAATTCTACTATGTCTTTTTTGAGAAAGGCAACCAGAACTGTACATAGTGTTCAGGATATAGATGTACAATGAATTTATACAACAGAATTATGTTTTCTCTTTTGTTCTCTTTCCTTTCCTCAGCATTTTTAACATTGTTTTCATTACTTAGCATTGAGATGGCATTTTCATAGGACTGTCTGTCATAACCTTTCATTCCTAAGTAGTCATATCTGAACCCATAATATTATACGTGAAATTATAATAGGATTTTTTTTTTTAAATGTGGATGACGTAATGTTCATCTACACTACATTTCATCCGCTCTTTTGTACCCAGCCACTCCATCTTGCACAATCCTTCTGGATAGTTCTGCCACCCTACTACTTATACTTGAAGCATTCATCATCCGCTATTTCAAAGAGTAGAACATGTAGTTAATTACTATTTAGCTTTAAGAACATATTCAAATTAAATATATATTAGAGAAAGTTATAACCAATTGGTCTAGTTTGTATATTCAGTAATGCCAGGCTTCCTATCTATTGCAAATCTGTGGGAGAGGATGAGAAACTTTCCCTGGAAATGACTGGTGATGTGATGGTGGGTGAGGGAATGCATCTAAGGTGTGAGCTGGAGCAGTCTCATGTAAATAATCCATGCTCTCTTCTTTCTTGTTTATAAGTAAGCTACTTCCATTGGCTATTGCTGCAGTGGGAACAGGCTGCCCATTCAGGACATTGCTTGGGCAGCTCAGAGGTGTCTCAGCAGATGTAGCCAACATCTGACGTCAGAAAAAATCTGGGATCAAACGCCTTGTTCTTGGGATTGAAATATTTTTTTAATCTATTTTAAACAACAGTCCCATTTTTTCCTTGGAAAACAAACAAACAAACAAACAAAAAACCCCAAACAAACCCCAAACAAACAAAACCGTGTTTGGAATGAACAACTAGTGATTAGGGAAGGGATGGGGAACAATGATCCTACTCTCAGACTGTGGACTTTGGTTAGTTTTTCTTCTCTGCCAGGCTCTGAGCTCCACATGAGGCACAAACGTGCCATGGAGGGTGTATGCAAGGAATTCCCAAGTTCTTTCCCTTGAGCCCCATGATATCATACTAGCATGAGTCCAAAGGAGAAAAGGGGCCCATCGTTTTCCTTGTTCTGAGCCCTGAGAGCTGTGAACTCCCACGTTCACCATGGAAATGGGCTTTAATCTCCAACGTTTCAGAAATAGAGTACAAGAAGAAGAAAATATGGAAATTGATTAAAAATTATGAGGAGGCAACCTAGACTTCACCAAAGACATCTTGTAGAAGCATAAACTTTTCCCCTCTGGCTTCATAGGGATGATTTAACTGCCAGGATGCAAAGAAAACAGAAGCTAATTATCAAATGAACATTGTCTTAATATGTTAATGAAGCGGTTTTGCTAATAGCGAGAGACCTGAATTTTAATACATTTTAAGAGCTCCTTGATTACGTGTTTGTTAGTTGTTATGATCATTTTAAATTATCTGTGCATGGCTTTATAATGGGTTAAAAACTGTATTAAGCACTGTATTCTAAACAGGCCTTGATGAGGCAGGTGAATAGTGCAAACATTGTCGCTAGGAAATTCACTTCAAAAGAAATGTAAACTAGTTAACCTAAAACGTGTCATCAGATCCAACAGTCACACTTAGCAATGTAAGTAATTTTTTACGTACTTGCCAGCTACTTCCTCAGGAATGTTTTTTCCTCATGAAAAGAGTATTCCAGGAACCTAAGAGTTATCATGTTGGAGTATTTCTGTATAACTGGTCTCAAAACATATTTTGTTGTTGGATTTAGGGGAATGAGTGAAGTAGTTCCAAATATACTGAGTTAATCCATCCTATCCTTGGTGATTACAATCAAATCTTTTTTTTTTTTTTTTAATTCATTTATCCACAGATACACGTATTTTGTTCTTCCCTGTTCAAAGAATCTGTATAAGAGTCTCTAAGCAGGTCTGGGACCAGTACAAATCAAAAATACTTTCGGCAATGACACTAGCACAAAAATGTGCACATCTACATGGCAGTTTTCTGTTAGAAGGTTTCTTTGTCTCTTTTTCCATCAAGTTTATTTCCAATCAAGTCATCCTGGACCTTCCTTCTCCAGCTTATTTTCAGCCAGCTGGAAAAGCCTTCAATCAAAGGGTTCCCAATGACTGACTCTTCCTCCTACAGAACCTGTTAACCAACCAGGATCTGCTGCTCAAGAAATTAGTGACTGTTACTAGTCCTCTGGCTTCAGTTTCTGAAATGTCTGGAAGCAGCTAAACAGAGATATCATCTCTGGGAGACAGCCTTCAGCCCTTGAAAACCCATTTTCAGCTAAAACACTGACAAAAAGCCAGCATGGTGTGGTCAGGGAGGTTGTAGCTCCTGGAAGGATGTTGGTGTTTGCTGAGAGCTGCTCACACATTCATGGCCATTTGGAGTTTTTCCCCCTGTTGTTAAATGAAATAATAATTGAGCTGTGTGTGCCAAACATGCTCTGTCTGCATGTGTATGAGTGTGTGTATTGTCCCTGCTCAGGCAATTAAGGAAGTCAGACCTTAGTCTCCCAAAACGAGAAAGTGGAGCTCTGGATGGGAAGGGAATGCCGACCTGGACGCAAATGTGAGCTATAATTATATCAGACAAACAGCCACTGGGTGGTTTAAACCTGCCCCTCTACTGCCATTAACATCAAACAGAAGGCTCGTGCTTGCAAATAAAGGTGTTTCGTGATCCTCTTATGCTATATAATATAAAGTTATGCATATGGGACAGAGGTTTCCTCATTTCGATGGAGACACATGTCCCTCCCTCATTCAGACTCCGAAAGTGCCTGGAGGACTGGGTCATTGTAGCAGCCTGGTGAGCATCTGGGCTACCTTACAGCACCAAGCCCCGGCAGTGCTTGATTAATGAGCCAGTGCTCCCTACCTCCCTCACCCTTGGGTTCATGATTCATTTAATTCCTCTGTATCAAGCCCATGCAGTGGGAGAGCCAGGCAAAATCTTAAGGCTAGCACAAAGAACTGAGACCACCCAAAACAGAAGCCATAATACCCCTCTTAGGAAACCTCCTGAAAGGATGCTTACCGGAGAGGATGCTTAAGCACAACATACTTGGTTTTGACAGTTTATAACATTAAATACGTGTATTATGTGAACTAAAGCGATTAATATAGGGTGATACTGCTCATTTTGTTATATTAATTTTCTCATATAATGTGGAAACTGTAAGTATCTCCCTATTTCTTGCACCTTTGTTCCAATTTGTCAGAGGAAGGAGGAAAGACAATCTTGTTTAACATAACCAGCCTTTGAAAAAATCCTAATTGCCTGGCTCGGTTTAATTTATTTTTAGGTCATACTGCCCTCTAGGGGATTAGGCAGATAGCGAGGGATTTTTGCGTAGTAGGAACATTTTTTTAATTCGCAGGAAAATACATCTCTTCCTTTGTACTGCGGTAGAACATAATAATTCATGTATAGAGCTCGTAATTTAGCATTTTAAGTGTAATTTGCATTCATTTTCTTGGGAAGTATCTTTCATAATTAGCATTGAGTCTCTGCTTTCTGGATGGAGGGCTGACTTCCCATGCACAGGATATTTATCTTTTTTACATTAGGAAGTTTGTACAGGGTCCAGTCGATACAGTTAAATCAGGGGAACTTCCCCCCCTGATTTCAGGTGGTGCTGCATGAAAAACGTACATACTTAAATATCCTGTGTAGAGAACATACATATTTGTACATCAAACATAATCTTTCATTCAATGTTTTTGGAAAAAACAAAACAAAACAAAACAAAAAAAACCCCACACATTTTAAATGGAACAAACAGCAGCAAACTCACCATATTAACAGTTATGAGTGCTTTTTGATGGACTATAAAAGTAAAAAGAAATAAAATAAGGAGGAAAATGAAACTTTGGAAAAAAAGAAAGAAAAATATTAAGAAGATTGGCCTTTAGGTGGGCTGAGAAACCCGCAGGCTTTTTTAGAGGTGTCAACACTTGCTAAGGAGGGACAGCAGCCTTCTGTAAAGGGCTAAAAGGCCAGACATCTAGTTGCCTAATTAGGTCCAAAAATGGAACTCTTGGCCCCTTGAGTGTCCCTTCCTGAGGTGATGATCCTGCTACTGACTTCTCTTCATCCCATTTTCATTCTAAAATAGCATAACCTTGGCTGGCCGGGTTGAATTAAGAAACAAGGCTGGGAACTGGGAATGCCTCACCAGGTCATCATTGCAGTTTGTGCTTTGATAGCTGGACCCAAATCTGCTTTGCTGCTTGGCTTTTTTTTCTTGAAGCAGCCAGGTCATGTAGCAGCAAAGTTTCCTCTTTTTGGAAAGAGGATCTTGGTCCAGCAGATCACAAATCCCTGATCTGGGATTTTGGGGATGAGTCCTTCCTCTAGGTTTTCACTTGGCTGTGGGAGCGTTAGCCAATGCTGCCCTCATCCTGCTTGTCAGTATTCCAAGGAGATATGGTGGGAAGTTCTCATTTGGCCCTGATTAATTTAATTTTCCTGTGGAGCGAGTGATCTGAGCACTGCAACATGCCTCCTGTTTCTTGTTTGCTATCCTCCGTGCAGTGGAGTAGCCATCTCCTGTGACCACCTGCAACTAGAAACAAATCAGTCTGTTCTGACCTCTTCCCAGCATCACACTGGGCTTTTATGAGATTTAAAAGCTGTCAGCTTTACATGATCAGGCTTCTCATTTCAACCTTAGCATAGTTAATACTGTTCCATGCTAATGGTTCGTGAAATATTCACCTACCCATCCTCTAGCTTCACTCAGCCATGCTTCCATCTCCTCATTTAAAATCTGTATCCACTTCATAAAGTTTGCTCTTATACCTGCAAAGAAAAACTGCTGAGCTGCCTTAGGCAAAATCTGTCTTATATGCCTCCTTGCTTGGCCTTGGCAGTGGGGGTTCATCTCTGCAGCACCTTTGTCTTTGATCAGGACAGCCCTATCATATGATTTGCTTTATTCAGGCTTACACAACCTGTATTGTAATCCACGGCATGCCAACATTTTCTGCGTCCACTCCCAGTGGCCCAGCTGTGTCATGCTGAGTCTCTGCTGATTCTCACCTCATCATATCAAAATTTCAGAAGTGTGTGTAGCCTCATATTCAATTTTCTGTTTAGGAGTAATGATATCTTTATACCCTAGTTCACACTTTCTTGGTAGGTCCATCTCTTACAAATAATACTAACCACTGATACTAACATTCAATGGTACTTGTCTTGAGGTGGTGCAGTGACTCGATGGCTTGTCTACCTGCTGATGTGCCAGAACCTTATCTTACAGTCACTAACTGGAGAAATGTTTGGCCTGAGTGATTTGAGCAATACCTTCTGTACTAGACTGGAAATTCACTTCAGTGCTCTGTTAAGTCTCTGGTTTGTTCTGGGTTTGTGTAGATGCTCCATTTACCTGGGAGCATGTTCCAACAGGGGTAGCATAGCTCTTTCTTTGCTAACCTGCCTGCACCAAGACAAACTTGCTTTTGGAGATGGTACGTTCTCAGCTAGCATTCAAGGCATGGGCAACCAGGCTTGGATTGTGCTTCTCTTCCTTCCTATAGCTGTGCTTCTCCCTCGGTTTCCACACAGGCAACCTCTTTGCAAGACGTGGTTGCACTTGGGAATCCATATTCTGTAAGGAAATCCAAAATACCAACAAAAAGCTTGCTTTACTTCAGAAAGAGAGTTAAACAATTGGAAATACCCTGCAAAAGAAGATGGGAATCCCATGACTGCAGTTTGAAAAACCAAAGCAATGCTTTTGCATTGGCATCTTAAAAAGAATTCAGTGAGGTTGAGCAGGTGTCGGAGGAGCTTTGCATACTCCATGCCGCTGAGCTTGGTGTGCTGCCCCCCGGCAGGAAGAAGGCATGGAGGATAGATACTAAACTTCAGCATTCATATAACCAGTTAAGAACCTGCATGGCTAAAAAGACTCTTTTCAATGTAATTTAAGACACATTTTACATAATATATTTTCCTAGATCTTGCATGCCTGCATGAAGAACTTCTTGACTCCATAAGTGATTCTCTGATGAAAACAAACAAGGGCTGATGGTGACTAAAGTGCTCCTCAACACAAGAGCAGTGCTGCAGCCAGATTCTGCCACAGCCATTCTTGCATTAAGTAGTGACTTAGTCTACAAGTAGGATGTTTAGTCTCAGCCTGAGCACTGCTGGTGAAAGGTGCTACTCAGCCTGAAAAAGAACCTGATTTACAACAAGAAATACAAGCCAAAACAACAGCTTCTCCAATCACAATAGTTGAGTGGGAAGGTTAAGATTTAAGATGCAATGCTCAAGTTAGAATTTGCCTTGGAAAGCGGGGTTAGATCCTCTTTTCTGCAGTTCTCCTCAAAGCCTTCCTGCTTGCCTACTCCAAGGATCCAGTCTGCAAAACAGGACTCAGAGCCACGCTGTGCCTCACAGACCGATCACTAGCATTGCTTCTGCACTGATTTACACAGACAAGAATAAAATCAGAAAGCAACGAATCATCTTGTTCAACCTTCTATATATCAAGTCATTTCATGCCACTGTTAAGACCTGTCTTGAGCCTTGAGTGATTTGAGTATGATTTAAACATGTCTTGCAGAGGGGCCTCCTGTCTTTATTAAAAAAGTCCTTACCTTGGCTAATTACCCTCATGCTTCCAATGACGTGCCCTGCTCAAAGTCTGGATTCATCTGGCTTTCAACCTCCTCCTTTCTGCCCTACATTGAAGGGGTTTTTGCCTCTAGGAAGACTAGAGGACAGCTGACCCTGTGGATCAGCCTTCTCACTGCAGAGTGTTCAGCAATAAAATTCCATCTCTCTTCACATAATAATCATCATAATAATCCCATGTGTCTCTGGGAAGAGAACTTTATGGTATAATGAAATTATCTTTCAATCTTATTTCTGCTAGGCCCAATCAAAATAATTTTTAAAGTCTTTTATCCTTTTATTTTCATCTTTCTTGAATCAGTTTGTGGCTCCTGTTTGCATGCTCTCTTGCAATGCATTTTGAAAATATGGATACAGCCAGTAGACATAGTGACCTAGCACTGGTCTCATCAGAGATGAGGTGGAGACAAATTACTTTCTTTCTCTGGCTTTCCAACTCATTCTTCAAAATCCAAGGTTTACACCAGCCTTTTTTACACCATAGTTGTACTGGCAGCTTCCACTGAACTCCTGGTCTGCTTGATCTCTTTCAGACTCAGGGCTTTCCCACTGTCTTTTCCCTATTCCTTCTGCAGGACCAGTGTTTGTCAGTCCTTGATATATCGCTTTCCTGTGGCAGTATTCAAATGCAGTTTTTAAAGGCCCGCCTTTCAAAGGAACATGGGTTGCTTTTT
Source organism: Aramus guarauna (assembly GCA_013400195.1). Classification (NCBI taxonomy): domain Eukaryota; kingdom Metazoa; phylum Chordata; class Aves; order Gruiformes; family Aramidae; genus Aramus; species Aramus guarauna. The sequence continues at coordinate 253,590 of VXBL01003905.1, forward strand.
ATGGCTGCATCTTTCCACTCACATTCTGCCCTACACTTGGGGTGCTGGGGATGGGAAGAGAGAAGGGAATAGCGTGGCCCTTCCAACAGCAACAAGCTGATAGATTAGCTCAGCTGTCTTGTCTTCACATTATGGACAGGACATATAAAAAGTTTTCTATCATCTGTGCATGTTTTAACTTGAGAAAAATAATGTGAGGATAACGAAGAATAAAAACATTGAGCAATTGCCTTTTAAAGGAACTCCAGCCGTGCTGTGCACTGAATGAGGCAGAGATCTCATAGGAGAAATTCAGTGTGATCAGTTGATTAAAGACAATGTCAGAGTACATAAGCCCAAGCGGCTACCTCATTTCTGGAATGTCCTGGCTTTTGGAGGTTTGACTTTGCAAATAAAAAGGTATTTAAATATATTTGCATATGTAACACTTATTATTTATCTCCCCTAGGAAACAGCCTCTGGATAAACATGAGACAGACTATGAACTTTAATTTAAATTTAAGCAGGTGTTTAAGCATTTCCCTGAATGAGACAGGCCTTAACTATCACTCTAAAACTACAGGTCAATGTAGGAGTTTTCAGACTGTATACTTAGGCTTCCAAGTACACCCCTAATGGTGTCAAGGGCTGGTTTTCTGAAGTGTGAAGTGTGAAGTGTCCCGCAACACTTCATCCTCAGCTCATCTACCTACAACACATGGCTCACCCCTATGCAGGTGTCTTCTATACTCTTCCACTGCTCTGTCCCTGAAAATGAAACTTTATTATTCAAATAATAATACTCAAATAGGTTTAAGTATTTTTAAGCAGTCAAGGTTGCCTCAATGCATTTAACTTCCTTACTGTACTATTTTTTCCCTTTTTTTGGCCTGTGAGGGAGGTTCTGATAGTATCTTGCCATATATTTAGATAGCTCCTACTACAATGTGGAGCCTTCCTCCCACTGAGGGGCTTAGATGCTATTGTGCTATAGATAAATACTGATGGTATATTTACATAGTAAACAAACAAACAAAACCCCCCAAAAAGGTTCCCATATAACTAATGCTTAAGAGAACCTGGGAGAAGATGGACTTATTTATTTCCATTATTCTTTCAATCATACGGTTTCTGAGAGCAAAAGGTATTTTTCTTGAAGTCAAGATCTGCTATTCTTTAATCCCCGGGAAAATGATTACTATCATTTAAGAAAATGATATTCTTTCTAATTAAGCTGTTTTCAGACAATTAAATTGCTTCCTGATTTTCATAATTGTCTCATTGCTAAGATCTACCTCTTTCCTGATTAGCAAGGTGGAAAAACCCCAATGCTTTTACTCTGTACAATATTTAGCGGTTAAGAAAGAAGTCCCAGCAAATACTCTGATTCAGAATCTTCCTCTATATGACCTGCCCTATAAATGCTGTTCTGGCTTCACAAAGGCAGATCAAATGACCAAAGGCACCCAGAAACGTGACTAGAAAAGTAAGAAGAAACCTGTTTGGGATAGTTCTGTGAGTTAACAAACATGGGAGGCACTGCACCCTGGGAAGCCAAGGTGAATCTCTCCATCACCTTCAGCTTTCATGGGGAGAAGACGGGCTTCCCAACCAGTCCTGTGGATGTGCTGTTCAGACTGCCCTTCTCCGCAGCGCAGCAGAGGATCGGGTCAAAGGGGCATGCCTGAAGGATTCTAGTACCATGGCACTGCCTCTCGGAGTACACAAAATCACGCAGTCAGTGGCTTCGTTTTTTGTGCCACTTCAGCCAGTTCACCGGCACATGGCCTGTCCCTGAGACTCCAGATCTCCCAAGAGCTGTATATAGCTACCCCACGTCAGTGCACTCTTGCTTTGTCCCTTTCCACGTGCGTGTTCCCTTCTTCTTTCTCTCTTTCATTTGCTTTCTCACTCCCCTTGATTTCCTTCTTTTTTACAGTAGGGCATTAGTTGTTAATGTAAGAAGTCTAACACTTCTTGTAATGTACAAGTGTCCGAGGGTGCTGGGTGTTACAGGGTCTGGGGAATACCATGTGGCTTTTGGCCTGGGAAAGGTGCACAGTGGAAGTCTTGTGGATCTTTCCACATTTATGACATGGTTGCCTGAAACTTCATGGAAACTGTTCCAAATGTCCCAGAGGGTCAATACCTTTAAACCAGTTTTTGGAGGAAAATATGTGGATGGGGAGTCACTGTTTCAAAAGCTCTGTTCCTGATTTGGCATGCATACACTGTCAAGGGGTTATTACAAGAAGTAAGGATAGCAGGTTAGTTGAAGACTATGGACTAGAGCTGTGTAAACATCAAGGTGAGAGAACATATGGTTTGTATGTATCAATGCCAGGGGACTAAATTAATCAGGTCAGACCCTCAGATGGTCGTAGAGATGTTCCTAGGGTTACAGTGACAAACACCATCTGAAGAGCTGGCTCATGATATTTTTAAAGGTAGGGCTAAGACTGAAGGGACCTACAGCTAACTACATGAGGGAAAAATTATTTTACAGCAAGGCAGGCTTGCCTCTGAAAACGTAGAATTCATCAACTTTCATGATTTTCACAGGACTGCCACTGTAATTATTTCAGTGGCCCAGTTCTTGAACTCCAATGATAAAGTGACAGCATGGACAAACACGTGCCATTTTAGTTCTCACTGAGCTTAATAAGCTCTTTTGAAAAAAGAAAAAAGATTAAAAAACATTTAAAATGTAACAAAAATGTTCTTCAAAAAGAGACTGGGGGGCAAAAAAAAAAGGTTATCCCTTTCTTTTTAGATCTCATGATTGTGTACACTGGCCTCATGATTTTTGAGATCTGACTCGCTGATTTTTAATACTTGTGTGGCATGGTCTTGAAGATGTGGCATAGACTCATAAGCATAAACACATTAATATAGCCAGAAATATTCCTTCATTACAGATATTCATGGGAATGTTAGATAAGTCCTACAGTCTCCTTCCTTTGATATTCCCAACTGAAAGAAAGAAGTGCTGAAAGCATGTGGTTTTCCCTTCCTGATGTGAGGAGCTGTTTTGTTACAATATCAAAGGCCATTATTGTTAACTGCCTCTTTTGCCTTCCAAATCTGTCTTTCACATTGTTCCGTGAGAACCGATTTTATATGAACTTCATTTCTTTATTGATGATTTTGTGAGAGGAAAGGTAATTGCTGTCAAAGGTGAGGCGGGAGGTTGTGGCACAGCCAGCATTGAAAGAAACACAGATGGCAGAGCAATGGTTGAGGAGCAGCAGTCCTGAGGGACACAGGAGTATGGAAATGAGGGAAAGATGCAACCAGGTAGTCCACAGGTTTCCTCTGAGAGTCAAGCCTCTGCTGTCAGTCTCATTTTGGTTGTTCTCGGGAATACTGACACTCTCATACTCTTTAACTTTTTGTCTTTTTCACCCTGCACTTTAACAGCCTGTCTCAGAGGGTGGTAATGAAGTACAAATAAGTTTTGTCTGTGGAAAAAAAATCCTGCAGAAAATACCATGTATGGGAAGCGATCCTTCCCAACACCTGCATGCCCCCTCCGAACCGAGGGCTGAGCTAGCTGGAGTATGTTATGAGTGATACACAGATGATCAGTAAGCTCTTTGCTTGGCATCCCTTTTTCATTATGCTGCCATTTTAGAGAAATGTTTTTATAGCCTCTGCTTGATTTTCCATCAGATCCCTCCCTCCCTGTGAATCCTCCCTTCCTGCTTCCTACAGAATGTGGCCAGCTGGTTACTGCTAAATTTAAACAAAGTTGTTCTACTTGTAACTCTCTCTGCTTCATCCACACAATATTACTAGCCTAACTCAGCTAGCAAGAAGTACTTCTATTTTGATGTGCACAGGGACTGTGAGCCCAGATGAAGGTCAATGAAGGCCATTGCATAGATAGATAATGCTGACAGGGAGTGCTCTGACTGGTTTTCCGCAGGAAAGTGCTGATTCGGAGGAATTGGGACGTTTGAGGGGTACATGTGAATTCTGCTCAGTATGTGGGAATATGATGGGAACTTAAAACTGGGTGCCCAGTGGATGTCTGCAGAGCAGCTTCATGAGCAGCGGCAAAGCACGGCCCAGGTGTCCATCAGTGCTGTACTACTGTCATGCTGATACACGGCAAAACACCCAGCATCTCCTGTGAAATGGAAATCTTCCTTTCTAGTCAGCTCTAATTACAAACAGCATACCCTGTTTAAATAACCAATAAAATAGGGCATCAACAAAGAAGCTGCTCTTTGCATCTCTGAGATTCATACAGCATCCAAGAGCTCAAACATCAAGGAGAAAACAGCAGGTAGCTTAACTCCCAAGATCTCTCCCCTGCTGTTGTTATCATTGACAATGAAGGCAGTGTTGTAAGTGCAGAGTGCAATGGACAATTCATGCACTTACCGTATCTTGCACTCTAGCTACAGGCGCGTGATTTTCTGAAGAAATGATGACAGGATCAAACATATTCTGGCAGATGCTCACAAAATCAGAGCCCCTTTCACTCAGTAAATGACCATAAAAATGCTTTGAAGATGACAATAAAAAGTTATTTAATCATGTTCAAAACAGAAGCACCTGCCAAGTCAATATATCATTTTTTACATGATTGGCTGGTACAGTGACAATAGCGAAAAATGCAAAGTGAGGCTGTTAGGAGCAGCTACTGGCCTGATTCTATAGCAGGCAGAGCTTGATGGTGGGGAGAGAAAGCAAGAGAAGAGGAAAGAAAAAGCAACAGAGAGAGTCACACATGCATTTCCTCAGCCTCCTGATTTTTCAGCTCTTTTTTCCCAGCTGTTACAAGGTGCCCTTGGGAACCTAGTCTGACTATGTCCTTAGCAGACCTCATTTTCTGTGAAGTCAGTGCCAGAGGGAGAAAGGAGAGTGACCAAAGGGAGACCTAAGACAGCCTGGGTGATCTTCGTGCTGCCATAGCAAAGGGGAAAAGGTGCTGGGGAGAGGGGTAGAGATCTGGCCTTTTGGCAGCATTGCTGACCTAGGATGTCTGCAAAATGGCAGGTGGGTCCTCTAGAAATAGAGACACAGAGAATGTTATGTGTGGCTGGGCACAGATTTACTGAGCAGCTCAGGAGAGCCGACACCTGCCGTTAGCAGTGTGGGCTGCGGGGCTGCATCCTGCAACAAAGAAGAGCCCATGCTGTTCAGCCCCACCGCTACCCTCACAGCTGCATTTACCCCAAATTCAGCAACTCTTCTAGAAAGCCGTTTACCTGTGAGTTGGCATACGCAGTCGTAGCATTGAAGAGCTTCCCAGCTATACCTGGAGCAGTTCAAAATCACCTTTGTAGTACTGATTGATTGGGTTCTTTCATGATCAGCTGAAATCAAAGGAACCCAAGGGTGATGATAATTTACCTGGGTTGATGACAGAGGCTATTCTGGCACCTGAAGTCCATCAGCGCAGCAAATTCAAATGTCCGTATTTTAAGGTCAAAAGGGCTTGTTCTGACCAAGCACTGTCATCTCTAATACAATAGGAGCCATGGAGATCCCTGGAATTAATTATCACAAGGCAAACATCTATGATTAAACTAGAACATCTGTGTTCAAATTTCGCATTAAAATTTTTCAGACTCAAGGAATTTGCCACCAAGTTGTGGTAAAAATCGCTAATTATTCTCACTGATTAGGAGTCAGACCAGATTTCAAACTAGGTTTTATCTAACTATTGGACATTATTAAACTTTGCCAGTTGAACTGAAGAGCCTTTTATGACCAAATTTATGTTTACTGTGTGAGTGCTTTAACTTTGGTTGCTTCTTCAGTCTCTTTGGTAAGCTAGAATAGACAGGACACCTACCCCAACCTTCATTCCACAGAATGATTGCCAAGCCTTCACCTTTCCCAGGGCTCTTGCATGATGGCTCTTGAGTACTTCAACATCTTTCTTAAAATGCAGACATCAAAACAGTAGAACGTTTAAAACTAAAGTACTCAAAGCTGAAACAAGAATAAACTCTGGGTTTCTTTGAAGCATAAAGTTAGTTTTCAGTAGCCAAATTTGAATAGACAAACATTAAAGTAATCGCAAACATACACAATGGTACTGTGAAAACTGGTTGGATAACTGGGTCAGAAGGTTACTCAGTGGTAAAATTAGTTCCTCAAGATTGTTATGTTAGACATGAGTGAAGAAAATGGAGTGCTAAACTACTGGTTTAAAAAGAAAAAATGAGGAAGGAAAGAATATTAACACAATCCCATCCTTCAGCAGAAGGCAGGTAAACCAGACACAGAGGAAATACTTGTGGCGAGGAAGGCAGAATTTCCCCCTTGAAGACACAAACAGTAACATTGGTGCAGCATCCTGAGGCCAGTGCAGGGGAAGTAAAGGGAAGAGCTGAGTAAAAGCAGCCGTGTCCACCTTTTCACTGTATGTGCAAACAGCAGAGAAGGACGTTTGATAATATGGTACTCTCTGAAAGCAACTGGGAAATGGAAGAGACCAGGAGGAGGCCCCAGCCGGTGCTCGGCTAGCAGCAACAGATGCATTTTCTGAAGTGTGATGGCAAAGCAATCATCACGGATGATACTGTATTTTGCAGAGAGCAGATGTGTCCAATTAGGAGCTCTACATGAATGCACACAAACAGAAAGATGCAAATCAACGGCTTCCAGAAAAGCACTGCACTAGCTGCTGGGCACCTTTCCTTACTGGACTGCAGCCTTTTCGGGGAAGTTTACTTTGTCTAGCAATGCTGGAAAGTCATTAGCATATGGGATAGGTGTAGAAGATATCCAAGACAGGATACAAACCTTGAAGAATGGCTATAGAAAGGCAACAGGAATAGAAAAAAGAAGTAAAAGGCTTTATACAGGTTTTATGAAAACAGCAGTTAACACAAATAGTCACATGTCTGGGCAAAAATACAACAGAGGGCAGTGATCTTGGGTCATTTCCGAATATGGAGCAGCATCAATAGTATGTTTTCTTCTCGGTTGACCTTTTAACACAGCTAAAGAAAGACATGATTTACTTAAATACATTTAATGTATATGGGGTAAGACATGCAAACACCCCAACATAGCACAAATATACCGAAATTCTACTATATAATTCATATGTAATTACACAAATTAACCTATTTTATAAAAATAGGGATTTTTTTCCTCTCCAGATTGACATTTTCTTTTTATTTTTAAGTGTCTATATTTATGATTTAGTAAAATCATGATTAGTGTTGAATATCATAAAGCCACTAACGTAGTACCAAACCTCCCATTCAGCCACCACAGGAAAATAAGGAGGTAAGAGGAAAACTGCATTCCTAGCATACAGTCTGATGCTTCCTGCCAATGAATATTGCAAAGCAAAATAGTATGGCTGTTGAGAATGCCAAGAAATCAATTTTGTCCTTGGGTCCACTATGAACAAGTGAACGGGACTGCCCTGCATGTCAAATGCCCCTAAGGAATTTGGCTGACTGCTCAAAAGCAGCATGGACATTCCTGCGGAAATGCATCCTCCGTGCTCCGGAACTGGTGAGGAGATTTGCTCTTTTCACTGCTGCTACTGGCTTGTCTACAATTTTTTCCTGTTTCTCTTTATTCCGTTTCTCTTTTAAAGTATTCCTCATACAGAGACAAATTCTGTCAGAGGACATCTAACTCCCAAGTTTAATTATTAGATGGAGAAAAGGCTTATGAAGAAGTGACTAACATGACATCATCTAAATGATTTGGTCTCCTTTTGTTCGGGAAGGCAGTCTGAGACCTGTGGATGTCTGAAATGGACTCATTCTCCGCATTGGTCCTGAATATAAAGAAAGGTATAGCTCTGCTCTGGAGAGAGGTGTCCCAGCTTTTGCTTGGGAGACCTATCTTTGGAGGGTACATTTTCCAACACACTTCATGACTTCTTTTAGATAGAGGAGGACTGGAGAAAGGATGAAAACTGGCACAACTGCCTCAATCTAGAGAGCTGATTGGCTTCACTGTTTAGAATGCAATTGTAAGCCTGAATGTGATGAAAAGTAATCCTGATCTCATAGCTTGGTAATCTGTGCTTAGTGGCAAGCAGAGATCTCTTATGCCTGTTAAATCTTGTAGATGCGTAACCGATTTTTTTATCACATTAATGTTAATTACTAATGATCTGAACTACTCTACTCCTGCATGATACTTGAGCAGAGCTTTATGCTAGAGGAGCATAAAGCAACTTCTCTGACATGGACAACTCTGCATTCACTGCCTTCTTTCCTACAGTAAATTGCCTTTTAACTAATAAGTTAGAAGCCTCCTGGAAGTTACATGAGGTGCCTGGGGTCCTTCTGTCATTGCTGATGCTGGTGGCACTTGACTCTTCATCTGATTTTTTAATGTCAAGTAGATGGAGTGGAATCTTTGCTTTGCAATTCTTTGGTCATGGCAGGACTTCTGGAAAGAGTGCAGTACCTGATGGCCAATACATATGGAACTGGACCAGTGCTCAAGGGCTGGAAGCACCAGCTGAGGAAAAAGAAAATGCGCTATCTAGGCTTTTGATAAAAGGGCTGAATGCCATTAGTGAGGCTCGGAAACTGCTAATCCTCGTATCCTAGCTGTTCCCATCTTCTCAAGAAGCAGCAGTTATCAGGCATTTGAGTCCTGTAAGACACTATCTTCATCAATGGACTGTGGCTTGTGAAGAGCACTGAGCACAGGGAGACCCAGGCCTGTGCTCCTCCACAGACAGTGCTGGGCATCATCACTTTCTGAAAGCAAAGTGAGCTCACTGCCCCCCTCCAGCATCAGCTGAGCTCTAACTGAGGGGGGAAGGCTGACTCCTACCCAGTGCTAGGAGATAGGAGGGGGTGAAAAGTCCACAGAGTTTCCACTGATCTCACTTGTGCTTAGTTAACAGCACAATCCAGATGAGTTACTAACTCAGACATACATACTGCAAGGCTGTCAGGAGCCTTTCCTAGGTCAGTGATAAGAGAATTTATTTTGGTGCATGACAGAGTTCTGCTTGGGAGGTGATGTTTTTCATCTGTTGCAATTTTTAAAACGCATAGTGTGTACATCCAAAGACTAATGATGGACATGCAGCAGCAGGGTTATACTCAACTTGTTCATAAATTATTGCAAAGAAGCTTGATCATATGCTCTTTCAGAACTATTGTCCATTTTTTTTGAGGCAGTGTAGTGATTTGTTTTAATGCCTTAGCTCTGAGTTAACTAACATGTGCCCAGGGGCTCCCACTGAAACAGGGCTGGGCCTTTGCAAAGTCAATAGTTTATTTACTGACTAAGAATAAAGCACCCGGGAAGATGTTTGAAGATGTTAGCAATGCTTTTCATCAGCTGAAGATGGCATTTAGGTCTTGATCATGGCATGTTTATTCATTAGTTTCAGTGAAATCACAGGCCTGTTTGCAGGGTAAAAGTAACAGTGAGACCTGGTGGGGCAAAAGAAAGGGAGAAAAGGCAGAGATTGTGTGTGCATTCACCCCTTTGAGGAGGAGGAAAAAAACCCCAAACCAAACTAACAACTGAGATGATTTCATGCCTTATTAAAAAATAAGTCAAAGTAACAGAAAATACACTGAAAGGCGGTAAGTTTCTTTTGCCTCAAAGCCATTATCAATGACATTGGTTAAGATGTGTCTCCTAGACACAGCTTAACCACTAGTAAGGTTAACAAAAAAATTTTCCTTGCTAAACACACTGAGAATTTAGATGAATTAATTCATTTCTATCAGGAAAAAGAATATTTTCAGTCCCACCCTATCTTCTTCACAAGACTTTTACTTTTTACTGTAAATCTTCATAGTCTACTGAATTGACTCATTATTTAATACATTATTTTTCCTACTTGGACATATCAAAATAGGGGAGGCTGCTTTTCTCAGTACTTGAACCTGACTCTATCATTCTCCCTGTCCACTGTTACAGTGACATCCCCTCAACCTGCAAGGACACAACTTTAGCCTTTGCCAGCGCCCAGGAATCGCACCTTTCCCCATTGCCTGGGGCTCATAAAAAGCAATGCTCACAAACCACACATTTTGCATCAAGACCCCTGCATCAAAGGACGTTGCAGCCAGTGACAAGAGGAAATCACTGCAGCCTGGAGCTGGGAAGGGACACCCAACACCCTCTGTCATTGCCCATGCGTACAATAACTGATAAAAACAGTAATATAGTGAAGACCTACTTTACAGATCCTTCCTATGGCCATGTGTGGGCTCCAGGACAGGAGAGCAGCCCAGATAACTAAGCAGCCAAGGAGGGAGCCTTCCGGGTGGGATGCTGCTAAACCCTTGGCAAGCTGACGGAGGGTAGATTTGGGCTGAGGAGGAGGGGTCTTCTCCTGTTGTCTTTGTTTCCGTTTCTAATGACAATATCACACTATTTCCATGGCTGATCCTGCTGCATAGCTGGGTCTCAAAGAGTTAAAATGGAGAGCAGTGTGTGCACTTTTAAAACTACATGCGACAAAGTCCATTGCTTGAAGTCCGGGTCCCTTCTCCCCCCGCCCCTCCACAGCTTCAAGCAATCATTTATTATAAAGGGGTTTTATGATACAAATTTGATAATCTCCCATACACATTGGCACTGTTCTAATTGGAGTTGTAAGCCCATAAAATTCAAGCCCTTTGTTTTCATGAAGGCCACAAGGTTTTAAAAGATACTATTGTACCGCCTAAAACCCATAAAATTGTCACTAGGGACTGATTAAACAGTCCTGAATTGAAACAGTGCGGATTTTGTCTAGGTCCTTTTCATGCACAACAATGCTCTTTTCAACCCTCAAGACAAAAGGAGGTTTAAGGAGCGATTCTCTGGGAGATTCTTCTAAGATAACCCCATCCATATGGGAGACAAGGTGGCCAGCAGCTGAGACGAAAAAAAAAAAAAAAAAAAGAAAAAAAAAATTTC
>VXBL01003906.1:467-34099 GCA_013400195.1 Aramus guarauna
GGCGGCCCTGCTGTTAGGACTGTAACGTTGATGTGCAGCAAAGTATTTTTTCCTCAAGGCAAGCCGCTATGCCCAACAGTGGGGGATAGCTTAACAGAGAATTAAAAAAGGACGTGCAGGTGTGTATCTCCTTTGGCTGAGTTCCGTACTGGGCTGACTGGCCCCGGCTGGGTGTGTGTAGTGCGAGGCGGTGCCCAGGCATGGCCCGGCGAGGCAGGGAATGGGACTGTTCTTCCCTGGCTTTCCCAAGGGATCGTGTCTGGGACACACAGAGGCTGGAAGTCCCTCCCAGGGTGGACACTTGACCATGTTTCTTCTGGTGTTTCTCAAGCACTGGGTGAACATTTGCTGTCCTGGAGCCTGAAGATGACACCGCTGCAGTCCTTGAAAGGGTCCTGCAGCGTGGAGGGCGTTAATCCAGCCTAGGAGAATACAGACCAAACAGCCCAGGCTACAAAGAGGATGCTCCACATGGTCTAGGACAGGTTCTGGATTTATTTCTTTACTGGTTATAAAGGAGATAAAAGACTGGACATTTTGAAGTATTTTGGGATCACATATCAATCCTCTTTGGATGTTTCTTCCTGCTTATAAGTGTAACTTGTAGAACAATACCCTGTGTTGTGCCCTAACTCTGCGCAGGGCTGGAAGCTGCAGCAGGGCTGGTGCCGTTGGCAGTGGCTTACGGCAGCAGAGTGGAAGGAGGGATGCGGGCGTCCCCGCTGTGCCTCTCATCGGTGGCTGGGGCTCTGCGCCCACTCGGAGCCGCTGGGGCCTCAGGCTGCCTTCTGGCCTCAGCGTTGAGCTTGGATGGTGTCACCTTGAGCCCTTTGGGGTAGCACATGCCATCACTGGTAACCGCTCGTTCTCCCCACTTGCGGGTCTGAGATGATCCACAGGCCCAAGAGCCAGTGGCAGTGGCACCCCTGGGGACAGCAGGTGACACCCAGCCCAAGTCTCTCTGCTCTGATAGCTGTGTATGAACCTTAAGCTGAAGGCAGCTTGCTGCTCTCTTGCCCTTCTCCCTCTGATCTCTGTCTTCACAGAATCTATTTGCTATTTTGAAACGTGCAACGTGAACAGCATCGTACTGCATGGAAGGATGTGTCAACGTGTTTTGAGATGTTGATAAATGCCATGGTCCATTCCAAACCTCACCCCATGCTGCAGCAGGACATAGGAGGACTTTGCGGTCCCTGGTTTATTCCGGAGGAGGCATTGCCTCCTGGGTTTAAAGCAGCAGTCAGACTTGGAAGGGAAGAGGCGTGTGTGTTTGTCTTTCTCTGCTGGGCCAGCTGCCTGTGCGAAGGGTGTTACGGAGTGTGCTCCTGTGCGTATATGGAACGGATACTTTCTGCAGTGCCACTAGTCTCTTAAATGCCTGCCCTGGGCAATGCCAGAAGACAGGGGAAGATCCAAGGGAGCAGCTCCCAGCCCACCACATCTCTGCAGTGCTCTGGTGTACCACTTGTATTTTTAGCATGATCCCAGCCAGTGCTTTTTCTTAAAGGCTCAGTTTTGCCACTGGAAGTAATTAATAATCCATATGTCAGCTGTAATTAAGGATAAGGAAGTTCTCTGTTATGGCTGAGGAAATTCCTGAAGAAATAATTCACAGACTCACAGGCTGGTTGAGGTTGGAGGCACCTCTGGAGGTCACCTTGTCCAGCCCGCTGCTCCATCAGGGCCACCCAGAGCCAGCTGCCCAGGACCGTGTCCAGGCGGTTTTTACGTAACTCCTCATATGGAGACTTCACCGCTTCCCTGGGCAACCTGTGACAGTGCTTGGTCACCCCGACAGTGGAAAGATGTTTCCTGATGTTCAGAGGGACCCTCTTGTGTTCCAGTTTGTGCCCATGGCCGCTGGCCCTGTCCCTGGGCACCGCTGAGAAGAACCCGGCTCCGTCCTCTCCGCACGCTCCCTCCAGGTATTTACACACACAGATGAGATCCCCTGAGCCTGCTCCGCTCCAGGCTGAACAGTCCCAGCTCCCTCAGCCTCTCCTCGTGGAACAGATGCTCCAGTCCCTTCATCACCTTCTTGGCCCTTCGCTGGACTCTCTCCAGTATGTCCCTGTCTCTTGTACTGGGGAGCCCAGCGCTGGCCCCAGCACTCCAGGGGTGGCCCCACCGGTGCAGAGGGGAAGGATCACCTCCCTCCACCTGCTGCGACGCTTCTCCTGATGCAGCCCAGGATGCTGTTGGCCATCTCTGCTCCAAGAGCACGTTGCCAGCTCATGTTCAACCTGGTGTCCACCAGGTCCTTTTCTGCAGAGCTGCTTTCCAGCTGGGTAGAGCCCAGCATATACCAGTGCAGATTTCAGGAATATTTAAAAATCTGAGAAGCCACAAAACTAATAAACAAGTTAATATTGCTTGAAATACAGTTATTTTAAGCCAATTTTGTGATTAAAAGAAACAAATCTTTTGACCAGACTGTGCTTTATAAAGTGCTGATGGGTTTGTACAGCGTCTCTGTGTTGGGCGCTGCTTTTCTCCGTGCTCCTCTGTGGCCTGTAGCACACAGCGTATCCCTCCTCTTTCCAAAGAGTGGCTCGTTCCCCGGCTTTGCTGTGGTTTTGTGAGAGGGTGGGGAGTGGAGCTGGCCTATGCTCTCTGCAAAATGTACGGAGTTACGCTCAATACCAGGAAAAATGGAGAACTCGGGGCCTCGCTGTTAAGTCCAAAATAGCTTTCACCTCTACAATTTCTTGCTATTTTAAAATCTGGATGGTGGGATTTCTGAGAGCTGCTAAGTGTTGGCCTAATTCTGGTCCTGTCAGGGCAGGCAGAGTTTTATCAGACATCACTGGGGCACATGTAGGCCAAAATCTTTTTAGATCCCAAGTAAATAAAAATTTAGAAAATAAAGAAACCTTTTGTTCATCATCTAGAGCAGTGACCAGAAAGGGATTGTGGTAGTTTGCTTTGCTAATTGTTGTGCTAATTTGCAGGGAGTATGGTTTCCATCCTGGGAGGTTTTCAAGACCAGACTGGATAAAGCCCTGAGTAACCTGGTCTGATCCCGTAGCTGACCCTGCTGTGAGCACGGGGTCGGACTAGAGACCCCCCTGAGGTTCCTTCCAGCCTGAATTATCTTGCGATCCTTAATGGGTCATAGCAAGGCTTGCAGGAGACCCTGTGAAGTGATCTCTGGGGTGGTGGTACCTGCCCAGGCTCTGGCTCCATGCACTGAAGCAACTAGACTGGCCTCAGCCATGGGCATCCTCTCCCTGACACCTATGAGAGGCCCTGCTCTCAGGGAGCAGGGTTGTCCAAACGGATGTGTGCTGGTGCCTTTTTCCTGCTGTGACGGTGATGCTGGGGCAGATTGTAGCTGTGCTCCTTTACAGAGATGCTTGATCTCTTCTCTCCTTTTCCTCATGTGCTGCTCCTGGCCTGAGATGTTTCACAGCACGTTGGGCTTCCAGGGGGTTTTCTGCCAGGGTTTTGAAAACTGTGAGCTGCAAACAATGTCTTCAATCCTGATTCTCACTCCTCCAGCTCCAGAGCATTGTAGGGCAGTGGTCCAGAGCAGTGCTCTGGGGCTTGGGACTGTGTCTGCAGGGGTCATCTCAGAAATCCTGAGTTAAAAGTTTAACAATGTGTGCTATGGTTGATGTGAGCAGCGTTGGTGGTAAATTGCTGCCTAACACCATGGAAGCTCTTGGCAAGAGGTGGGAGAGCCCTGGGAGTCACAAGTTCACACCAAGAATGTTCTTGCTGCTCATGTGTGACGTTGGAATAGCTTTGGGGCTGTCTCCCCACCATGGATCTTAGAAGGAGAGAAATGTGGCTTGAGACGTCTGTCAGCATAAGGTTTGGGGTGTCCAGGACCTCAAAGTCTTTGCTCCCCTGCGGGATGGAGCAGGACATGTGCTGGAGGAGTTGTGCGCAGAATTTGTGCTCAACGTGTACTTGAAGGTCAGAAGTTGGGGCAAGGTGTAAGGAAAAGATTTCTGCCAACAGGAAAGAGGTTGCTCTGGCCAGAGGTGCCGAGGGAAGCATGGACGCTGCTGCTGAGGGGCAGGTAACAGGAACAGGAGTGACAGTTTGTTGTAAGGCAGGTTCGAGGGCTGGATGGGCTCCTCTGCCTCCGTCAAGCTCCTTTGAAGGCTCCTGACCCTCTGAGCTGGGCTGCCTGGCTGTGGTGTGGTGAGAGGACATGCCCTTTGCTGCAGTGAGGCCTTTCCCAGGAGGTTGGTGGAGGAGGGATTGACTGGAGCTTAAGTTCTAAATCTCAATTATTGAGTTCTTCCAGTTTAAGGAATAGTGTCACAATCTATAATCCAAATTCATTCTCTTCACCCTGAACTCATAAGGCACAGGAGAACGAGTCTTGACAGCATCGACAGGCAGCCCTGCAAGGATTTGGAGAGTGCTTGACATGTAATAATTGCTGCTGGTTATTTCCTGTGCAAGTATTTGCTATTGTGTTCACATCATAGTCTGCTGTACAGAAAGGAGTTTGAGCATCACCCAGCTTGGACACTGGATCTAGCTATTTCTCTTCTTTTCTAGGCATTTCCAGTCCTAAGTTCTGTTTAAATAAAAAAGAAAAGCCAACAGCTCACAAAAATGAGGAGTTGTCCTTGAAACATTTGACCCAAGTGATGAATCAAGGATAAATATCAGATTTAAGTGCCTAAGAAAGCAGAGAGATTCCTAGGGGGGGATTAGGAAGCACCAAGACAGGTTGGCTGCCAAATTGAGTTTGGCTTTCGGTTGGAGTCTGGTGTCCAGCTGAGTTACTCAGTTCCCTCAGTTCTGACACTTAACGGTGCTTTTCTGACGTTGCACCTGGAGGGCTTTAAAGGTCCATGCCATCTGTCAGCTGAACAGCAGGTCTTTCTGATCACAAACCCAATAGCGCTGTAAGAGAGAGGAAGAAGCAGGTCTTCCCCTCGTGTGAGCACACCATCCCGCTCCTTACCCTCCGGTTGTGACACCTGTATCTTAATGTCTCGGGGTTTAAATTTCCAGAGTTTCCCCTTTGTAGCCAAATTCTTATTTAACGGTGCTTCACTGAAATCATCATCCTGTTTTCCACGTGATTGTCTTGTCTTTGAAATTCAGGTCGCAACCTGACACGAGTGCGGTCCCCGTAGCAGCCCTACCTCCTCCCTGGCAGCAAGTGCTTTGGAGAGGGTGTGGGAAACAGGGCAGGTCCAAAATCCTTCCCCAGCCTAGCGTCCTCAGACTCCAGCAGTCTCTGGGACGCTCGGACCATCATTTTCAGTAGGCACGGAGAGATCCGCCTTCCCTGAGCACATCCGATGATACTGCTGGGTTTCTGCGTAACTCTGCGTGTCTGTTGTGTTTTTCACTAGGGCAGGAGCAGCACCAAGAGCCCTCTCCCACCGAGGCACCCTGGGCACCGGGAGGCAATGCTGTTCTTCCCTCTGCCTTGCCGACAGACCCTGGTCTGGGGACGTCCTGGTGTCAGCACCATCCTGCCTGCTGGGCCACGGCAGGGGCTGCACTGGGACGGGGAACCGAGAAAGGCAGCTGGCAGGGCTGCTGTGGCCAGGTCCAGCTAGGAGCTCAGGTCACCAGGCAAGGTCTGACAGATCAAGCCAGGACGCCAGCTGGCAGATCAGGTCCTGCTGCTGGCAGAGAGCAGCTGGAGCCCAGCACCGCTGCAGCATGGCATAGACAGGCTGAGAGTGGACGGACAGGCAGCGCCTGGGTCCATGGGTGGGGGGCCCAGGAGAGGCTGGTCAGGGTCAGTAAGGGCCCTGACACCTTGCCTACTCCTTGAAATTCATGGCTAAATGGGTTGAACATCGCCAGTCCTGTGAGAAACTCAGCTGCATGCAGTGACTTTGTGTTCCCCACCCCCTTCCACCCCAGTTAACTCTTGTCACTTGTGAAATTCTCTCTTAACAGGCATTTAGAAGATCAAGGGTGACTGCCCAACGGGAGAACTTCAAGGACCTCCATCTTCTCCAGGGTAGCATTTTTCAACCCTCGGTCACAGTCTGCGTTAGAGTGGTGTAGGTCCCAGTGGGAGCCAGGAGCAGCCGTAGCTTGTGGTCGAACTGCTGTGCTCATACCATCTTATGGTGGTGCCAGGTAAGAAAAAACCTTCAGTGTTTGTAGGCCGTGAGCTGGAATCTTGCAACAGGGGCTTTACTAGGTCCTGTTGGTACCAGCTGTGACCTTCATGCTCTTCTCTGTTGGATTCAATGGGCCTTTAATACATCTTACAGGGGTTTCTGCTGGGAGATGGTGGAAAGGGAGGGACCATCCCCCACAGTATCTTTCTCACTCCTTTCTCGTGTTTGTACTTGTATCCAACTTGGTTTCTTTCTTGCTGTCTTCCAGTGTCTCGCCCTGTGCCTAGGCAAGGTGATGGACAGCAGAGCAGAGATGGAGGTTGTGAGAAGCACGAAGGGGAATGCTGCTGGGGAGGTCAGTGTCCATGTGGTCACCACCGAGAGCACTGTGCAGAGCACCCACCTGCCAGCGACTGCCTTCATCATACCAGGTATGCGGGACTGTCCTCTAACTGGTGCCTCCCCAGCCTTCTCCCCCCACATTGACACCTCACGCTCCTCGTACATCTGTGCTCCTCCCAAACCTTGGGACGTGAAGCCATGCTGCTGCTGCCATCTTAGAGGTTCTCTGTGGCTATTCCACATTACTTGGACAATCTGTGGCTGATCAAAACCACTTGCATTTGAAACCAAAGCCCTGATGTCTGGGGCCCTGTGCCAGGGCAGCACAGTGTGCTGGGTGCCTGCTCTGCTAGGCATGTGGACTCCTGGGTTGCCACATTATCATAGAATCATAGAATATCTCAAGTTGGAAGGGACCCATAAGGATCCTGCTCCTCGCAGGACTACCCAAAACTAAACCATATGACTTAAGAGCATTGTCCAGATGCTCCTTGAACTCTGACAAGACTCGGTGCCGCCACCACTTCCCTGGGGAGCCTGTTCCAGGGACTGACCACCCTTCTCAGTGAAGAACCTTTTCCTAATGTCCAACCCTGTCCCAGGTGCAGAATTCAACACTTGTTAAATTTCATGAGGTTGGTGATTGCCCAGCTCTCTAGTCTATCCAGATCTCTGTGTAAGGTCTCTCTACCCTCAAGGGAGCCCACAGCTCCTCCTAATTTAGTATCATCAGCAAACTTACTTAATGTACATTCGACTCCTGTATCCATCATTTATAAAAACATGTAAGAGCACTGGCCCTAAAACTGAGCCCTGTGGAACCGCACTGGTGACTGGCCACCAGGCTGATGTGACCCCATTTACTGTGAGTCTTTGAGCCCGACCCATCAGCCAGTTGCTCACCCAACGCCTGATGGACTTGTCTGGCTGTGTGCTGGGTGTTTTGTCCAGAAGGACACTGTGAGAGATAATATCAAAAGCTTTGCTAAAATCCCAGACCACCACATCTACTGACTTCCCTTGGTCAACTAGATGGGTGACTTTGTCATAAAAGGAAATGAAGTTGGTTAAGCAGGACTTTCCCTTCATGAACCTGTGCTGGCTATGACCAATGACTGAGTTGTCTCTCAAGTGTTCTTCAATAACTCCCAGAACAACCTTCTCCATAATTTTACCAGGTACTGAAGTGAGACTGTCAGGCCTGTAATTACCAGGGTTGTCCTTCTTACCCTTCTTGAAAATTGGGACAATTTTCAGCACAGCTGACCAGTGTCTTTCAGGAAGTGTGTGAGCAAAGCATGGATGTATGTTAGGTGATATCAGGAGTGTTCTTTAGAAGCAATTCTTCCAATTTTTCCTGCTCCTGGTGCCTCGGTTCCCACTGCAGAGGGGTCCTGGACTGCACAGCGTGTTCCTTTGAGATGAAACTCAACTGGAAGATGCAGTCCAGGAGCTTGCCAGCACACTCCTGCCACATCAGGTCATGGGAACGGTCTGAGGTTAGGCTGAAGTAGGAACTCTTGAATGAATAGTGTTGGTGCAACACCCCAGCACAAGCCATTGCTGGCTGCAGATCTTCTGGGGTCACGCTGCCTGCTTGTGGGTGCTTTAGCCCACAACACCGAGCCCTCAGCTGGGAGACTGTGTTTTCTCTGTCATTTTGTGCTGCCTTTGAGCCCTGTTTGCGTCAGTTAAGTGTTCTGTGTATGCCTCTGGTTGTTTGTTTCTTTTCTTCCCTTCTCAAGCAAATGCCACTACCATCAACCTTCCCACGAGCACCTTAGAAATTCAGCGATTCCCTCGGGAACCACAGAGGAGCACAGGGGCCGAAAGGCCAGAGAGGGGAGCGGGGACTGAGCCCATCACAGCTACTGTCATTCCCCAGATCAGCGGGGTGCAGACCTGCAGCACGGTCCGTGTTCTGGAGTGGAAAGAAGGGGTGGCTACTTTGCCTGGGAGTAACCTGCGGGTAAGCGTAGCCCTGGGACGCCGTGTTTGCCCCCCTCCTTGCAGCTCTTTGCCCTTGTAAGTGGCAGTCCCCCAGCCTGTGTCATGCAGGGACCACCAGGATGTGATGTGGTCCTGTGGCCCCTCTGCACCCCAGCTGGAGGATCCCTCGGCTGTTCCGGCTCTGGGAGGTTCTTCTTGCAACCCATTGCTGTGCCCTTCCCATCTTTTGAGCTTAGCAGAGAGAGCACGCACATGGTGCCTGGGGGGCTGCAGCAGGTCTGCCCTGCACAGGGAAGCAGAGGGGTGCTACCTGCTGTGCAAGGCATCTTTCCTTTCCAAGCTGTGCCGTGGAGTTGGCTCTTGCCAAACTCCTGCACTCACCCTGGAAGCAGCGGCCGTGCGCTCATCAGACAGTGGGTGCCTTTAGGTGTACCCCTCAGTACCTGAAATAGCTTGCGCAAAACGTACCAGTTTCTCAGCCGCTCCTCAGCCTCAGGGCACCACATCCTCCAGCCATCCCCCTGCCCCTCCTGCTGCCGGCTGGTGCTGGTCTCACCCAAGTCCAGCACAGGCTGCGGGGAAGGACAGCAGGACAGGTGACTTTGGTGCTGTGCTCGCCTCTGTGATCGGAAGAGCTGTTTTCTTGTTGGTCGCACTAATGACCAAACCGTATCCCTCTCATTCTCAGAGCTCACATGTACCCACTAGCCATCAAGTTATATTTCTATCCTCCTCCTTGTTAACTGTTTTCCCTTTTTTTTTTTTTTTTGGTTCAATTATATAGTTTCGAATAAATGAGTACGGGACACTGAAGGTTGTGAGTGCTGACAAGGTGCCTCCAGTGGAAGCTCTAAAGGAGGGTCACACAGATAAAGATGAGGATTCAGAGGTGGCACCCACCAGCAGGGACAATCCTGCTGTGGCTCAGGGTAAGGGCACCATGGTGGCACTTCTGGGGTGGTATGATCATCTGGCAGGCACTGTCTGGAACAGGCACTGAGGGAGGCGAATATCTCCTGCTTCCTGCTCTCCTTCCTTTGCTGCACCTTGTGCCTCACTGCTCCTCTTCTCTAATTCAGATGTGCCGGAGCAGACCAAGCTACCAACAGCAGAAAGCATGTGCCACTGTGATACCTGTGGCCGGAGACATGTGTCGGATGGAGCCCGGGAAGGCAGGGGTTTCTGCAGTGAGCACTGTCACCAGCAGTTCAAAGAAAGGTAAAGGAAGGGGAGTCTGCTCCATGCAGAGCCATATCCATCCGTCTGTCTGCCTGCCAGGGCTTCCAGGCTCAGCGGCAGTGGGAGACATGGGTCATGAGGGCATTTCCAGCCCCTCTGCTTCCTAAGGTCTGACTCCTGGGACTTGTTTTCCAGCATCTCTGTGTGAGTGATGCAGCATAGAGCCCTGCTATGAAATTAGATGCTTTTGATTCATCCCTGGGTTCAGGTTTCTGACACCCAAGCGTGTGATGGTGATTCTGGTCTGTACCCTGGTTCTAACTTCTTGACGACTTATGTGCTAAGAGGAGCACGTACATTAGTCAGGAGGGATGGGAGCATGTGTGAGTAAGAAATGGGGTAACAGTGATTCTCCAGCAGCCACTTGCTTGCCGGCACCCCAGCTGTTGCCACATACCATGTTGCAGTGGTTCATTCTCCTTTCCTCTGTGCAGGTCCGTCATTGTGGAAAACTCTGCCAGCAGCACCAATGCCACTGAAATCCTCAAGCCAGTGAAGAAACGAAAGAGGAAGGACTACCAAAGCCCTTCGGAGGAAGAATATGAATCTGAGCAAATGGTAAGAAGAGGGCTGGGAAGGCGTGGGTGTGCATGTGCCGATGTCAAGGCTGGGCCATGGGCCACTGTATGCACCGCGGGTGCACGCAGTGCTCATTGGTGCTTTGCAGTGCTGTGTCAGCTTATGTCGAAGGAGTAACGTGTTGGCTGTTAATGCCAAAAAGACTTGAATGTGTGGAGCATCAGGGCTTCTAGACGCTTGGCTGCTGTTTGGCATGCCAAGCGCCTCGGATTGGGCAGTGCTAGACATGTCCTGATGGGGCTGTAGGTACTGAGCACTCTGAACTGCTCTCCTGAGTCTGCCCCACCAAAGTAAGTGTTGAAATAAGAGAGTGTCTGTCTTTATGATGTGTACCCTGGGGAAGGGAGAGTGACTTTGACAAGGCAACAAAGGCAATTGCCAGCCTTGACTGTAGCAAATCCACTCCAGGTGTGATTGCTACCACTCAGCACCAAAATCCCCCGCGGGCTCCCATCATCAGATCCTCTTGGCTGCCCATTTCTGGGCCAGGGCCAAGCATCAGTCAAATCATGGACTGTGCAAAGGCACAGTATGGCCCTTGGGACTGGTGTGAGGGTACAACACACAGCATAAACCTCTGTGCAGACCTCCAACACTATGGGTTTCTGTTCTGTCTGCTCTCATGTCTAGGAGGAAAAGCAGGAAGAGAGAAAAAACTCTGCGGGAGACTCTGCCATCAGCAGCGTGGAGGCTGATGCCTGGAACGGGAGCCAGCACGGTATGGAGGGGCCAGGTGGGTGGTGGGGTGAGCGGTCCCACCACGGCTGTAGGGTCCCACTGTGGTGCTGTGGGGCTGGATCAGCATTTTGGTGCTCCAGCAGAGTCAAAAGACCCAGTGCAACGTGCTGGTACATGTTCCTGAAGGCTTGTAAGCTCCTCTGCTTGCTTGATCCTGCTCTCTCTGTCTCTTTCCATTTCTCTCCTTTCCTCTCTTTCTCTCCATGGGAAGGGTGCACCCTTACAGATACGGCTGTGTCTTCTTCAGGCATTGGGCTGTACTGTACAGTGCTTTCTGGTCCCTCCCCTTGGGAGCTGAATGTATTACTTGCTCGTGGATACCTTTTTTGCTCCAAGAGGCACTATCCTGAGCAATAACGTGACTCTGCGCCACGTCTGGTTTTGCCCTGCCTTTGGATGGTCTTACAGGGAGCTTCCCTCACACGATTGGGAGTTCACAAGTTTGGGAGCTGCTCCTGTAGGTCTGATGCTGCTGAAGTCGGGTGATTTGGGGTTGTCTCACCTCATGGGGATATATTCCTGGACCATATCAGAGGAGATCTCAAACGCAGAGCTGTCGACACAGAGGGAAAGGAGACGAGCTGAGGGATGCAGTGTTTGCTTGTTTGGTTTTTTCCCCTGCAGTGTGATGGGGGCGAGCGGGAGGGAAAGCTTATATTGAAACTTAGACTGAAAATAAACATTTGTGGGAAACCTTTTGCCTTTGAATAGTGAAAGGTCATACTCAAAATAATTTTAAAATAAAACTCTTCCAGCTTCATACTCCTCTCCATAGCCAAATGTCAGGACAGTAGCAGGAGCCAGATGTTGTTAACCCCTGATGTTACACTGAGTTAACTGCTGTTATAAAGGGGTCTTGTACTCACTTGCCAGGTCCTTTTCTCTAGAATCTGAGCCCTGAGCATGTAACCTTCCCTGCTGCATACAAGTAAGCAGTGCTGAGCCTTGATATCTCAGCATTTTATTTTCTCTTAATTTGGAAGTACATCAGCAAACAAAATAGATACCAGGATGCTTCAGTGCAGCAGAGCTGGTGTATTCTCTATCTCCAGGTGTATTTGTCATTCTCCAGAGCTTGTACTTATGGATTCCCCAAGCATGCCTGACACTTTTTTCTGTGTCTTAAAGAATAATAAAGGTGTTTGTCACTCATAATAGCAAAGCATCTAGTTTAGTAACCTTGCTCACTGAAACTCAGCTTTAATTTCTTCCACAAGTTCCTATTTTTTCCACCTCCACTTCCCCTAAGCCCAAGGGAGGAAGGAGTTGGTCTGTTTTTTCCCTGCATTTCTGGCCCACCCTACCCACGGCTGTCTGCCATGGCTGACCCGTAGCTGTGAATTACTTGGTGCTGGACTAGGCACAGCACTCCTGGAGTCCCTTCAGGTGCTACGAAGCAGGGAGAGAAAGTGACTGGGGAGCAAGAGACGGGTTGCGTCTCGTGTGCCTCGGGCAAGGCCTTTGTGGCCTTGCCAAAGAGGTCAAAGGCATGAAGGATCACCTCCCTGCCTGTGAAGGGACGATACTGTCTTCTTTTTGTGAATACCATGAGAGTAAATGCATCTCTAGGGTGTCAGGATGGCCCTGGTGTGTCATGGGGGGCTCAGGTGGTTGTCTCAGAGCAGAGGATAGCAGAGCTGGTGCCTCTGGAGTGGTGGTGGGAGGTGAACCCACTGCTGGTTTGACTGGCCGGGAGCCCCTTGCAGCTGGGAGTGATTCCCAGACCTCTGGATGGATCCTACTGGCTGTCCAAATCCATCAGGGCTGTGGCCATTTCGGATGTACTGCCTGGAGGAGGACTGGTTGCAGAGGTGTCCCGATGCTTTGCACAGGATGGCTTGTCCCTCAGGCTCCTTAGGTGCCTTACTAGAGCATTGTACAGTGACGGAGCACATGTGGGTCATGGGGACCTGTGTGAGAGTGGTCCTCTTGGCTCTGTCCCTCCTCGGACAGCTGGCCAGGTTTGTTGGAGAATGGGCTCTGGTAGGATGGTGCTGAGCTTTGCAGGGATGCAGGACTGTGCGTGAGAGTGGGATGCGGCCCCAACGGGACCCGTGCGCTCGCCTGCCCTCCTCGAGGCAGGCAAGGCTGGAGGCTGGAGTGGACCCTCAGCAGCGCCTCTTGTGTGTGCGTTTGTGCTGCGCTCAGGTGCCAGTGAGGAGAAGAAAGAAGGCTGGTCTTGGGCGTCCTACTTGGAGGAGCAGAAAGCTGTCGCTGCCCCTTTAGATCTCTTCCAGGATGTGAGTTGGGATTTTCCTGTCTTTTTCCCTCTTTCATCTTCTCTCTTCTTTCCCTTTATTTTCCCGCCCCTCCTTCTCCTCTCTTCCTTGCTTCCCTGTTTTGCGGGACTCTGAGTGATAAGCAAGCTCCCATCGTCACCTGGAGGTGACCAGTCAGCCTCCAGTTTTGATTTGCCCCGAGTCCCACTCCCCAGCAGGGTGCTGTCCCCCATCCCAAGCACCCCACGTTTGCCTGGGATGCCCCTGCGGCTCTGGCGGGGTGGTGGAGCCTTTCCAGCCCTTCCTTGAAGCCAGGGGTGGGCTCTCCTGAGGCCACGTTGCTGCACTGCACCCCTGCTCCCAGGCGTCTGATTACCAGGTTGCAAGAGGAGCCAGGCCCGTGCCCCACTCTCCCCGGCTGCGGCTGCTAGCCCAGGGTCACCCTGCCCTGCCAGTTGCAAGAGATGCAAACCCACAAGGAGGTGGAAGAATGTGGTTTTTTCTACGGGAAAAGAATTAAAATATGGATGACAACAAAACCTGTGGCCCACAATCTCCTGGTGCCAGCAGCTCCCATTGCCTGATGGTTGCTCCTTAGGATGGTTCTAGACCCAACTACCGATGTCGTTTTTTCATTGTAATTTAATTTTTTTTTTCCAGTACCAAGTAGCTTCCCAGCACAAGAATGGCTTTAAAGTGGGGATGAAGCTGGAGGGGATCGACCCGCAGCACCCGTCCATGTACTTTATCCTGACAGTGGCTGAGGTAAGGCACCTCCGCTTTCCGTGTTCCTTGGTTCCTCCTCAGGCTTGGGCAGTGGGAGGCTGCGCGGGAGGGGAGGTGCTGCTGGCTGGCCTCTGGAGGAGACCAGCTTTGGGCCCTGGCCTGCATGTCACTGCCTCAGAAGAGCTGGTGCTCCAGCACCTTCTTTGGAAGGGAGTTTCCTTCCAGTTCACAGGGGCAGGAGACAGTGCTGTGGAGCATCCATCATGTCCCAGCCTAAGTGGTGTCTCTATCACCCTGACACAGCTGGGCCTTGGGGGTAGAGACACTGGTGATGGCAACAGCTTCTCATATTTGAGCTGATGCCCCTCAGACAGGTCTGAGCCCTTGAGATGGAGGGTGTGGAGGCATCCCGTTGCTCTTCCTGGTGTCCGTGGAAGCCCTCTGTCTGTGGGGCTCTCTGCTCAGCTGGGCGGCAGCTGAACCAGCCTTGCCTCGCAGTGCTCCCAGGCAGCCAGGGAGATCAGCCGTACAACAGTGGCTGCTGTCCTTGCTGCTGGAGAGATTTCATCAAAGCAGCATGGCGTTTAGCCAAAATTCCTGCGCCAGCATCTCCCCTGGGTGCAGAAAAGGGAATTCTTGCACTTGTTGGACCCAGCAAGGTGCCTCACCACAGCATCTCATGCACTGGCCTGAACCTCCCTTCTTAGGGCTGGCTTATGGTGGCCTTGCGCTTACCTTGGTCCATGCCGGATGCCTTTTGGGACTGGCACGTGCCTCCCAGTTTGGGCACTGGCACAGGATTGACTCTTGGCTTCCCTAAGTGATAATGCTGAGATTGTGTGCGGGAGGGGAGGTGCATGCGATGCTCGGAGAGGGACAGCAGGTTTCCATGGTCCTTTTCCTGCCCTCCCTGCTGGTAGGTGTGCGGTTACCGGATGCGCCTCCACTTTGATGGCTACTCTGAGTGCCATGATTTCTGGCTGAATGCTGACTCCCCCGACATCCACCCTGCTGGCTGGTTTGAGGAGACGGGGCACAAACTCCAGCCCCCAAAAGGTAAGGAGTTAGTGAGTCTCGGTGGGTCCTGCTGAAGGAGGGGGACAAGTATTGGGCCCCCAAATGTAGAGCTGGAGATGGGGACAAGGTAGCTCCATGGGGCAGATGCCGCTGTGCTGGGAGGGTTTCACAGACAACATTTCAGGCATCCATCACACTACAGATCTCTGCTTGATCCCATTTTTGGGCAAAGCCCCGTCACCCTGGATGTCCCAGTGCCAGGCTGGAACCAGCAGCTGTGCCCCAGGGCGAGTGGGACTGGTGCTCTCCGTGGAGGAGCTGAGCTCTGGATTTCCACTCCATTGCTAACATTTCCTAGCACCTCTCCAAAATCAGCCACTGGGCCTAAGCCACAGGCTTTGGGCGTCCCAGGGCTGCTGTAGACCCTGTCTGCCCACAGCAAGACACGCCAGGCGGGGTGAGAGCTGGCTGGGGATGGCTGGGCTCAGCCTCATGTCTTCCCTCTGTGAACTCACTGCTCTCATTTCTCTTCCTGAGGGGTTGTAGGTTATAAGGAAGAAGAATTCAGCTGGACAAACTACCTGAAGATAACAAAGGCTCAGGCAGCTCCAAAGCACCTCTTCATGGTCCGAAACACCGTGAGTAGCAGCTTCTTCCTGCCAGAGCCTGCAGGTTCAGGTGTGACTCCTTCCCTTCCAGCCGAGCAGAATGCCGCTGCCAGTGCTGGGCTTTTCTCTGTCAACCTCACACTTCTCAAGCCTACGGTGCAGAGGGCTGGAGGAGTGTACTGCTGGCGTTGCTTCACATGGCACGCTTTGCTGCTGAAATCTGTAGCTTGGACACTAGTTTGGTGTGCCCAAAGTTAGTGTTGGTCTGATTCACTGTTTCATCCGGGTCAGTCTCATGGACAGTTAAATCTATTGCAAAAGTACTGGTGAGGAGAAGGAAGCATTACTCTCAACAATTATTTTGCCAAAACCCTCAGATAATGTTTCATAAGTATAGTTATTTTGTCTCTGGTTTCCGTCTCTGCCTTTATTTTTCATATGACAGTTTGGGTAAGGAAAGTGGGAATATAGCAAGTGCAAAATGCTGATCATTTGTCAGCTGCAGAAGAAACTCAATCTACTCATAAATCAGCGTCTCCAAGTTATTTAATGTGTCTAACCCCTCCTGTTCATTGCTGCAACAATCCCACTAGCGTGTGCGATGCAGCGTTTTGCACAGATTTTGGATCCAAGAAATAAAGGCAAGGTGGGATGCAGGGCCCCACCCCAGCTCCTCCTGCCAATCTTAGGGCATTGATTGCTGCTAACACTGGAGGAGAGTGACGCGAACAAGTGTTTTGTGACAAAATCTGAGTCAGTGTTAGTTAGAGGCTGTTTTGGAGGTCACTGCTTCAGATCCGGAGGGTCCGAAGATTTCTTTTCCCCTTTCTTTGTGTGGCCAAGCTGAGTTATTTACTTTCTGCCTCTTTTCTTGCATGCATAGCAAGGCACTGCCCTTCTGGGATCCTACGTGGTCCCGGGCCTGCCTGGAGGCCAGGGAGGGTCTGGTTTTGGGAGGGTTTGGGCAGGTACCCCCCTTGCAGCAGGCAAAGGGAGTGGTGAGGAGGGCGCTGGGACTGTGGCTCTGAAAGAAACCTGTCCCTCTGTCCTCTCAGCATGAGGCTTCCCCAGGCTTTGAGGTGGGCATGAAGCTTGAAGCTGTGGACCGCATGAACCCTTCCCTGATCTGTGTTGCCACAGTGACTGACGTGGTGGACAATCGCTTTTTGGTGCACTTTGACAACTGGGATGATACTTATGACTACTGGTGAGTACACAGAGGCTCCTGGGGTGCCAGTGCTGGGGAGACACCCTGCCGCTGTTTCAGCAAGAGTGACGGGGTGCTCAGGAAAGCATGGGACAATCCCAGCATGCTGCTGCAGTCAGGCCACCAGTGGTCCAGTGAGTCAGAGGGTCACCGCCCTGTGCTGGGGAACAAACCTTTACCTGTTCCATGGGACATTGCTATGGCCCTGTAGTTAACATGGGACAAAACCAGGCGTGATTGCATGCTGTGGGCTCGCCCTGAAACCCACTGGGACACGGAGGCACCTGTAACACAGAGATCTTCAAAGGAGCTCCTGGGTCTGGAGATGGGGGCTTGCAGCCGGGGCAGGGAGGTGTCCCAGTGGAGGCTGGTTAAGGCCCATTAAAATGGCCAGGTAGCACAATCCTGAGAGCAACTCGGTTTCCTTTGTGGCTGGAGCCCTCTGACCTCTTAACTTCTTGCCCCGAGCAGCAGTGGGGCTGCAGTGGTTTCTGTCCCCAGCTGCTCCTCACTTGCCGGTGCTGGGCAGCTCTCTGCTCTGTCCCAGGGCACACCTGCGAAGCAGCAGCACCTCAGGGTGCTGTGACCTACTGGGAGCTGTGACCAGGACGTTAGCTTGGGTTTGCTTGGGTCTCACCACTCCGAGCTCTGAAAGGCATGGCCTGTCTCCTCGCTCACAGCAAAGGGTTGCTGTTCCCTGGGCAGCTCTGCGGCAGGGCTTGTACCTGGGGTGTGTTTGTGTCCTTCCCCGCTGAGCTGGAGTTCCCTTGCTCTGGCCCTTGCCTTCCCAGGGCCCGTGGTTCCCTGGGTCACTCAGGGACAAGGGTGCTGGAGACCTCAGCTTCTGCAGGGACTTTTGCAGGTGGTGCAGGCTGGGGGGGGGTGCTGCCAAGTGGCCTGCCCTGGGCCCCCACAGCCCGCGCTGTCTGGTATCTCAGCCCTGTTTAAGAGTTTGGGTGTGTTTTCTAGGTGTGACCCCAGCAGTCCATACATCCACCCAGTTGGATGGTGTCAGGAGCATGGCAAACCCCTCACACCTCCTCAAGGTGAGTCAGCGGCCTGGGAGCGCGGCCTTTGCTTCCCAGGGTTGTGTGGGGAGCCTGAGGGTGCAAACCCCATGGTCCTCGCCTGTCTGCCGGCCCAGACAGTTTGCCTTAGCAAGGCCACAGCCAGGGAGGTGACACGCTGCTGCTGAGGCTCCTGTACGTGTGCTCAGCTGCAGCATGGTGGGTGTTTTGGGCCGAGTGGAGATACAAGGAGGAGCTGTCTGTGCAGGCTCAGATGTTTCTGCTTCCTTATACCCTGGATTTCACGGTCCATGAGAAAATAGTACCACATCTTGATGTCTCTCAGGTTCCCATGTGCCTGGCACAGACTTGCTTGGTCCTTCGAGGCAGTAGGACATTCTAGGGCACTTGCTGTCTTCATGCAGGCGTGTCTCACCTGCATCTTCCCTCTTTTAGATTATCCTGACCCTGACAACTTCACCTGGGAAAAGTACTTAAAGGAAACTGGAGCTTCTGCTGTCCCAGCTTGGGCCTTTAAAGTGGTGAGTGCCACATCATCTTTTCCATCGTACCTGGGCAGGAACGTGGGTTTTCTCCATTGTCAGGTCTTTGCTTCTGTGAAAAGTCAAGTGATGTTCAGTATGCTCCTGCCACAGGCTGGCCTTCAGGTCTACACTTGAGGTTAAGAAGTCAGGGCTATCTTGGGAAAATAGTTCAAAACTGGGAAAAATGGGAAGTGTGACCATCGCCTCAGCTAGACAGGAGCTGGGTGATGGGAAATTGTTTAGGTTTGATTGATAGTGGTTGTCTCCAACTGCAGCAACAGCAGCTGTGTCCAGCCAAGCGTAGCTGCAATATAGATCCCCCAAATGTGTCTTTTAGAGACCTTCTTCCCTTGGGCACAGCTCTCCCATCTTGTCAAAACACAGCTCAGATCCAGGAGGCCTGTCCCCCCTCTCTCCTGTTGCCACTGTTTGCTGGGATGGCTCTTACCCGGACAGGCCAGGGCTGGGAGCTGGGCTTGAGGAGCGCACGCTGCTGGGAAAGCTGCCGAGGGGCGCGGGAGCCCGAAGCACGGCCCTGCTCCCCGCTGATCTGGGTTCCTCTGGCCCCAGCGCCCACCTCACGGCTTCCTGGTCAACATGAAGCTGGAGGCAGTGGACAGGAGGACTCCTTCCTTCATCCGAGTGGCCAGCGTGGAGGATGTGGAAGATCACAGGATAAAGGTGGGTGCTGGAGTCTCAGTGCTGGGCCCATGTCCAGGCTCTGTGCTGGCTTGCTCCTGCCCTTCCCAACTTACTGCCAGTTGCAGTGGCAAACTGCGTGGAGATCTGTGGAAGCACGCTGTGGGGAGGATGGCAGGTCCCGGTGCCTGGCTCCAGGAGTGGAGCACAGCCTTGTGCGGTAGTTCAGCTCTACCTGTCAGCTTGGAGGGCTCCAGACCTCCTCTGGGAGGTGCCTTGAGGTTTGAAGGGTGACCTCTCTACTTGTCTCCCCAGATCCATTTTGATGGTTGGAGCCACGTTTATGATTTCTGGATTGATGCGGATCATCCGGACATCCACCCTGTAGGCTGGTGCTCAAAAACTGGACACCCACTGCAGCCTCCTCTCAGTAAGTCCTGCGCCTGGGTCAGTCCCTCCTACCAGGGCCAAGCCTGCCAGATCCCCGCTGTCCATGCGCAGAAAGGGGAGGGCAGGTATTGGCGAAAGACGAGCAGGGAGGAAGAGCTTTTCTGTGGAGTTGTCAGCTGGAAAAGTTCTCCCTGTTTGGTGCAGGCATGGAGCCCGGAGCCTTGGCTCTGCCTGTTGCTGCAGCTCTTACAGTCTCTTTCCTGTGTCTCCTCCTGGTCTAGGGCCAAAGGAACCAACCTCCTCTGCCCACGGGGGCTTCCCAACCCTGGGCTGCAAGAGCATCCCTCACACCAAGAGCTCCAAGTACAGCTTTCACCACAGGTGAGCTCCCCAGCGTGACTCAGAGGGGCACAGCTTCCCTGCCAGCCCATGCCAGCCCTTCCTCTGCGCCCACCGCCCCCACCAGCAACCAGCCCTTCCCTGCACCCACCCCACGCTTGGCTCTGCCCCCTGCTTGGGGCAGCCCTTGCTCTCCCCAGGCCAGGCCCCAAAGCAGCCCGGAGCCTGCGGCTAATGTCACTCCTGTGAGCTCCTGCTCTGCGCCTGTCCTGTGGCACCCAGAGCTCCTGGAGGTGCCCTGTGTCCCCATCTACCCGTGGGCATGTGTGGGCTACGTAAGGGACAGTGCCTCTAAGATGCTGTTCACTGATACCAGCTTTGAGGGTGATGCTCCCCCCATCCTTCCTGGATGCCTTTCGCTGCAAGGTGAGTTGCACTGTTCCTGCTCAGGACTTCCCATCTCCCCCAGCTCAGCCAGTCACTTGCGTGACCTTTCCCAGGGGAAACCAGGCACGGTGTAGTGCCAACCCCAGCGCAGCAGGCTGGCGTCAACAGGAGCAAGTATGGTGGAGCGTCTGTGAGGATGGGGAAGGCAGATCTGGCTCCCAGGGGTTTCTCCACTAGCCATACTCGTGACACTTGCTTCCTCCTCACTCTGAAGCTAGTCTGGATGCCTGTGGGGGCAAGGAAGTGAAGATGGGACTGTGAACCCCAATGACCTGCTTGATCAGCACTGTGCCGACAGGGTCACTGTGACAGCAGCAGAGGCGGTGGGATGGGTGTTTGTACCTGGAGGGACTGGATGTGCCCTCCTGTGCACCCAACGGCTTTGCCCCAGCAATTGGTTCAGCACGTCTGTTCTCTGCTGTCCGTGGCCAGGGCTACAGCTTCCAGTGCTTGGGGGCGGAGAGGGGGCCCTGCTGGCTCACCCCCCCACGCTGCTCTGAGCCGGGTCCAACGCTTGCCTCCCCTCTGTTCTCTAGGAAGTGCCCCACGCCAGGTTGCGACGGGTCAGGACACGTGACTGGGAGATTCACGGCCCATTACTGCCTCTCAGGGTGCCCGCTGGCAGAGAAGAACCAGGGCAGGCTTAAGGCGGACTTGTCTGACACAGAGGCCTCAACTCGCAAGAGGAACCTGATCGGCTTCCCTCAGCGAAAGAAATCTCGGCACCATGGGAGGTAGGGGCAAGCCTGGTGAGCCCTGACCGTGACGGCCATCTGTGGGAGGGATGGCCAAGCCAGAGAGGCTCCTTGATCGTGGGGGATCACTGTTGCTGACAGCTGGCGTTTGTCCTTCCAGCTCTGTTGGGCACCTCTCTTGGTTTTTCTTCCCATGTTTTGTGTCTTTAGCTGTCAACCCTTTGGGTCAGAGTCCGAGAGGTAATCCTTGCTCCCGCTGCCAAGGCTTTGTTCTGTGCGGTGTGGAGGAGGACCCTCGGGCCAGTCCCAGCCCAGTTGGAAATGAGTCTTCCTGTCTCTTTAGAGGGCGACCTCCAAAGTACCGGAAGATCCAGCAGGAAGACTTCCAGAGTAAGTGCCATCCTCTGCCACCGTGTCATTGCAGGGGCAAGGCTGGAGCAGCTGGGGTGGTGGCCGTTGGAGGCAGGTCTCCCTTGGCTCACTCAGCCACACCTCACGCGGGTCAGCACCAGCGAGGAGCTTGTGGTCGACTGCCAAAGTTGACCATCTGACAAGGAACATCCCTGCCTCGTAGCAGAGCTCTGCTCTGTCATGCGTCATGGTGTACGTCTGTGAATCTTTGAGTGCTTTGGGGCAGGGAATTAGGATCCCCTCTCTATGGCAGCGCGTTTTCCCCAGCGCTTTGTCCTCTTCAAACAGGGATGCTGTGCCTTCATCCTGTAGCACCCATACCCCAAACCGTCAGTGTGGTTGTGAAGTGCCAAATTAATGCTGCAGCACAGAAACTGGTGCTGAACAGTTTGCTTGGCATTTAGTTCTGATGACTGACATAATACGATGACTGACATTTATTCTAGCTAGCATTCGTTTTACCATAGGCTGTCCTGCTGCCTACCCCAGTGCTGGGGGTGAATGAAGAGGATCTCTTCTTGGGAGCCATCCTTGACTCCTTGGAGCAGAGAGCAAGGAAAAAGCTTTGTTAAAAATGTGAAATGAACTGAATGATGTGGGATGGCATTCTGGTGTGAAATTTGACATTGAAATCTAGTTCAGTATCAGAAATGAGTGATTGAAGGTGATGAGAACAAGGCAAAGCCAAGCTTGTCTCTAAACTTCTTCCCCCACCATCCCCCATCCCACCAAACTGGACACTTGGATACTCTGATATCCTATTAATTCAAGGGACAACCACTAGCTCTGGATACCTGGACCCATGAGAGCCTCTGGACAGCCTTGGGCTCTCCCCTGAAGAGGGCCCTCCCCAAGGCTTGTAGGACAGGATGGGATGGGATGTTCTCGTTCTTCTACCTTGTATCACATCTTGCATTTTTATTGCCAGCTATTTCTTCAGACAATATGCACCAGTCGCTCTTCATGTCTGCCCTGTCTGCCCATCCCGACCGCTCCCTGTCACTCTGCTGGGAGCAGCACTGCAAACTCCTGCCGGGGGTGGCTGGCATCACAGCAACTACAGTGGCCAAGTGGACCATTGATGAGGTAAGATGTTTTTGAAGACTGCGTGCTGGCTCCTAACCCACCGGCATGGCTGGAAGCTCTCTACCTGGCTGTGCAGCACCATGGTACGTGCACAGGCACAGAGGTGCTTCAGTAAGCTTCCCTGGGCTAGCGAGAAGGTGATGAGCTGGACCTGCTTTGGGATACTGTGTGGACAGCTGCCAGACACGAGCCCTGATGGCAGCTTCTGAGAAGCACGTGCAGAATTACCAGGTTCTCTCTTGGCTTGAATGTGATGCTAGCCCAGGGCAGGCAGCTGAAGGCAAATAGCAGTCTCTTCATTTACCGTGTTACAGTTTTCCAAAGAAATCAGTTTCATCTCTGTGGAGTTAAAAAATTAAACCATAGACTCTGCAGATGAGCAGTCACTGCCCTGTTTCTCTGAAAAATAAATCTTCACCTTAGATTCTTCATCATCGCCTTCACTCCCTTTTTTGAGCACCTGCGATGGCCCCTCTTAAGGCCTGGGAAGCTGGAACTGTGGCACCAGCCCCAGCAGCCAGCCCTGCCTGATTTCCCTGGTACCCTCCCGCGTGCCCCTCTCCTGCCCCCAGCCCTCAGTGGAATCGTCTGGTTGAGCTGGAGATGGCTTTTGGAGATAAAGCTGCTGTAGCATTTGCTGCTTTGGGCCTGGAGGACGCAGGACCTGTGTCTTCATCCAGGGGGGGTCTCTAGGCACGGGAGGGTGCTGCAACTGCAGCCTTTGCCCTAACAGCCACACGTTGCCTTACAGGGTGCAGAATGCCTCTGTGGCCTCACAGGGGGGGGCCTCCAGTGAGAAACATTGCTTCTGTCTTGACATTTTTCTCTGTTTATTCCAAGGTCTTTAGCTTTGTTCAGACTCTGACGGGTTGCGAGGACCAAGCCAAGCTCTTCAAAGATGAGGTGAGAAGGGCTGGAGGATGGACGCAGGTGGCCAAGGACAGCTGTTTGCCAACAGGGCAGGGAGGAATTGGCCAGCGGCCTTCCTGCAGCCGGTTGCTGCTGAATGCTGAGGGCACCTCCAGCACCTGGCAGCGCTCCCACCCCGCAGCCCCGGGAGCAGCAGCCCCGCTGCGTTGGAGCGTGCGGCTGTCTGCCTGCGCAGATGCGGTGGCAGGAGGGGACGTGCTGACCCCAGGGAGCTGTGCTGCCCTGTTCTCCCAGTGTGGGTGAGGGAGGGCCCCTGGGAGGAGGCGTGGATGTGGGAGCGGGAGGAGGATGGTGCTGCAGCCTTAATAGCACCATTGCGTTCAGAGGGAAGCTGCTTACCCCTCACCCATTCATCCTTCCCCCGGCATTCTTTCACCAGCACAGCAGTTTGGTGGCGTTGCTGTCTGTCAGCCAGGTTCATCATTTTTAGACCCCTCTGTGGAGAGATGCGCAGAGGGGCTGCTTTCCGGCACGCTCAGTACAGCCAGGGCAGGCCGATCCTAGGCACACTGGCTACAGCAAGTGTCCCAGCCCGTTAACAAACGGCCCCTGTGCTTTAAGGGTGCGCTGGCACGCCAGCGAGCTGCGGGCAGCCTCCATGCGTGCCGGGACCCAGAACAGAGAATGGACGGGTGTTTGCCCAGAGCCGGCTGCGTGCTGTGCCCACTGTGCTCTGGTGCAGAAGCCCAGGGCCGACTGCAGCGTGAGCTCCCGGGGCAGCCCCTGGAAGGGCTTGTCCCCCTCTCCGCCCTGTTCCTGTGGGTGCAAACTCCCGGCTCTGGCTTATCTGAGGCAGCGTGGGAGCGCTGTGGGTGGCCCTGGGCCCACCTGCGGCACCTGGCTGAGGGTGAGTGCGACTGTGCGTGTCCCCAGGTCGTGCCTGTGCTGGCTGTCCCTAGGAAGTCGCATCCTGGGTTTCGGTGAGTGCCTTTGTCCCTGCTCTCCCCTCCAGATGATCGATGGCGAGGCGTTCCTCTTGCTGACGCAGGCTGACATCGTCAAGATTATGAGTGTCAAGCTGGGCCCGGCACTCAAGATCTACAATGCCATCCTCATGTTCAAGAACGCTGATGACACCTTAAAGTGACTTTTCTTGGCCCAATCGGGACCCTCCCTCAGCACCAGTGCTGCCAAACTGTCTGGTCAGGACAGAGATTCTCCCTGCCCGACCGCAGCTTGTCATGTCCTGCTCATGTCCTCTCGGATGCTGCATCTCCACTCTCCCACCAGTCCATCTCCCATCCTCTCCCCTCCACTCCACCCTGCCCTTCTCCTCCAGCGCTGGGTACCGGCTGACCCCAAGCCTCAGGGGCAGCCGCAGAGACAGCGGGCGGACGCGGGACTAGCCTGTCCTAGTGTGACAGCCGCCCCCCACGTCCTGCTGTGACTGCACTGACTTGGGGCGGGGGGTGTTGAGGGATGGGGGAGCAGAGCAAAGGGTGTAGCAGCGGGGGGGCTGACACCACTGCTGAAGTCACCCAGATAAGGGAAGGGACCGACTGCCTGTGTACGTGCTTGTACCCATTTAAAGGCTGGTCTTATCTTTGCTCAGCAGCTGAGGAGTTTATTTTTCTCCCCTCAACGTGTTCCTCTGGAGGGCTTATGTTAACATCGTTTCCAAGGGATGCTCGCAAGAAGCTGCTGCTGACTTTGCCTTTTTCTCTGAATTCTTTTGACTTTCCCTTTTAAGATGATGACTTTGCTTTGCCCCTTCACTGCACTGGGAACCCGTGGCCCACCTCTTGCCCCTTCCAGGGAGCAATGTGTCCTGGCTGCTGCTCTGCCCATGCTCGGCGTCCATGCTTTATTCCTCTTTACTGTAATGCATCAGCCCCAGGCCACTCGGCCAGGGCTGGGTGGGTGCAGAACAAGCTCCGTTTCCTCTTGCACTTCAGGCTGTCTTGGCCAGCACGTCTCTGAGAGAAAGGATGCTTGGTTAACTTGTTCCCCTTGCAGCAATTAAAAAATCCTCTGGAAAGGAGAGTTGGGCTCTCTTTGGTCCGCGTATTAGAAGCAAGGAAGCATCCATTACTCCGTAGGCAGATCCACGACTTGCTTCTGAAGGTGTGCCTCAGTTGACTGACTTGATCCTGCCAAGCCACCTTCTCCCCCTTTTTTGCCCTTGCGACACCCCCAGGTTTTGCTGTCTGAAGAGCGGGATCTTCTGCTGTGCCTGGATTCCTTACCTGCCAAGCTAAAAGAAATTCAGCAGTTAACTTTTCTTTTCCTGTCCTTTTAGTAACGTAGCACCTTTTCAGCAAGGGTGCAGGTGCTTTGGGAATGCCCGTGTAACACCGTCCCTTGTAACGGAGGAGAGGCTGAGTAGGCTGGGACTCTAGAGCCAGGAAAACCAACGTGCCTGGGGGGTCTTGGCAAAGTCCCAGGCAGCTTCTGCTACTCCCTGCGTCCCCTGACAGCACCCACGCTGCTCGTGCTGTGGTCTGTCATCCTTCAGTGCACGCCTGCTGTGGGTGCTGCTGGAGCAGTGGGGTGTGCAGTGCTGCAGGGTGCCCACCTGTCCCATGGGCTCTGCCACGATGTGATCCGTGTCCCACGTCCACTTGCTTTCCTGTTCCCAAGAATGACATATCAGTAGCAAAACAATTTTTCCCCCTATCCCAGCACCCAAAGACAGGGATGAAGGGATCTCAGCAAGTGCACCAGCAATGTGGCTTGGAGCAGCACTGCCTTGGGAGCCGCTGTCACACCTGGGTCAATCTGTTCTAGGCTTCCCATGGAAATGTAGCATTTTGACTCTTTCTTATTGAATATTTGGGGTCACATTTGACCTGCTCTTGAAACTTCTGCTGCTTGCTCTTCACACAGGACTTGCAACTAGTCCATGTATTTGTTTTGTCAATGCTTGGGTTTGATTTAGGCAGCTCTCCCTCTCCTTTCCTTTTTTATTTTCTTCCGTCTCTTCAAGCACTGCAGTGTGGCCAGCTGCGGGGAGAGGGCGAGTGGGAAGGAACAGCCGTGTCCCCGGGTCCCACAGTCACTCCCCAAGTCACCCTTGATCCACCATAAATGGTCCTGAAGTTGGTCTCTTCAGTTGATGGGGAGTCACTTTCTCGGGCACTGTGTGCTGGGGGAGAAGAGGAGGAGCCCTGGGACCTTCAGCTGTGAGACTGTGCGAACAGCGCTGAGACCTCTCTAGGTGTGATCTGGAACGGAACAGCTCCCTTGCACAGGATGTGGTTACTGAGCTCATAACAAACATCTTGTGAAAACATCCTCTTCTCGTCTGCTCCGTTCCTTCATGCTAAGTTATTCCTCCTCTTGAGGATGGGGCTAAGCACTGTCCCGGGGTGCTGGGAGAGGAGTTGCTACCCAGGTGTCAGATCTGAAGCTAGCATGAAGGATGAAGAGCCTTGTCTCGCACAGGCCTGCCCTGGAAAGCAGAGGTAGTGGTGAGCTCAGAAGATCCCTGCTGAAGGGGAAGAGGAGCCACGAGCCGAGCCATGGCCAGCCCACAAGACTGGGTTTGACCAACGCCATCAGCTCTTGCTCTGCTGTTGGGTCGTGCTCTGCCTGGGCACCAGCAAAACAGGCTGAAGTGCGTGCTCCAGGCTGTGCCAGCCGGCAGGAAGCCGTGCCCGTGGGGTGCTGCCTCACCGGGACTCTCTTGACCTCCTCCGAAGAGGGCAGATGCAAACTGGACAGGACGAGGTGCTTCCCCGTGGCTGGGGGGGTCTGGCTGCACAGCTGGACCCCGGGTCTCTGCTGGGTCTGAGCTCTGCGCTGCGAACAGCTGCCAGGAAAACCAGCCCCGCTGGAAGGGTGATGCGAGATGTGACGGTGTCTGTCGCACGCGCTTATCTGCGTCAGTTCATCAGGCTCTCAGGCTGACTCAGCCGTGTGGGTAAAAAGCTGCGGGATTCATCTTGAGTGAGAAAGTTACAGGGTCTGTAGGTGGTCAAGGGCTATTTACTGTTACAACTTACAACCTTCTTGTTCCATTTCAAATGAAACCAAACCCAAAGCATTGTGCGTGTACGTGTGGGTGGGTGTTTGTGGAAGTACCACAACGCCGTTTGCTCTACTGTCGGTGTGTCGCTGTTTCAATGTGGTGGTCTCTGTGGCTGTGGAGGTGGCAGACTCTGGTCCCAGGGGCTCGAGCGATGTGTCCTCCATGAGCCAGGAGAAGGAAGGTTGGCTGCAACCCTGGCCTTGGCAGGTCCTCCATCTCCACAGAGCGTTGATTGGGAGTCCCCCCCTCAGGGAGCATCAAGGGCAGCTGTGACCAAGGCAGAAGCACCGAAGTTTTTCATCCTTCCCCTGTTGCCCAACCAAACTCCTCACAGGGATGGCCACTGCCATGTCACCAAGAAGACGGAGAGGATGATGGGGCAGAGTCTGGCCCACAGGTTCCTCTCTGGGGTCTTTCTGAGAGATGTGACTGCAGCCAAAATTTCTAAATCAATGAATTTTTCAAGTCAAATGCATTTTTTGAGTGGAGGCCTCCACCCCCGTGCTCCTGTCATTCCTGCCCCTGCGGCCACAGCCGGTGTTGGCAGGGCTTAGCTGGAGCCATGGGACACGTCCCACTGCGCGCTCCAGCCTCAGGCACAGGGTGTCTTTCTGGGGCGGCTGGTCTGCAGGTGCCTCCGGGTGCACGGGAGCAGTTGGAGCCTCTTGGAAAGGTGTTTCCCCCTCCTCGTGGAAATGGGCAGCATCGTGACGGTGCGAAGCCAAGGTCTCTGTTTCTGAGAGGAGCCGGCCTGAAGCTCAGCGAGGAGGGCGGCCATGCCTGCCTCACCAGAGCACAGCTGCCAGCCTCTGCCTTCTTCCGGAGATTTTCACGTCGATCACAAGCACTTTTAGAAAAGAAAGAAACCTCCAAATTGTCTAGGAGCACTGAGAGCTTAGGGCAGCTGCCGCCTGCAGAGGCAAATCTGGGCATGAGTGCAACGAGGGGTGATAGCGAACAGGAGGGAGCCGTGAGAGGGATGTGACTTGGCTGCTTCTGCTCCTCTGTTCCTCATTTCTTAATCTCTGGGAGGGGACTCCTGGGCGCAGAGGAGAGGGAAAGACCTGAGGGCTGCAGCCCAGCTCCCTTCCTCCCATCCACACCTTCCCTCTGGGCCTGAGGCTCGCTCGTCCTTGGAGGAGGGAGAGGGGGGCGCGTATTTTGGATGGAGCGTGGTTATGATAACAAAAGCTTTTTTGCACTTTCATTCATTTTGCACTCATTTTTAATTTCTTTTTTTCCCCACGTTTTTGATATTCGCACCTCCCTCCTCTTTGTGTTTTCATAACAAAAATACTTTTGTTGTAGCCAGTAAAGCTATTCTGGAACTTTGTGTCCTGAGTATACAGAGGTTTAAAGGTCCTATATATATAAATTTATATCTGTATAAAAGTAAATTTATATATATAGATCATGGTGTGATGTGTTTTGTCAGTGTTTTAAAATAATAAACGAATGTGAGCAATGGAAGTCTGTGCGGTTGGAGACTGGTTATTCAGCCCTGCTGCCTCACCTGGGGAAAGGCTCTTGTTCCTGCGCGGGACAGACGGACACCGACACACCGGGGGCGGAGGGCCGTGCGCCCTGCCATGGGGGTCACCCTGGCCACACAGAGTCCAAAGCCCACCAGAACCCTGCCCATCCCCCTCCCGGAGGCAGCTGGATGAGAAGAGATGGTTTATTTATCCAGCTGTGAGGTGCTGGAAGGGAATCCCGGTGTTCCCTTACTGGTCCCAGTCACAGGGAATGTTGTGTGTGGGGAGCGTGCTGGCCATCCAGCTCCGGCAGCTGGAGCAGGGTTGTCTCTCCGCGGAGGCAGAGGGGAGCTGTGCCCCGTCCTAGCGGGGCCCCGGCCACCCTGGCCTGTGCCGGTGGCTGCACGTGGCCTCAGCCACTATCAGCCCCAGCAGGACCAGGACCGCAGCCCCAAGGGCCAGGCGCACCATGTTGCTCCAGGTCTAACCTGCAGGGGACAGGAAGGGACGGTCACTGAGGGCCCCTGGGAGAAGCCCCCAGACCAAAGGAGTCCCATGGGGGCAACAGGGGACCCACAGGGATGGAAGGGGTACGCATGGGGCTCCCAGGGCAGACGGACACGTATGGACAAGGGGGCATGCTGGGGAGCTCCTGGGCTGGAGAGGTATAAAGGGAAGTTCATAGGGATCAGAGGGAGCCCCAAGGGCTCCAGTCAGCTCTCCTTCCCACATCCCTGCCCCCCAGGACAACCCCTACCCTCAGTCATGGTCTGTCACCCTGCCCAGTGCCACCAGAGAAGGGGAGGAGGACAGGAACACGGAGCTGGCCTTCACCTGCCACTACCTGCCAGACGGTGCCACTGGGCTACAACAAGACGAGCAACTGTCCCTGGGGCCAGTAAGTGCAGGCATAGATATCCCCTGACCCAACTGGTAGCCTAGCAACCCTGTGTGGGTCTATAGGCCATCTATAGGGTCTCTGGGGAGTTGGCAAGGCTCAAACACATCTGAAGGCAGCTGCAGTCCTCTGCTTGGACCCGTATTACAGCTGCTGCCTTCCTCCACATCCTCTTTTCTAGTTCCCACAGGATGTCGTAGGTGCCAGGGCAGAAGAGAAGAGT
Source organism: Aramus guarauna (assembly GCA_013400195.1). Classification (NCBI taxonomy): domain Eukaryota; kingdom Metazoa; phylum Chordata; class Aves; order Gruiformes; family Aramidae; genus Aramus; species Aramus guarauna. Next base: position 30,207 of record VXBL01003906.1, read on the forward strand.
AGAGTGTGGCTGGTGGGATGTCTCACCTCTCACTACCAAACCCAGGGTCTTGCTGACAAAAAAAAAAAAAGCGCTCTTGCTGAAGCACTGGCAGCTGTAGCAGCCCCCATTGCCTTTATGCACATGGGAAAGGTTGAAATAATCTTGTTCTTTTGAGAGGAGGTTGAGGACTTTGAGCTGGCCCTCCAGGTAGAGGAAACAGCCAGCACTGGAGTGTGCAATGGTGCAATGGAAACTCACATAAGTTCCCACAGCCACCTCATGCCCAGACAGGACAGAGAGGACAGGTTTGGGGAGATGGAACTCTGTGGGGAGAGGAGAGGGCATGAGAAGGTGTGCAGGGCTTTGACATGGTGCCAGGAGCCACCGAGACCTCCGTGACCCCACCACCTGGCTCAGGCAGAGATGAAGATGGTTCCCACCTCTCCAAGCCAGGGAAGAGGGGAAACCCCTGCCCATTATGTGGATGGGGGATCTAAGTGGCCACATGCATCCCAGTCTGCCCATGTGGCATCTGACCCCACACGAAGGGGTAACAGCGCATACCTCACCTTCCACCTTGACATCCAGGGTTTCACTGCGAGCCAACACTGTCTCCAACGAGGTAATGGCAGTTGTAGTTATCTCTGTCCTCTTGGGTGGCATTAGAGATGGAGAACTCGGCCCTGCTGCCACGCAGCTCCAGGGTACGGAGCTGGTGGCCATCCTTGTACAGCACGAAATTCCCATTGTTACACTGGTAACTGCAGCAGATGGTGGTGGAGCCTCCTGGTGGGATCACCCCAGGCAGCTTCAGGAAGATGGAGATTGTGGGGGCACCTGCACAGGGAGAGAGAGGCTGCCAGAGGGAGATGGAGGTCCCCAGTGCCCAGCTGCCCTGCGGTAAGCCTGGAGCCGACTCCAGGCCTCACCTCCATACAAGGGCAAATTTTGTTCTGTGGGGCTGGGGAAGAGCCCTGGGAGATGGGTGGGGGCGCAGAGATGTGTCCAAACTCCCCGCCTACCTCCTCATGATACTCACTTGGTGTAGCCTTGCTCTGTGCCACCAGCCAAGCACCTTCAAGCAAAACAGACTTATAACATTTTTGTGGAGTCTCCAGATGCCTCACGTGCCCCGCTGGGAGGCTGCACAGCCTCTGGCACTCACCAAAGGCTACCATATGGGTCACAGGCAGCATCGTGTCCCTCTTGGCTCCCTCCATCCTCCGCTCAAGCAGAGCTTCTTCAGAGGAAGGCATTGGCCGGAGGCACTAGGCAGCTGGGTGGCTTCTGGGGGGTCCTGATATGCCCTCGTTGACACAAGCCACCTTCTGACCCACCGCTTGGGTTTCTGCAGACTCAATTGCAGGGCTGGGATGATTGAATTGGAACCAGAATGTCCCAGTCACCTGCCCAGGACTGGGCATCTGTGACAACTTGGTCTTAGGATCCTGCAGATCTTAGGAGAGAAGCTATCAGGGTGTTTTGTTTCTCTTTCTTGTCTGTGGTGACTTGATGGGGAAATGGCTTCCTCTCGGCCCTTGTGAAATAGGGTGATATTCTGCAGCTGGAGCGGGGAGAAGAGACAGCACAGGACTATTTCTGAAACTAAGTGAGAAAGCTCCAACAACAAGTTGCATCTTAAAATGTTTTAATAAGTCAGAATAAAAAGGGGACTATAGATAGTAAGTATATCTTACATCCCTTTGGCAGAGCACCCCACTTTCCTGCAGCATTGATGGACCCTGGACAGATTTTCCCATGGCATGCTGTGCGAATCCCATCTGTGGAGATGTGCCCAGCATCTGAAGGGGCGTAAGATTTACTTTTGATCTATATTCCTCTTTTTTATTCTATACCATTAAAATAGGTATTTTATTATTCCATTTATTGTCAGACCTTTCTCACTGAGGTCCAGGAAGACCTCTGCACCATGCCGTGCCCCCTCGTCATGCCCAGAAACCCTGCGTGGTGCCCCCCGCCGCACTGTGTGATGGAGGGGGGAAGGACACTGGGTCTGGCCACAGGCCCTGTTCAGGCTGTGCTCTTCCCTACAGTTGTGGGGCAGGCCTGGTGGCTCCACAGAGTGGAACAGGAGGGAAGTAACTTGGCTTCCCTTTTGGGGTCCTCAAGGGCTGTTTCATCCCACCTCGCCTATAATGTCTTTCATGGGAGGAGGCACAGCAATATCTCCTACCTGTAGGTTTGGATCCACCCCACAGGGTTGGCCCCATTCCTCATCCATCCAGGCCTCTCCAGTCCTACGCTGGAGCAACGGCAAGGTCCTCACTCCAAATAACTGTTCACTTCCACCACATCTGGAGCCTGACCTCCAGCCTCCTCAGCCACCATTTAGTCTGGGTTTGCCAGCAGTGTAGACAGAGCTCTCTGGCCATAACAAAGGGTTAATTAAACAGGGGAAGTTGCTTGCACCTTTGGGTGATGTGGGAGCAAGGAGAGCAGGGAAAGGATGGGTTGTGGGACTGGAGCGGTGTAGGACAGGTGGCAGCTTGTCCAGGGATCCACCCTACTGAGGGCTCCAGCATCTGTAGCTCCCTGCCCTCCTGCAAGCTGCAGGCCGACACGTCCTGCACTCCTCTGTGCACAATCTCTGCCACAACTGGCCCCAGCAGGAACAAAAACGCAGGGCTTGGGGCTAGGCAGATGGTGTTTATGTGACCGTAATCTAAGGGGAAAAGGCAAAGTGACCGTGGACTATCGGGTGCCCCACGTGGTCTCCCCAGATACTCTCTACCCTTTTTTCTCCTTCTTCAGCCCTTTTGGTCTCCCTTGGAGATATCATGGGGTAGGAGAAGTTTTGCAGCAGGGTGACCTATGGCCTTCTTTTCTGGGGCACCTCTTCAGGCCTCATCTCCTGTCTAACCCCCCTTTGCCTCCCCCAGGCTTGACTAATTTTTGGCACCTCCTTGGACAGCCTCCCTTCAGGCCCATTCATCTCAACAGCCTCCACTGTCCATGCTGGATTGAGGGACCCCAAACTGCTCGGGCCTCACCAGTGCCCAGTGGAGAACAGCCTGCTGGCTATGCCCTGGCTAATGCAGTCCAGGACAGCGCTGGTGGCATTGCCCTGGGCCCATCCATGGGCACGTTTGACTCCTGGGCCTTCTTCTGGCAGAGCCTTTTCTCACATCCTCCAGCTGGACACCTACCTCTGGGTGCAAGTCCAGGGCATGGGACCATGGAAAGAGCTTTGCCCTCCGTCACCACTGTTCGGTGTTGCTGCATCCAGCAGCCCGTGAAGAGACAAGGCTGCCACAGCTTCATGCCCCCAGGTCCAACCAGTTGTGGAGCCGATGCCGTATTTCCAGCAGACAGACGTGCAGGCACACCTATAAAACACATGAACACGCACATGCATACGGCCAGCCACACAGATCAATCCAGGCACACAGACCCCCCATGCAAACAGCACCAGCAACCTCGTCCTCCCCCCCACCTCTGGCTGATCGGGACATACCCCTTATTGTGCCTCTTGAGGCAAATTTCATCTTAAATATAAAAAGCTGAGTTTGTCTCCCAGTGCCTATGTCCATGGGGATGCTTTTCTCAGTGCCCTCCAGGTCCTTGTATCCTCCCATTCCCTCTGTCCCCACACAGGTCTTGTGACTGGGAGATGTCCTCGTCTGCCTGTCCATGGGCACATGCCACATGGGATCTACCAGGTTCACCAGGCAGGGACATCCTTGTAAGAGGTGACCTTTTTGAAGGAGTCAGGTGGGCTTACGGTCACTTGGAGTCTCCTGTTGACCAGGGGCATGGGTAGTTGGAAGAGACCTGCTAAGTCTTCCCTCTCATCAGTCCCACCACAGACCTTCAACCCATAGCCATGACCCCATGTCCCACCCACCCCACAGGAACCCCATCCCACAGACATATCCCAAAGTCACCCTGCT
>VXBL01003906.1:36109-55430 GCA_013400195.1 Aramus guarauna
GGGGGAGGGCTGGAGGGTTCTGGGGGTCACTGGGGGCTATTGTGGGACTGAGGGCTCAGGGGTTAGTGGGGACACCTGAAGGGGTACTGAGGGAGGTGGGTATTATGGGGGGCTTAGGGCTTGCTGGGGGTATATGGGGAAGTTTCAGGGTTGCTGGAGGATCCCAGGAAGAGATGGGAGCCTTGGGGAGGTGGGGGAGGTCCTTGGAGGTTGTTGTTTCAGTGGGTCCTGGCAGGAGATAGGGTCCTTGAACCTCCAAGGAGGGGGACATCCTGGGGGATCCGAGGAGGACATGAGGGTCCTGGTTACCCATGGAGGCTAGCCCCACTCTCCCCCGCCCCCCCTCTGCTTTGCAGGGAAGCCTTCTTCCAGCGTGCACCCATCTTCCTTGACTACCTGCACAGCATCCTGCAGAAGTACCCTGATGGGGGGCAGATCCTCAAGGTGAGATCCTCAGGGCTGGGTCTGGCAGCTGAGGTGGGTGGTGATCCTTGCCCAGCACCAGTCCCTGGACCTCGCTGGACAACTGGGAGAGCGGGTCAGTGCTTTCCTCTGGGGGCTGGGAGGCCCCAGGTGTCCAGATACTGATCCTTGAACCCAGGAGCTGGTGCAGAATGCGGACGATGCCGGCGCTAACGAGGTCGTGTTTGTGTCTGACGAGCGGGAGTTTGACATCACCGGAGGGGGGCTGGAGGGCACCCAGGGTGAGAAGCGCTACGGGCACTAGGAGAGACTGGACAAAGCACAGGGTTGGCACTGGGAGGTACTGGGAGGGATTGGCGGATGCGGGTGAAGAATTGAAGAGGGGTCATAGTGGACTGGGGGAACTGGAACCAATGAGGTGTTCTGGGATGTTCTGAGGGCACTGAGGCTACTGGGAGGACTCAGTGGTACTGGGGGCACTGAGGGGGATTTTGTGGGACTGGAGAGGGGACTGAGATTGTGGTGGCACTGAGTATGGGTCACTATACCCCCTACATGTCCCAAGTCTTCTCTAACCCATGGTCCTGACCCCCTCCAGGTCCAGCCCTCCTGGCCTACAATGATGCCCTGATGTCCCCCCAGGACTGGACAGGGCTCATGTGCCCAGGGGTGTCACACAAAAGGAAGGACCCCAGCACTGTGGGGCGCTTCGGCCTGGGCTTCACCTCTGTCTACCACCTCACGGGTGAGCGGCACTGGGGGCCTCAACTGGAATTGAAATGGGGATGTGGGTTGTACTGGAGGCACTGAACTACAGGTGTACTGGGGGGCAATGAGGGGTGCTGTGTCTGAAGTGAGGAAACCTGAAGCACTGGGAGGCTGGGGGGGTGGCTGGGTGGCATTGGAGGGCAGGGCTGCAGGGGCAAACTGAGGGAGGACGGATGAATTTGGATAAAGCTTGGGATGACAGAAGGCAATGTGGGGTTGAACTTCAGGGTACTAGGTGGGCACTTGGGTCACTGATGAGTTGGGATGATCTGGGGAGGCAGTGGTGCCCATGCCACCCCTGTGGCCTCATGGTTCCCATGTCCCCAGACCTGCCAGGTGTGCTGAGCTCCCCCTCCTTGGGAGTGCTGGATCCCGAATGCCAGGTGCTGCCAGGTGCCGGTGCCCGCTGGGATGTCTCTGCAGCCCAGGACCTGCCTGGCCTTTTCGAGCCCTTCTGGGCTGGGCTGGAAGCTGTGGGACAGCACCGTGGCTCTGCCCAGGGCACCCTCTTCCGCTTTCCCCTCCGACGGCAGCCCTCAGGAATCGCTGCAGGGGTCTCCAATCCTGAGCGCCTCCGTAGCCTCCTCCAGACCTTCCTCACTGAGGCCCCTCTTGCCCTCCTCTTTCTTCGTCATGTCCGCCGTGTGGCCCTGCACCGCGTGGCCCCTGATGGGGTCCAGACCCTCATGGGGACCCTTGTGGCATCCCCACAGCCTCTCCCCATCCCAGGTCCATCAGGGGATGAGGGGCTGAGTCTGGCATGGTGCCTGGTGGCCCTGCACGGGGATGGGGTGGAGGAGAGGAGCGAGTGGCTGGTGGCCACGGGCAGGGCCACGGAGGGGCCGGCTGTGGCGCTGGGCACAAGGCTGGGGTGCTGCCCTGAGCTGAGCCTGGCGCACCCCCTCTGTGGGCCCTGCCAAGGGCAGCTGTGTTGCTTCCTACCCCTGCCAGCCACAGATGAGACGGCCACAGGGCTGCCTGTCCATGCCAGCGCTCCCTTCGCCCTCTCCGATGACCGCCGCCACCTCCGCTGGCCCGAGGAGGGCAAGGAAGGCGAGGAAGATGCCCGCTGGAATGCCCTGCTGCTCCTTGGCCTCCTGCCGCAGGTCTACAGCCACATGGCTGCCGTGGCTGCGGCTCTGCCTGGTGTGGACGCCTACAGCATCTGGCCAGACCCTGAGTGCATGCCGAGCTGTGGACGCATCCGCAGTTTGGTGATCCGTGTCTGCCAGGAGCTCGCAGCTGCCCCCACCTTGGTGCCAGCCACAGAGGGGGCCACAGGGCGGCTGCGGGCCTCTGAGGCTGTGCTGCTGCCAGAGGCTGCGGGGGACGTGGCTGCACAGCGGGCAGTCCAGGCCTTGCTGGTGGCAGCCAGGGAGCCAGTGGCTGAGGTCCCAGCCCATGTCCGGAGGGCACTCGCTTTGGGGATGGCGGAAGGCGTGCGGGAAGCCACGGCAGGCCACGTGCGGGAGGTGCTCCGGCAACACGGGACTGCAGGCCTCCCGGCCGCCAACCATCTCTCCCTGCTGCTCTATGTGGCCAGTGACGGGTGCCATGATGAACTGCGGGGTCTCCCTCTCTTGCCTCGTGCTGATGGGACCTTCGTGGCCTTTGGGACTGCGTCAGCCATTGTCTACGTGGACACGTCTGACTGCCCCAGGTGAGTCCACAGCCCCAGGTAGCCCCATTCCCTGTGGCAGTGGGCAGGTGAGCCAGTTGCAGCTCCCACTCTTGAGCTGAAAGGGGGGCCAGGATTGAACCTGGACATTTGGGTGCCTCACCACCCTCCTCCTCTCCCCCCATCTCACCGAGTGGGAGCTGAGCCAGGTGTCTAGGGAGCTTCCTGCCTCCCGTTACCTCTCTACTTCCTCAACACCTCTGTTTGTCCCCACAGGGAGCTCCTGCCCGGCTTGGCTGGGTCCTTCCTGCCCTCAGACCTGGAGCCAGGCTTAGACAATCTCCTGCGAGGCGTTGCCAAGGCGGGTAAGAGACAGGGAGGTCGCTGGGCAACCTTTAGGTCCCCTGATCCCTCTCTAAACCCCAACACCTCTAGGCACCCTTGTACACCCATGGGCTCCTCTGCAGCCTCAATGTCCCTCTGTGCCACGCTTATATTCTCTGTACCCATCCGGGGTCTCTGATCCCTTTCTGAGGCCCCTTTCTGGGCTTCCCCCATCCATTCAACAGCACTGTAGATCCCAAGACTCACTGTCTCTCTCCAGTTTGCGGTGCATTATCTGGGCCTAGGGCCATGTCTCCTAGCCTGCATTTCCCTGTGTCTCTGGAGACTCCCCTGTCCTCGCTGTTCTTCCCACATTCCCCCATCCCTGCTGTGCTCCCTCAGATCCTGGGTGTCCCTGTGGACCTCTGTGCCCCCCAGTACTGGTCCCCCTAACACCTCTTTCCCTCTCAGATCTTCTCTATCCCCACAAATCTGGGGTTCCCCTGTTCCTCCTATTCAGAGTATCCACTGTCCCTCCAGAGCCAGGGTCCTCCCATCCCCAGTATGGGGGGCTCCCCATCCCCTGCAGATCTCAGGTTCTTGCCCTGACATCCTGGGTCCCATTGCCAGGTCCCACGTACTCTTCATCCAGCCTCTGCCTCCCTCACACAGGTCTCTTCCCCAATCTGGTTCTGCTGGATCCAGCCATGACTGTCCAGACCCTACGCTTGGCTCTGCCCCCGACCTGGACATCTCAGTCTTCAACCCCAGTGACCTGGTGTCCATCTCAAGGTCCCCCTCAGCCCCCAGCCTCCTGGTTCCCAGCCCTGTGGCAATTTCTGGCCCACCACGTGGAAGACCTAGGCCCTCTGGAGGGTCTCCCTCTCATCCCACTGTCCCCGCTGGATGCCCCTAGCATCCGTCTGGCTCTGCTGATACCCCAGTCTGGTCTTATCTTCCAGGAATGGGAAGACCAGCGCCTGCCACCCGCTGTGGCCTCTGTCCTGGAGGTCCTGGGTTGCTCAGTGGTGCCACCGGGCACATGGCACCGCTCCCTGTCCCGCTATGTCTTTCCTCCATCTCCTCTCAATGCCCTGCGGGCGCTGGGCAGGCAGGGGGCTGCAGTTGTGGCCTCCCGCCTGGCCTCACTGCCTGCTGCAGACATGGTCACCCTCCGGCTCTACCTGGCAGATGTCCCATCCCTGACAGAGAGGGACAGGGCCACACTGGCTGCTCTGCCCCTCTTCAGCCCACTGCCCTGCTTGGCCACCCCGCAGCCCACGGAGCTGGTACCAGCAGGTGCTACTCCAGTGCTGGAGCCAGAGCTGGAGCTGCCCAGAGACGTGGTGCTGCCGAAGCCTATGTTGCAGTGCCGGGATGAAGTTGATCGGCGGCTCCTGGGGAGGCTCCAGAGGTCCTTCATCAGTGCAGCCCACATGGCGCTGGAGGCTGTCAAAGCTGTGGGCCGGGGTGCCTATGTAGGGCGGGCGACTGAGACACAGGCTCTGCTGCTCTGGGTGCTGCAGCATGGAGACATCCTCTTTGCGCAGAGTCCCCCACTCCAGCAAGTCTGCAGAAGTCTGGCCTTCCTGGAGACTCCCAATGGCCCCATGTGCCCGCAAGACCTCTACGACCCCAGTGAGAGCACCTTGCAGGCTCTGCTGGGCCCTGAGCACTTTCCTCCTGCTGCCTTCCACAGTCCGCCTGTCCTCCGTGCCTTGAGAGTCCTGGGCTTGCGGCATGGTGAGAGGTGTCTGGTGCCTTCGGACATCCTAGAGGCTGCAGCAAGTGTGAGTCAGGATGATGCAGTAGGTCTGGACAGGGCTGAGGCACTGATCAAAGTCTGCAACTGCCCCAGGGCACTGGCTGGTTTCAGTGCTGCAAATATTAGGAAGCTCCAGGCTCTGCCATGGGTGCCTCGTTCCAAGTGCACTGGAAACCCTGGGCAGCTCTTCCTGCCCCCCAAGGATCTGCGATCCACCCAGTACCAGCCCCTGGTGGGGCTTGCCATGCACCTGACTGATGCCTTTGTGCCAGAGGCAGAGAAGATGCTGGGGCTGAGCTGGACTCCACCACCAGAGAAAGTGTGGGAGCAGCTGAGACAGCTGGCAGGGTGCAGAGACATGACTGAGGTAGGTTCTGCACTCCAGCATGTCTACCAACACATGCAGGAAAACCTGAAGACCTTTGGGGCTGCCCCAGATGATGCTGTGGTGTGGACAGGGGCTGGGTTTGTCCTGCCACGTGATGTCGTGCTGGGCTGTCCTGAGGAGCTAGAGTTGGGGCTGGGGATGCTGGTGCACCGGGTGCCCCCCGACTTCCTGTCCTACAGCTGCCTCTTCAGGGCTTGGGGAGTGGAGCCGAGGGTGAGCGAGGAGAGGGTGGTTGCAGCCCTGCGCCGCCTGGGGCAGGACATAGACACACGCAGCTCCAGAGCTGGCACTGCAGCAGAGTTGCAGGTGGCTGTAGCTGTCCTGGAGTGGCTTAAGAGCCGGGGGCATCGAGGAGAGGGCATGGTGCCGGTTCCTGTGAGGATCCTGGAGGGCTCGGGCTTTGTCCTCCGCCCGGCTGCTTCTACTGTGTACCTGGACATGGAGCTGGAGGCAGAGGAGGATGTTCAGGAGGTGGTGCATGAGGCAGTGCCATCCAGCACAGCCATATTCCTCGGCACGGAGCTGCTCAGTACACGGGTGCTGGGGCCGGAGCCGTTCACAGCCTGCAGCCTCTCGGAGCCCATCACCTTACGGCTTCGCAACATCCTCCGGGAGTATGGCGAGGAGAGCGACCTCTTCACAGAGATTGTCCAGAATGCAGAGGATGCTGGAGCTACTGTGTGCCGCTTCCTGCTGGACCTCCGACGCTGCAGAAAGGCCACCTCTGGGTTGCTAGACCCCGGCATGGCTGCCTGCCATGGCCCAGCCCTCTGGGCCTACAACAATGCCCTGTTCACAGAAGATGACCTCCGTAATATCACCCGGGTTGGGGCTGCTACAAAGGAGGGCCAGGCAGGCAAGATTGGCCGCTTTGGGCTGGGCTTCAGCTCTGTCTACCGTGTCACAGACGTGCCGGCAGTGCTGAGTGGCGAGACACTGCTCATCTTTGATCCCAATGGAACCCATCTGGGCAAGCACATCCCCACGGCCGGCTGCCCTGGCATACGCCTGGACTTCTCCAACCGACCACGCATCCTCCGTGCCTTTGCTGAGCAGTTCTGGCCCTACCATGGTATCTTTGGCTGTCGCCTGCCTGAGCCAGGGCCCTTTCCAGGGAGCCTTCTCCGTCTGCCTTTTCGCACTGAAGAGGAAGCTGTGACATCACAGATTTGCTCAGAGGCCTTTGGTACAGAGCGCATCCAGTCCCTTGGCACCAGCTTCCTTGACTCTAACCGGCTCCTGCTGCTCTTCCTGCGGAAGGTGAAGGAGATGTCCCTGGAGATGCTGCCAGACATGGCCACGTCTGTGGAGGATACCACACACTTGGCCACAGTGGAGCGAAAGGAGGTCCAAGACTTGGGGGCCCCTGGAGACCTCCCAAGCTGGGCAGCCATAGTGCAGCTCACCGCCTGCAAGGAGGCATCCAAGACCACATGGCACTACCTAGTTTGGGTACGTCAAGGTGATGGGGAGTTGCTGGAACTGTTTCACCGGAACACGCAGGCAGGGCTCCATCCTCTGCCTCCCATGGCTGGTGTGGCCCTTCCCCTTGCCCTTACCGCAGATGGCAAGTGGTTGCCACATCTGGGTGCCGAGGAGGGGCAAGTCTTCTGCCACCTTCCCATGCCAATCGCCTCAGGGCTGCCAATCCATGTGCATGGGGCATTCAGCATCCTCTCAAACCGCAAGGGGCTGTGGAACATGGCAGAGCGGGGTGAGTGGAACCGGGTGCTGCTCCGCAGTGCCATGCCGGTTGCCTGGCTCCAGGCACTGGACCACCTCCGCACCATGCATGAGGCAGGTGAGTTGAAGAACTATGAATATCATGTCTTCTGGCCGGACACTAGCACTGCCCGTTACCCCTTTACGGAGGCTGTGACTGGTTTCTACCAGGCTGTGGCAGCCAGGAATGGCCCCAGACTCTTTTCTGATGGCTGCTCATGGTGCTCACTGCAGGATGCCCGCTTCCTGCATCAGGCTGTGATCAGACACCCCAAGCTGGGTGCTGTGGCGAAGCATGTCTTTGCCACCACCCTGCCCCAGCCCCTGTTAGCTGTGACCTTGCCAGAGCACGTGCAGAGGGGCCTTGGGAAGGCAGTGGATGCTGGCACCTATGACTGGCCCCGCTTTTACTGTGAACTTGTGCTTCCCAACTTGGAAGATCTCTCTGTTGTTGACCGGGACTTACTGCTTCTCCATGCGCTGGATATGTCCCATGATGATGTGGACAAAGTGCTGCAGACAGTGCCCTGCATTCCTGTTGCCCCTCATGGCCACCTGCAGCTCATCAATTGCCTGGTGCATCCCAGAGGCCGCGTTGCCTCTTTATATGATCCTAAGGATGGGCGCTTCCCCACTGGGGATGACTTCCTTTCCCCAGAAAGATTAAGACAACTGGAGAGGCTGGGCATGGTTAAAGACACAGTGACCCTCTCAGAGCTGCTGGAGCGGGCAAAGACAGTGCAGCTTATCTGGACCAAGGACCATGCCCAGGGCTGCCAGAGGGCTGCCTGCATCCTTGAGCTGCTTCGGGATGCACTGGAAGAGAGGGTGAACAACACCATGCAGGCAGCTTTCCAGACTGTGCCCCTTCTCCCTGGTACACTGCCTACTGGGGAACATGTGCTGTTGCCAGCTGTCCAGCTCTATGATCAAGTCCATGCCCCACTAGTGGGACTCATCCACCCTGTCTTGGCTCCTAAAGCGCTGGGAGAAAACTTCAGCTTCCCCAGTGAGGTTGCATCCTTCTTGGGCCTGTCCCGGCAGCCACCAGCAGCTACAGTCCTTGAGCAGCTGCAGGCACTAAGCTGTAGCTCCAACGCTCTGCCTTTGGAGAAGCTGCAGGACAGCACAAACCACTGCTACAGGTACCTGAACACGCTGCTCCAGAGAGATCACTCCAGCTGGGGTGAGGTGGCTTCTTCAGTGGTCCAAGGGGAGCCCTTCATCTTGGTGGGCTCCTGTTTTGTGCCAGTCATGGCTGTGGCTGAGACACTGTCATTTGAGGCTGTCCCATATCTTCACCAGCTCCCAGAGCAGTACCGGCCCTACAGCCAACTCTGGGAGTGTGTGGGGCTGCACCGCACATTCACCTGGGATGATTATGCCCGAGTGCTCTGCATCCTGGCAGAGATGCATGCTGGAGAGCCGCTGCCTCCCACAGATCTGGCTCTGGCCTTGCGGCTTGTGTCTTCTGGCTTGATGGCAGATGACAAAAAGCCAGATGCCTACCAGACCCAGCAACTCTTTCTACCTGACCAGGAGGGTGTTTTGCGTCCACGGGACAAGCTCCACTACAATGACACGCCATGGATGCCAGTGGACAGAGATGTCCTACTGTGCCATGAACAGCTGTCCCGAGCCACAGCCCTGCACTGTGGGGTGCCTACCACACGCCACCAGGTACTAGAGAGGACCCGACTGTCCACTGCAGATCTGAGTTTCTGGGCACAGCCATTTGGTGCCCATGAAGACCTGCCCACACGGCTGAAGAACATCTTGGGTGAGTACTCAGCAGCCGCTCATGATATAGTGAAAGAGTTGCTCCAGAATGCGGACGATGCTGGTGCAAGGCTTGTGCACTTCGTGTGGGACCGTCGGCAGCACCCAGTGGATGCTACTTTCAGTGAGAAGTGGAACATCCTGCAGGGCCCTGCTCTCTGCATCTACAATGACAGGCCCTTCCAGCAGCAGGACATTGAGGGCATTCAGCGTCTGGGAGTAGGTGGCAAGCAACACCAGCAGGATGTCACAGGCAGATATGGCCTTGGCTTCAGCACTGTCTTCCACTTTACTGACTGCCCAGCCTTCCTTACTGGAGACAGTGCCCTGTGTGTCTTTGATCCTCATTGCTGCTACGTGCCCGGAGCCACAACTGAGAAGCCTGGCGGGATGTTTGCTGTCAACCCTGAATTCAAGAGGACCTTTGCAGACATTTATGGCACCTTCCTACCCTCCCTCTTCACCCTGAACGAGGGTGTCCTTTTCCGGCTGCCCCTCCGCACTGCACCTGGGGCTACCATGTCCAGGGTGTCTGACATGGTTGTGCGGGACCAAGACATTGTGGCCATGATGACAGCACTGGCTGAGGAAGGTGAGGACTTGGTGCTCTTCCTTCGGCACCTCTGCACTGTGATCTTCTCTGAGATTCCCCCAGATGGGGAGCAGTTGTTGGAGAGGCTGCGGGTGTCCACAGAGCTGACAGATGGTGATGCAGAGCTGAGACAGAGTTTTCAAGCAAGATTGAGCCAAGCCACAGATGGGGACAGCCCCACTTCTGTCTCCTATATCATGACAGTCAAAACCAGCAAGGCCAAGGCCAAGGCCAGCACCGTGTGGAGGGTCATCTCCCAAATTGGGGTGCAGGAGGGGGCTGAGTTGTCTCCAGTGCTTGGGCGGCTGCCCTATGGGGCTGTGGCTGCCTGCCTGAAGCCATTGGGCTTGAAAAAAGTCATGGGCAAAGCTTTCTGCACCCTCCCACTGCCGCTGACCACAGGGCTGCCTGTGCACATCAATGCCAACTTCTCTGTGGATGCAGCCAGACGAAATCTCCGCCAGGACCCAGGCAGCACCGAGGCAGCCTGGAATGGCTTCTTGCTCCAGCACTTGGTGGCTCCACTATACTGTGCCTTTCTCACCAGGCAGTGGAAAGCCCTGTCACCTCAAGAGCTCCAGTTCAAGTCCCTGAAAGTCTGCCAGGAGCACCTGACCTCTCGCTACCTCCAGTTCTTCCCTACTGTGCCAATGGCAGGCCCTACCTTTCAGAACCTGGTAACAGATGTCTATAGGCACCTCGGTCACACACGCCTGCCCCTGGTGCCTGTGTACCGCATGAAGACCCCTGACAACATGGTGACAATCACCTGGGCATCTCCAGGTTGTGGGGGTGTGCTGACAGAGCCGTACTTCCTCCAGGCAATGCCTGAGAGAGCTCTCGAGGAGGTGCTGCAGGACCTGAACATGAACCTGGTGCCAGCATTTGCCAGCCTGCGGCAGATCTATAATGAGTTCCTTAAAGCCCATGTGAAGGTTGTTGCCTTTAAGCCAGTCTCTCTCCGGCACTTCCTCAAGGCCTTGGCACTCCCGGTGCCTTGCATGCTGGCTGAGACACCTCTGAGGACCCCGAAGAGCTGCTCCATCCTGCTGAAGCACTGCCTGGAGCCCACGGATGAGAACAAGGCAGAACTAGAAGGCCTGCCCTTGCTGGCCACACAAGATGGCTGCCTAAATGCCCTCAGTCTCCACCACCCAGTCTTCCGTAGTTCCTTTGCCCACCTCTTCCCCCACCACTGTCATCGCTTTGCCAACGAGTTCATTTCTTTCTTGTCCCCGCCTTGCTTTGTGAAGGAGCTTGGCCTCCTGGAGGCCATACCACTTATCAAAGAGACCCTAGGTCAGCTGAACCGGACCACAGAGAGGGAGAAGTGGCTCAAGGAGCTGTGGAAATTCTTCAGCACTGTGGTCTGCACATCCACAAACAAAGAGGAGTTGGAGGCAGGCATGAAGTCATTCATGAATCATCTCCAGGATGTGGCTGTGCTGCCTGTTCAGGTGAACAAGACAGGCTCAAATAATTTACTGCCACTATCTTCCCTCCCCAACGTTCTTCCTAACTGTTTCACGGATGTGGCCACGGTGCTGCACAATCTGGGCTTTCCTGTGCTCCAGAGCTCCCTGCTGCCTTCAGACTTTGCCTCCAACTGCCTATATACAAGAGCACTGCAGGCCGCAGAGCCCAGGGCTGTGGTGGCCCAGCTAGCAGACTCCAGAGCTAATCTCCACTGGAGGGACTTAAAAGAGTGGGATGTGACTGTCCTGCTGAATTTTGTGCTGGGAAAACTGGATTCAGTGGCACTGCAGCAGCTCAAGCTCCTGCCTCTCTTTCAAAAGTATGGTGGGGACTATGTACCTGTGGCTCCATACCGCAAGGTGCTAGTGCTCAAGACGCAGTTACCAAAACTGCCCCTGGGTGCCCAAGCCCTGTACAGCCTGGAGAAGGATATGTTGCTGCTTACAGAAGACAAGATCCATCAGAAGCTGGCCAAGGATTTGCAGTGGAAGCTCACAGATGAACAGGAGCTCTTCATGACTGTCGTGCTGCCCCGGCTGTCCCAGCTCACAGTGCAAGAGCTTATGGAAGCTTTGCGCTTGTTCTTTGCCCTGCTACACATGTCTGACATTAAGTTCCAGAAAGATGTTGTGGCAGCTTTTCGGACTGTGGCCTTTATACCTGATGCCCATGGTAAGCTGCGCCTGGCCTCCTACTTCTATGACAACATGCCCTCCTTCTGTACTCTGCGGCTCCAACACCGCTTTGTGCCTGAATCTTTCTTTGCGGAGCTAGGTTACGACAAGGAAGCCATTAGGAGCTTCCTGCATCAGGCAGGTGTCCGCACAAGCCTCTCTCTGGAGGATTTCGTGGCACTGGCCCTGGAGATAGAGCATGAAGCCACTCAGGCTCGGTGCCACGCTGAAGATCTGCTGGTGCGACAGCAGGAGATGCTGATAAAGCTTGGCACCCTGGTAGACAGTCCCTTGTCAGAGGACTTCCTGGAGCAAATTGCCTCAATCCGCTTCCTGCCTCCAATGGACATTCCCTCGAACTTGATGAATCTCCACCCGCCTTTTGCAGCCTGCACTAAGTCCGTGGCCCTGAAGGGCAGCGTTTACCACTGCGAAGATGTGGCTGAGCTCCTGTGGACATCAGCCACCATCCTGCCAAAAAACTCCTTTGTACTCAAGAAGGACCTCCTGGAGGCCATGGGAGTCCTTGTAGAGATACCCACTGCCCTGGTGGTGGCCAACCTGGAGCAGGTGTGCAAGGCAGCCTGCCAGACACCACAACAGGTGAGCACACGGGCCTGTGTGCTCAAGAAGGTGTACAACTTCTTGCAAACCCATCTGAAGGAGGTGGATGCAGGGCGCCTTGCTCAGCTGCCTGTGGTGCTGGCCAAGTCAGGGGACATGGCCCTGCCGTGCCAAGTGGTGACATCACTCCTGAACGAGGCTGACTTTTACCCCTACCTCCTCATGCCTGACCCTGGCATAGTTGTCTATGGCGAACTCCTGCAATACCTTGGTGTGGCCCTGCTCCCCACACTGACTCACTACAGCCGTGTCCTGTCCCAAATCCACCAGGAGAGCTGTGTCAATAGGACCCTCAACACTATCCAGAAGAAGACAGTCCTGCTGGCCACACAGCACTTCTTCCGGCTGTTGCAGGATGCACAAGAGCCCCCTGATTTCTCCACTGTGACTAAGCTGTACTTGCTGAGCACTGCTGACTGCCTAGAGTCATCCCACAGGCTGTACTTCAATGACTGTGTGTCCTCAAGTACCTCTAGGGCCTTGGAGAAGACTTTTGTGTTTATGGCTGAACTGCCAGGGACAGGGTGTAATGTCTGGTGGCTGCTGCAAAAACTGCCACAGCACCTGCGGCCACGGGCATTGTCAGAGGTGACAGAGCAGGAGCTGGAGGAGGGCACTCTGCGGCCATGTCGCCATGGTTCTCGCTGCCCTGGGCAGAGGCATCTGCAGACCCTCCTGGTATCACCATGGTTTAAGATAGGGCTGGAGTCTCTGCTCCGGTGGCAGAGCCACAGGGCTATGATGAGAATGCAGGGGGATAGTGGCTTTGCAGTGCAGCAGCTGAAAGTGCAGTGCTGTGAGGACATCCGCACTGTGCTGGTCCACTGTGGGGCAAAGGTGGAGGGCAGCTCCCAGTCACGGGACATCCATGTGTGTTTGGCTGGCGGTGCCCAGCGGCTCCTCTACATCCGGCATGCAGATATGGTGCTGGACCGGCACCAGCTGAGGGTCCTGGAGATGCTAGTGCAGGAGATCAATATCATCCTGGGTAGACAAATGGAAGCACCCACCTTGTCAGTGCTGCGTGAAATGCTGGTCTGCCGGAAGCCACAGGATATAGCCTTAGTTCTGGAGGAGAATAATGTGGCACTGGTGGGTGCTGCACCAGAGCTGGAGCCAGAGCTGGAGAAGGGGACTGTGGCAGAGAGGAAGCCATGGAAGGATAGGCACAGCCTGATGCCAGCGGTAAAAGATGATGCGGATCATAGCCTGACAACCTTTGGGCAGCTGTGTGCTGTCAAGCAGCCAAAGGTGTTGCAGGACCGCTACCTCCGGTACAACCCTGCAAGCACTGCCCAGCACCGCTGCTGGGAACAGGAAAGCCATGGCTCCTGGTTGTACAATGAGGCCACAGCCTCAACTCCATCCATCCCAGAGGCCCAGCGGTGGCTGCGGCAGGCCCAGAGTGACCTGCAGGCGGCCAGCAATGACATCAGGCACTCCTGTCCCAACTGGGTCCTCTTCAAGGTGCACCAGGCCCTGGAGAAGGCGCTGGTGGCTGCTGTACTTTGCCATGGTGAAGCCTTTGAGGCCTCAGTGGGGCTGGTGGGGCTGGCCCAATGGCTGGAGGCAGCAGAGCCAAAGCTGAGGGGCCTGGCAGAGGAGGTGGAGTGGTTGCGTGTCTGTGGCATGGATGGCAAGGCCACACAGTACCCGAGTTACCACCCCTTCCCCATCACCCCCAAGGAGGCCTTCCACAGTGTGGATGAAGAGGAGGTACTGAAGCGGGCGCAAGGAGCACTGGGGAGGCTGCAGGACTATGTGGGTGGAATGTGAGGATGCCCCCACAGCAGGGCACTGGCAGCTGGGCCACGAGACTACCATAGACCCACCAGAGACCCACCATGGACCTATCACAGACTCACTATGGACTTTCCACAAACCTGCCACAGGCAATTCCAGACCATCCGGCCCTGCAGCAGGGCTGGACTAAGGTAGGAGGGGTTTGGAGGCAGACAGGGGGCCTAGGACATTGAAAGTCATGTGCTGTTGACGTGCCTTGAGAGCAGGGGAAATAAAGTACCATAATAAATGTTACAGTGCTGGTAGACCCTTCATTAACATGGTCAGGGGACATGGAGACGTCAAGGGTGACTGGGGGTGTGTGGAAGGTGAAGGTGCCAGTAGGGACTGGCCACTTCAAACAACTGAGCCTGCTGGTTCACTCAGTTTCTACTCACTTCACCATTCACTTACTCATATCTCACCAGTCTGGCTATAAGGAAACTATGTGACTGTTCAACGTTTTGCTCATGTCAGGTAACCACCACCACTGATCTCCCATTATTCACAGTCATTCATTTCACTGAGAAAGCCAATCAGGTTGTCAGGCATGATTTCCCCTTGGTAAATCTATGTCAGCTGTTACCAATCCCCTTCCCTCGTAAGTGCCTGAAAGTGGGTCCCAGGAGGATTTGTTTCATCACCTCCCCAGGCAGTGCAATGGAGTTGACTGTCTGTAGTTCCTCAGACCCTCCTTTGTGTCCATCTTGAAGATTGGTGTAATGGTCCTTCCAGTTCTCGGGAGCCATCCTCTATTGCCATGATTTTTCAAAGATGATAGAGAGCTCCCTTAGCACCCTCCAGTCCTATGGACTGGTGTATGTCTAACTGGCTCGAAAGCTGCCTAACTATTCTTCCAACTCTCCTACTGCTTCCACAGGCATGTCTCTTCATTCCTCCTGGATAACCTGATTCTTTCTCCACATTTTGATCTGAGGCTGATCAGGAGTTCCCTGTTCATCTGCTCTCTTGTCATCCAGGGTTATGATTCTGCTCTTCACCTTGCTAAATTCTCTCATTTTAAATTATGCCCTCAACCTTCACATCCTCAGCCACTTCTTCTTGTGTGTTTTCAGATCAAGAAGTCCTCACTCAGATCAAAGCTCACCATAAAATGAGTGAATTATCCAGACTGGGCAAGTTTCAGCTTAGATCTGTTACCATTAATGTAAGAATTGAGCTAGGAGGGAAAGGATCTCACATAATCAGTTTCAGCCCTTGTCCAGGGAGGAAGTAAATTGTTCACAGTTTCCACAAAATATGGGCTCATATGGTTTGAAGAATAGTCTTAAAAAAATCTCTAAACCCTTTCAGCTTCCTGGGAGTACTCCTTTCCACAGTATGCTGCACCAGCCTACCATGGCCCCTATACAGATGACATCCATTGTCACCAAAAAGAGTACTGCTTTTTCTTTAACCGCCTCTGGTGAGGGGAAGCATGGAACATTACATTTTTTCCCATGTATGACATGGAACAGAAATCACTGCCAGATCTGCCTGCATATTTACCAGACAAGCATCAAAATCACTACCTGCTTAAATACATGGCGATCAGTAGTACAAGTCGAGTGGGAGGCCAGGAACTAGCAGTGTACCCCAGGGGAAAATACTGGGTCCAGTCCTTTTTAAAACCTTCATTAGTGATCTGGGTGAAGGGGCAGAGTGTGCCCTCAGCTAGTTTTCTGATGACATAAAACTGGGAGGAGTGGCTGATAGAGCCAAATCTCCAGCTCCCTCACTCCTCATAATTCACTGAGTCTCCCTCCTCTAATCATTGTGAGTGATCATTTTCCCAGGNTCCTCCTCATCCCATTTCTCTTGGACAGAGGGCATTCTCATTGTATATGTCCCAGATTTCCATGACAATGACATTCTCCTGCCATTTTCCCCTGCTTTCCTTTCCCTATTCCATTGTCTTCGGCCACATCCCGTTTCCTCTTCCTCTACTTCTCCTTCTTATTGGCAAGTTTTTTGCCTATGCAGCTGCCAATAACTTGGCTTGCTGTTCATCTGCTTTCCTTGCTTCACTTGCTCTGCTTTCTGCCTTTCCTCTTGACCTTCATATATGATTACTGCCACATTTAAAATTTTCTGCAAATTTTCTCCTTGCTAGCCTGGCACATGCTCTTTAAAATATTTCCATATGTCAAGAGCTGCTTGATCCACAAAACCACTAACTGTTAGCACATCATTAAAATTTTGTGGGATCATTCCCCCATATTTTAACAGGACTTTTCAGAGTTGTCCCCAGAAGTCACTTAGGATATTAATCTAATTGCTGCCTACACTCTTGTACTTTTGTCCAAGTTTACCCCTAGTTTGCCACATGCTCTAATTGCCTCTATTAGGTTCTGGAGTCCTGTTTGACCAGTGGCTGTATCTTCTGCTTATTTTTATAATCCCAGTTTGGAACATTCACTGGCCAGGGGTTTCAATTTCTTCTGGCCTGTTTTGCCAGTTCTGCATTTTTATTGATTACCTTTTCCTTCTCATCCAGCCAAAATAACTCTCTTAAAAGCACCTGACTGTCACCCCAGTTCGGGTTGTATCCAGTACATATGTTGGAAAAATAGCTGAGCATATTTCTAAGCATCCTCCCTAAGCCTTGGCATCTTACTGCCCCAAAAGGCTAAGTCACTAGGGTTCCAAGGCTGGTTGGTAAGTATGTGCAGGTACGTGCAGGGGTGCTCAACCCCCCGCTGCATAGCAGCAGGGTTAGGCAAAACATTTGAGACTGTAGGATAGAGTCTGGCAGCCGGAGGGGTAAAAGAGAGAGAGGCAATATTAGTTGTATAAGGTAGAACAGATGCATTTGGAGTCTTTTGGGGTACCAGTGTCTTCCACCACAAGTGATACCTTTGGTAGGGCTCCTTTCATTTCTTGCCTTCTACCTGGGTGTTCCCTCTCCCATGCCCAATCATTGCAGTAATCCATTTGTTCTGGAAATCTATCCTCTAGATGGTGCTGCAGGAAGGTGCATTTCTGTTGGTCCAAAGTTCCCTGCGGTGGCTATCTTCTGCTGGGCTACCATCTCTAGTTATAAATGGCCAGTCTTACTGGCACAAAGTAACTGCGTGCTTTTTTGACAAACTTGTGGTACCATAAATTTCGGCCAAGCACCACAAACAGCTGCGGCAAGTACTTTCACCAAATCTGCTCCAGGAAATTTAACACTCACCCTTCAGTGCCTCCCACTCCAAAGGTCCCACATGAACTCAACTGCTGCCAGCAGTTGGATGTTTGACAAGAAGATCTGAAGGTGATGGCCTATGGTCCCATCTGTGCTGCCAAACTGTTAAGGAAGTTTTTCACCCTGGGTTTCCCACAGCAGATTTGGGTTTGTTTAGCATAGTTAGCCTATGAATCTCATGCTCTTAAGAGATGTAAGCGCGTTATCTCATCATAGGGTAACATCTGCTGAAATAGAGTCCAACTACATTTCATTTGTGTTTGGAAGTCTAAATGTCCTGAGGTTTTCATAAAAAATCAAGACCCAAACATCTCAGAATTATGCTTGTGAGTCAGACTTCTGAATATTTGGGATAGAGTTCCTACTTGCAGAGGGCTTGAGAGGCTCAGTGTGCCTGGTGCTTCTGAGCGCTGCAATGCTGCTTGGACCATGGACAGGGAGGAACTGGTGATCCCTTGTGCTTACGTCGTGATTCCAGCCAGGCCCGCTGGGCGCTTCGAGCAGCACTTCCAGTAATTTTGTGTTGCGTTGTGTGGGCTGGTAGGAAGCCTGTCAGCTGGAGAAGCTTAGCTTTTCCTACTGTCAAGCTAGCGAGTCTTTTTGCCGAGCTTTCTGGAGGAGGAGAGGCAGCTTCTATGAGGTTAGACTGACCCACCTGCCCTTCTAGTCAGAGACCACCAGCGGATGCTGGAGACGCCAGTAAGCAACAGCTTGTCAGCAGAGGTGCTGGAGGGAGTGAAATGTTATCTTCAGAAAAACAGTGGAAGCAAGAATCCTGGAGTTGGTTGTCAAAGCTGAAACTGGTCAGAGGGGTGTTTTTTGTAACGTGTATGAAAATGTAGTATGAGATACACCAAATAATTATGTAACTACTTTGCCATTTGAAGGGTTACTAAACTGAGAACACTTGGACATGGAAATTACATACCCAAGTGGCTTCTAGAAGTCATTTTTTTAATTCAAGCTCTAGGGGTTTTTTACATATTTGTGTACTCTTCCTGGAGACCACAGTCTTTATTTTTGGAAAGTAAACCTTTTACTCATGAAGCCAGGCATTGTGATTCGAGCATCATCATGGGTACAGTTTCTAAAGATGAAATGACAAAACACTTTTGTGCAAAACTGTTGCCTGTTTTCACCCACAATATTAGTTGTTCTAAGGAAATATTTCACTTCCCGCAGAACTTGATTTATGTGCTTAAACTAGCATGACATCAGCAACCTTACTACAGCCAGGATTTACAACTTCACAGCACGTATCCAAGTCAGTGAGATGCATCTCTACATTGCGTCTGTTCTCTAATCGGCACGAACATAAGCTGCTGTCCTGAGAGCAAGTACCTGGAGTACGTAGGGGAGAGGATGAGGTCAGGATAGCTCTCTAATTGCATGTGCCCCACAAGTCTTGCACAACTGAATGGAAAAATGAAGGGCTTACACTGGGGAAAATACAGGTAAAAACCAGAAAGGATGATGTAGTTACTGCAAACCTTTGGGAGGCAGAGTTAGGAATAGTAATGTTTTGAGGTCAGTGAAAAGGAGTAGGAGGAGGGATAATGGGCAGATAAACTTTGAACTGTCTGGGAATTCTGTCACATTAAATAATTATTAATAAAGGCTTCTGATACTTTTCTCCATGTGCAACTGTTTTCAGCTCTCTCCTGAGTCTCTCATGGCCTGTTGAGCTCCCTCAGCGGCTGTCTTTCAGGTACTTTTCCCATCTCACCACGAACATTTTGCATTTACAACACTGTTACACGGCGTTCAGCAGCTCTGCTCTGCTGTAAGAAGAAACACCTCCCCTCGCGTGCTTGCTCCCACTAGCTGTATCTGACGGCCCTCGATCCTCTGTTGGAAGAGTGAACGGTCGCTGCCCGCTCCCTCCCTCCCTCTCGGGATGTCGTAGACCTCTCCTGTGCCAGCTCACAGGCCACATCTTTCCCCTGCTGGAGGTCCAGCTTACACAGATGGTCCCTTGTTGAAGCCATTCGACTTCCGAGCTTCCTTGCTGGATTTCTCTGAGCCTCTTTCAGTTCAGCTCTGTCTGGAGGTACAAGACTGCACCCAGGATTAAAATCCAGGCTAAGCATTATGTAGGCAGTGCCATGATTTTCTTCCTTTTACCCTCTCTTGCTTTCCTAGCTATTCATAACATCAGATTCCTCTCCCCTTCTTTCCCCGCCCCCCCCCCCCCCC
>VXBL01003906.1:55437-92394 GCA_013400195.1 Aramus guarauna
TTTCCTGGGCAATGTCTTCATGGCAGTAACCAACAACCAAGGAGTTTTCCCTGACTCCCGAGGGAAATGGACAGCTGGGTTGGGGGTTTTTTGTACTTGAAGCTGAGACTTTTTTCTGCCTCAGTATAACCTTTATTCATAATGTTTTTTGGTTTTTTTTTTAACTTTACAGAAGGAGGGGGTTTTCCCCTTTAACTACAGATAAAGATCTTGACCAGTACTGGTCAAAGCTCTGTGAGCTCCCCTGGATATATCTCATTTAGATCATAATTCCACATAAGAACTTATATGCATGTGATTTTTTTGATCCCTTTAATAAGGTCTACATTAATGCTCCATCCTATTAATACATGTAACAGAAGGTCATGCAGGATGAAGCTGAACATCTAAGAGAAGTCTGAACATTTCAAACTGTTATCATCACAAACCACATTAACAATCCTATAAAAAAAAAGATTTTACTAGAGCTATTTGGCACAAAACTGTGATGACTGACAGTATTTTTGCTTCTGCCTTCTGTTCCCTACTGATTTTAATCAACAGAGAACAGGAGGGGTGAACAAGAATGTCAGTACTACGGAAACTTCGTTCCATTCCACCACACTCCTTGCCCCATGTCAGAGTAGCTACACCACGTTTGTAAACTGATGCTTAGACCTGAGTCCATACTTTTATTTTGTGGTGTTGTTCAAATACTGAAGCTAGCACACCAGCTTTTCAGTTTCTTATGCCGTTACTCTCCACTTCTGTTGCTGCTGTTTAAGAGATCTCCAGCTAGGGAATCTGCACAGGCAGCCTTGTGGCAATGCAAAGGGTCCTAATCAGAAGCGCTTTGTAAATCTGACCATTAATGTAATTCTGACCTGAGCTGCTGAACTGTTGTGTGCTTGGCGTTCACATCTTCAAAACTGTGACTCCTCTCCTGGGTAGAAGCAAGTTGAAATTGCTTTTTTCAGAAAACAAGAGTAAGAAGTAAAAGAAGACACAGGGCTAACAGGCATGCAAACCAGAACCAGCACTGAATAAGGTGCAATTTTATTTTGGTTATATTACTTTAGTCGTGTGTAGCTCAACCTTTATGTCCTTTCTTTTATTTAAGTAGCTGCTCTAGGATAGATGTGTCCCAGAAGAAGTCTTATTTTTCAGGGATTATTCATTTCTTGTTTGGTCTTCCTTTTCTCTCTCCTGGCCTGTTTTTGTTCTTGCATACTCATGTTTTGTCCCCAGAAATAATTTGCCTGAAATAATGCTTTACAGATTCTAGTACTCATCTCCAGGCGAGCTCTGACAGCACCAGCTGCATGTGAGAGGAGGAATACAGGTAGAAGACAGGGAGCGGCCTTGCCCAGAGGCGTTCACCCCATTTCTCATATCCACGAGCCTGGATTCTGTCTTTGGCTTGGCAGAAATCCTTCCTTTAAGCCAGAGAAGATCAGAGAGGTCCTGTTTAGACTAGGAAAAAAAGACTGAAGTTACATCCAAATTTGCTAACATTAGCTAAATTCAGTTACTTTCCTAATCAGGAAAATGCTAATGAGTAGCCACCAAAATCTGATTATCAGCAATTGCTCTCCATTTTTTTTCATTTTTCAATACTGTGTGAGTGGGTGAGCCTCATCAAGGCCCTTCGTAAGAGTTACTGAATATCAGGTTTTGTTACCTACAACCACATCTGGATGTTCTGAGTTATCTGTTGGCAATATCGTATGTATGTCTTAATGCAGACATAAATATTGACTAACGGGAATCGGTTTTGAAGCAGGTAGCCTATGAATCTTATGCTCTTAGGTGATGCAAGTGCATTATCTCATCAGAGGGTAACATCTGCTGAAAGAGATTCAAACCACATTTCACTTGTGTTTGGCAGTCTAAATTATCCTGAGGGTTTTTCATAAAAAAAAATCAAGCCCCTAACATCTCACTTTCTCAGAAAAAACGCATTACCCAATAAATACCCAGACCTATTTCTTAAATATTCTCATACCATGTTAATCTTTATACCCAAAGGACCTCAGATGGTCTCCCGCTAATCTTTATTTTTTTTGCAAAGTAAGTGTTGGGCATTTCACTTGTTTTAACACAAGTTCTCATCCCTGTCTTTATGCAATACTCATGTGTCTGAGGGAACAAGAAACACTGGAAGTGGTGAAAAACTAAAACTGTGTTAAAAAACCTGAAACAGTCTGTCCACTTGTAAGAAGAAAGTTATTTTGTCCTTTTTACTTTGTTTTGTGTCTGCCTGCATGAATGTTAAATGCCAGTGAGATTATTTCACTTCACTTACTGCTGTTTGTGTGGCTGTTTTTCTTGGCTTGTATGTAACACCTTTGTTCTCATTTTCTGTTTATGTTGGTTGCGTATTTATACACATGTACCCAACGCAGATGAAAGTTGTTCTGCACAGTCATTAAAGACAGCTTTGCATTCCTTCTGGTTTCTCATAATCCGCAGGCCTAGAAGGAAATGTTATTTGGAAACCGAGGGAGGGTGGTTTTCTGTCTTTAGATAACTGAAGCGAAATGCCCAGCTCTGCTGGGTTAATTCAATTCTTATCTGTCCATCCATCCATATTCCCATTTCCAGTATACCTAACTGGAAGACTCGAGTTGATAAAGTTTAACCCCCATTGTATCTAGAAAAGATAACACTTCTACTGTGCTTTCCCTCCTGGCTGGTTCCTGAGTAAGGAGATGCTATGCTCTTCTCAGCTGACCATTGGAGGCTGAGCGCTTTATTTCTAGAGGTATTGCTGCAGCATAGACTTTGTTCACATTTTATCTTAGATTTCATCATTATCAGATGTTTTAGCACGTGTTGCCATTCATCTCCAGCTGCTGGGGCTTCTTCTCAGACTTCTTGCCTTCTGACAGCATGCCTGACTGAATATGGAAATGGTGTTCCTTTTTCTGCCCAAGTCAAACCTTCTTCATAGTAAATCTTACTGTATTTTATTTCCTCTGTCCTTCTGTGACTGTAGCTGGAGCAAGAGCATGAAGTTCTGTCAGGTAAAGTGGCTGAGATGGAGAGAGCAAGGATCTCTGACCAGGAGAGGCTGAACTTGTGTAAAAGAGCAAACGAAGAGCTCTGTGCAGAGAAAGCCCGCCTGGAGCAGCTGCTGAAGAAAGCAGAGGAGCAACAGAACATCATTGCAAGATTTCTGCTCAGAGACTGTGCAGTGTTTTGGAGAAATTAAGTGTATTGAAAAAATAAAACCAGACAAAAGGTCTTTGTATACAGTGCAGAGACCAAGAGGAACAACCTAATGTGGAGGGCTGTGTGGAGACTGACAATGCATGCTGTGACAGAGTGCTGTGGAAAAGGAAGAAATTTTACCTGCTCATCAGGTTCATCCTGCTTTTCCAGGCCTATGACTGACCCCATCCACACAAGCAAGCACGAGTTTTGTCCCACCACTGCTTCTGCTGGAGAACCTGCAGTGACCACTGCTCTGAACAGTTCAGTGCTCTGAACTTTTATCTTACGTTGGGACTCATGCCTTGAACCAAGCCCCCTGCCACAGTTCGCCTGCTACAGCAGGTCCCCGACTTGGCTCCTCCTGAGGCCGTTGGCTGTACACCGGTCCTGCTACCTCAGGTCATCACTTCTGGTGGATCTGGCTGTTGAATGCAATGGCTGTCTCTCAGAAGATCGATGGTCCAGAGATACTAGTGCCAAGTTGAGGTTCAGAGACCGATCCAGCTTCCGGGTCTCTGCCTCCAGAACAGCAGCTTTGGGCTCCCTGACCACAGCTGCTAAGGAGTAGGACAGCTCTTGGTGAAGGTCTGACAGCTCCTGGCTGGTCTTTGCACAGCACTCGATATAGTCCTGCTTGTATTTTCGTTCCTGTGCCAGCTGCGTCTGCAGAAGGGACACCTGAAAGAGGCAAAAGGCCGAGCTCAGACAAGCCCACGCTGTTAGGACCATCCGTAGCCCCACGGTACCGGCTGTCAGGGAAGACGCACCCGCTAACTCCAGCCCTGACAAACACGCTCTCCTTGTGGAAGGGGAAGCAACACATTCCCAGAGTCCCAGAGTCACTCTGAATTCAGCTCAGATCATCAATTCCAGCTTCTTTCTGGCATACCATTCACATGTACAACACCAAGACAGTACACGTCTACCAGAGACAGAGGTTCCTACAGCATTTAGTAACCTAACTAAGGCTTTTGGTCTAGTGGAGGCTGTCCCTGCCTATGGCAGGGGGGTGGAACTAGATGGACTTTGAGGTCCCTTCCAGCCCAAACCATTCTATGATTTTATTTTTTTTTTCTTTCCAAAAGTGAGATTTGGGCTACTAACACCCTAGTTCCACATGCCTTTTCCTCAGCAGGAGGACTACTGGTTACACAAGCTGCTGAAGAACTGTTCTGTTATGATCTAGTTTAAAAACTCGACAGCTAGCCTATGAAAAAGGAGGAAACTCTGGTTTTTTTCCTAACTATAGAGCATTTCACAAATGAGCAGAGCATAATTTGATGAACAAACCCCAGGGGGGAAATGAGCCTTAAAGGACTACTGAGGCCTTGAAACTCCTCAAATTCTATTCTGACAACATGGAGTTGTGCCAGCTGGGCTTTCTGGTGCGAGAGTACCTCCATTTTCCTGCTGAACTGCTGAAGTAGGTCCACAGTGCAGGCAGACACAACGGTCACAAGGGGAAGGGGGTTCAGTTAGTTCTCTGTAGCAACAGAACCTCAGACACTGAGGTTTCCTGGGAAAAACATCCTTAAAATATACCTTGATGGTTTCAGCAGTATTCCCGGCTCACTTGCCAGATCTAAGCATCACATACTTTACTCCCATAAACATTATATGCATTTTGCCCTGAACACCTGTAAAGATTCACCTCCGCAGGGAGACCAGGGTGTACCAGACCCATAAAAATACATGGGAGAGAAGTTTGGCGATGCCTGCCGCTGCCAGTACCGCTGTCAAGGGAAGCAATATGGTTCAGTAGCCGGACCGTATGTTCTTACACTGATACAACAGTGCTTAGGTCTCTGACTTGGTCCGATGTTGGGATCATGATTAGCACAGAACAGCAACACAAGACTAACAATTGCCTGAAGGCGATACGCTCTGGCACTGCCTTGGATCCCTGGAGCTCTGATATGATGCAAACTCCACCGTTAGCANTAGAGGTATTGCTGCAGCATAGACTTTGTTCACATTTTATCTTAGATTTCATCATTATCAGATGTTTTAGCACGTGTTGCCATTCATCTCCAGCTGCTGGGGCTTCTTCTCAGACTTCTTGCCTTCTGACAGCATGCCTGACTGAATATGGAAATGGTGTTCCTTTTTCTGCCCAAGTCAAACCTTCTTCATAGTAAATCTTACTGTATTTTATTTCCTCTGTCCTTCTGTGACTGTAGCTGGAGCAAGAGCATGAAGTTCTGTCAGGTAAAGTGGCTGAGATGGAGAGAGCAAGGATCTCTGACCAGGAGAGGCTGAACTTGTGTAAAAGAGCAAACGAAGAGCTCTGTGCAGAGAAAGCCCGCCTGGAGCAGCTGCTGAAGAAAGCAGAGGAGCAACAGAACATCATTGCAAGATTTCTGCTCAGAGACTGTGCAGTGTTTTGGAGAAATTAAGTGTATTGAAAAAATAAAACCAGACAAAAGGTCTTTGTATACAGTGCAGAGACCAAGAGGAACAACCTAATGTGGAGGGCTGTGTGGAGACTGACAATGCATGCTGTGACAGAGTGCTGTGGAAAAGGAAGAAATTTTACCTGCTCATCAGGTTCATCCTGCTTTTCCAGGCCTATGACTGACCCCATCCACACAAGCAAGCACGAGTTTTGTCCCACCACTGCTTCTGCTGGAGAACCTGCAGTGACCACTGCTCTGAACAGTTCAGTGCTCTGAACTTTTATCTTACGTTGGGACTCATGCCTTGAACCAAGCCCCCTGCCACAGTTCGCCTGCTACAGCAGGTCCCCGACTTGGCTCCTCCTGAGGCCGTTGGCTGTACACCGGTCCTGCTACCTCAGGTCATCACTTCTGGTGGATCTGGCTGTTGAATGCAATGGCTGTCTCTCAGAAGATCGATGGTCCAGAGATACTAGTGCCAAGTTGAGGTTCAGAGACCGATCCAGCTTCCGGGTCTCTGCCTCCAGAACAGCAGCTTTGGGCTCCCTGACCACAGCTGCTAAGGAGTAGGACAGCTCTTGGTGAAGGTCTGACAGCTCCTGGCTGGTCTTTGCACAGCACTCGATATAGTCCTGCTTGTATTTTCGTTCCTGTGCCAGCTGCGTCTGCAGAAGGGACACCTGAAAGAGGCAAAAGGCCGAGCTCAGACAAGCCCACGCTGTTAGGACCATCCGTAGCCCCACGGTACCGGCTGTCAGGGAAGACGCACCCGCTAACTCCAGCCCTGACAAACACGCTCTCCTTGTGGAAGGGGAAGCAACACATTCCCAGAGTCCCAGAGTCACTCTGAATTCAGCTCAGATCATCAATTCCAGCTTCTTTCTGGCATACCATTCACATGTACAACACCAAGACAGTACACGTCTACCAGAGACAGAGGTTCCTACAGCATTTAGTAACCTAACTAAGGCTTTTGGTCTAGTGGAGGCTGTCCCTGCCTATGGCAGGGGGGTGGAACTAGATGGACTTTGAGGTCCCTTCCAGCCCAAACCATTCTATGATTTTATTTTTTTTTTCTTTCCAAAAGTGAGATTTGGGCTACTAACACCCTAGTTCCACATGCCTTTTCCTCAGCAGGAGGACTACTGGTTACACAAGCTGCTGAAGAACTGTTCTGTTATGATCTAGTTTAAAAACTCGACAGCTAGCCTATGAAAAAGGAGGAAACTCTGGTTTTTTTCCTAACTATAGAGCATTTCACAAATGAGCAGAGCATAATTTGATGAACAAACCCCAGGGGGGAAATGAGCCTTAAAGGACTACTGAGGCCTTGAAACTCCTCAAATTCTATTCTGACAACATGGAGTTGTGCCAGCTGGGCTTTCTGGTGCGAGAGTACCTCCATTTTCCTGCTGAACTGCTGAAGTAGGTCCACAGTGCAGGCAGACACAACGGTCACAAGGGGAAGGGGGTTCAGTTAGTTCTCTGTAGCAACAGAACCTCAGACACTGAGGTTTCCTGGGAAAAACATCCTTAAAATATACCTTGATGGTTTCAGCAGTATTCCCGGCTCACTTGCCAGATCTAAGCATCACATACTTTACTCCCATAAACATTATATGCATTTTGCCCTGAACACCTGTAAAGATTCACCTCCGCAGGGAGACCAGGGTGTACCAGACCCATAAAAATACATGGGAGAGAAGTTTGGCGATGCCTGCCGCTGCCAGTACCGCTGTCAAGGGAAGCAATATGGTTCAGTAGCCGGACCGTATGTTCTTACACTGATACAACAGTGCTTAGGTCTCTGACTTGGTCCGATGTTGGGATCATGATTAGCACAGAACAGCAACACAAGACTAACAATTGCCTGAAGGCGATACGCTCTGGCACTGCCTTGGATCCCTGGAGCTCTGATATG
The DNA here is from genome assembly GCA_013400195.1 of Aramus guarauna. Lineage (NCBI taxonomy): Eukaryota > Metazoa > Chordata > Aves > Gruiformes > Aramidae > Aramus > Aramus guarauna. The sequence continues at coordinate 62,950 of VXBL01003906.1, forward strand.
ATGCAAACTCCACCGTTAGCAGAGTCAAGCAAAAATGGAAACAGTCAACAAGATGAGTAAGACTCAAGGGGAACATCCTTAGAATATTCTCTATTTTTGGGCAAGTTCTAGTTTTCTGAATTTCCTCCGATCCCTCTCCTACCCTGCCTGACCTTTAGGCAAGTCAGAGACTAGACCTAGGTGAATGATGGTGTTTGGCCATGGTCCACGGACACATCTGGGTATTTCCACTGCCCGGTGCACTCACTTCCTGACAGCCAAACCAAACTCGGGCTGTAGCATCGTGCAAAGTTGTGCCCAGCAGTACGGCCACAGCAGCTACTGATGAGAGCTTTCCCACTCCTCACCTGGTTCTGCAACTCAGCTAATCGACTGCAGCAAGCGTGAGGCTCCTCCTGTGAAGAAAATGCAAGGATCTCTTTTTAGTCTCCAGTTTGGTCAGGGCCATGGTTTATGTTTGACTTCTGTTAGGTCTGTACTGGGGGGGGGACTGCTGCTGCTGGGATTTGCCATTGTTCCTCTTTATGGCCAGACCCTCCTCCCACCAAGTACGAAGCTGTTCTCACCTGTTGAGAAGCAGGCACCTTGTGCTGGTCAGAGAGAGAAAACCCGCACGTATCTGGCAGCGACCGACTACCATAATCTCTCTTCAGTCTCCTCCGTTCACGTTCCACCTGCATGTTGGATAAGAGAAAGTGTCACAGAAACCTGCCACCAAACAAGGAGCAAAATGACCTCTCGACATCACGGTGAGGAAATGTCTACTCAGAGACTGTTAATTGCACCAGAGAATGTTGGGGGCAAAAAGCATTCAATGTAGACTATGGAAGAGAAAGAGCAAGAGGAAACAGTTCCTGACACAAGAGCGTCAAATGTGTGTGTGCACAGGGGGAAGCGGGAGAGGGAAGGGAATAAGCAGAGGACTCCAAAGTGTTGTGTTCCAGAGGACCGTGAGGCTTTGCAGAGGCACCTGCTCAAGAGTCCTCCTGAGCTCAGCATTGAGTTGCTTCAGCTCCGTCTTCTCGAGTTGCAGCTTTGCAACTGCTCGCTGCAGACGTTCCAGCCGCTGCGACAGGAGTCTCTTCTCCGAGAGCCAGGAGAGCTGCTCCCCTTCTGCAATAGCCTGCTGGGTACACAGAGAGGAGATCGTGAGAACTGGTGCCACAGAAAGCTTAGAAGGGCCAGAAACAACAGGTTGCGGCAAGTGACCGGACTCAGGAAAGGACAGTGCTAAGTCCCTTCTTCTCCTCCTGTTCCACAGGCCAAACCCACACACTCTCTTTCTAGGGGCCTCCTCCAGATCACCTTGGAGAAATCCACACCAATTTGCCTTCATGCGTTTTGGACTGCAGCACAAGTGCATCCTGAATGTGCAACAAAACCTTTAACCTGATCAGCCAATGGCGCAAATTCTGTTCTTTTTAATACATCAGAAAAGCTGTACCTCAGAAATCTAAGGGGACCTTGAGTTACAGAAACCATCTGAGGATGGAGGAGAAATGAAACATACTATTTCTGAGAAAACTGTTCATCTTCCGAGGAACTGTTGCCAGAGATCTTGCGATACCACCACATAATCTTGTGACTAGTAACTAAATAACTTCTTGCTTGTCCACAACTAATAGAACACGTACAATCAGAAACAGCAGATCTCTGAAAGCATCCTCTAAGCACCATTAGCGTAGCTGCTCTCCAGCTGTCATTATAAAATTCTACTAAGTTTAGTACATTAGTTTGGTCAACAATGCCCTTTCCATGCCAAATGGAAACCATGACAAGTTGGCTAAGCTTGCCTAGATAGGAGAGAAACAACTAGCCATCCCTAACTTTTGGCCTTGAGTTAATTTTAACAGCAAGTTCTGGGCTGGACACAAAACATTCCAGCAGGTGAATGGTCTCTGGCCAGAGCTACACAGACAGGCAAGCCTGCTGGCTGCAGCCATAGCTTCTGTGGCCAAGCCGGTCATAGATTTGCAGGAATATGTATTCCTGTATCTTTATGGGAAACATCGTTTGAATCCTTTATAGGCATTTTAGTTGACTGATGATCAATCACAGTGCCTACCTGAAGATTAAACTGGTCCGTGTCCCTGTCTGAAACCATACTCTGCAGGATGGCTATTTCTTCCCTCAGAGTCCCATTGGCCATTTCAGTCTTAGTCAGGGCAAGAGTCAGTGCTTCTGCCTTCTCTTTCCATTCAATTTCTCTGCTTTCAGTCTGCTTCAAAATAGCAACCACACGCTCCAATTCTCCCCCCTTTGCTTTCCGCTCATCTTCCAGTTGTTGGGTTAGCTCCTTCTGCCTTTGCAAGGAACGGTCTCTCTCCTGGAGAACTCTCCTCTTCTCGGCTTCCTCTTCCTCCCATTTCTGGAGTTTCTGGATTTGTTTCTTTAGGGTATCCCCTTCATCTTTCCATCTCAAAGCTGACGTTAATTGTTTCAGGAGTTCACTCTGCTTCCTAAGCTCTTGTTCTCTCCCTGTCAGAGTCTTCTCTAAATACCTGACTCTGTCTCTCTGGTACTTAATCTCTTCATCCTTCTTTGCCAGAGTCTGATGAACATGCTTGAGATCTTCCCGAAGACCTCTTATTTCCTCTTCTAACTCTTTTTGCTCACCTTGAGCCTTGGTCTCTCGTTCCCTCTCAGGCAAGGCTTCTTCCAGGAGCTTCTCTTGCTCTCTGTTGTGTCCGACCTCTTCATTCTTCTCAGTTAGCCCAAGCTGGAGATTTTGCAAGGTCTTCAGTTCTTCTTCTTGGTGCTGGAGTTTTTGTCTAAGAGTTTCACTGCCTTCATCTCTCTTCCTCACCACTTTCTCAAGCAGATTCACTTGCTTCTGGCACGATGTCAGTGCTGCTTCCATGCTTTTGTCACAAAGCCGGGTCATGTTCATTTGCTCTGCATGCCTGAGGAACTCCAAACGGTTCTCCTTCAGTATTTGGCTCATTTTGTCTAGATCCTGCTCTAGACTCTTGGTCCGCTTGCCTTCTAACTCCTTCTGCTCTCCAAGGTCCCAGACATGCTCTTGCAAAGACATTATCTGTTGATCTCTAGCTTCTAGAGAAGATTCAGCGTATTCCAGTTTTTGCAGCAGAGCTTTAGTCTGCATCACTGCCTCCTCCTTTTGCTGTTGAAGCTCAGAGATAGCCTCCTCCAAAGCCCCTATCTTTTTTTCTCTTTCTTTCAGAGTCAGTTTTATTGCTTGAAGATTTGTTTGCTCAGCTTCGTGCTTTTCCTCCTTTTCCTTGCATGCCTCACATCGCTTTCTAAGGGATAGAATTTCTTGCTCTTTCTCCTTTAGGGCTGCTTCCAGATGCTGTAGAATTTCCTTCTGCTCTCCAGAGTCTTGTTCTGGTTTTTGGAAGGTCGCAATCAGTTCCTTCTGAGATTCAATCATGAATTCCTTTTCTTTCAGTATTGCCGTAGCGTATTCCAAGTCTCTGTGTAAGACGTTCAGCTGTTCTTCTGTTTTTTCCTCGTAGCTCCTTGTTTGTTGCTTTTGGGTGTCTATGAGTCTGTCCTTTTCTTTTAAGGTTTCTAAGGCCTGCTCCAGTTGGTCACGGACAGTCCTTAACTGCATTTCCATGACTTGTTCAGCTTCCTGGATTTGCTTTTCTTGTGACTCACGCTCTTGATCTTTTTGAGACAAAGCAAGTGTCATCTTTTCTACTTTACCATGAAGCTCCTGCAGGTACCCCTCTTGCTGTTCCTTGTACTGCTGCAAGAGTCTTAACTGATGCCTTTGAGAGTCACACTCACTCTCTCTGTCCTTAAGAGCTGCCCTCAGGTGTTCGAGGCTTGCGTGCAGAGATTTCACCTGTTCTCTCTCCCTTTCCAGTTCTTGGATCTGCTGAGTCAGAGACATAAGCTCCAAGTTTCTCTCCTCCAAGGTTCCTTTCAGATGATCAAGATCCACCTGCAGATTTCTCACTTGTGATGCACCGTCTTGTTCCAGAATCGCTATTTTCCCCTCCTGGCATTTGATCTCCCNTCAGGTGTTCAAGGCTTGTGTGCAGAGATTTCACCTGTTCTCTCTCCCTTTCCAGTTCTTGGATCTGCTGAGTCAGAGACATAAGCTCCAAGTTTCTCTCCTCTAAGCTTCCTCTCAGATGATCAAGATCCATGACCAGATTTCTCACTTGTGATGTACCATGTTGTTCTAGAATCACTATTTTCCCCTCCTGGAATTTGATGTCCTGGTCCCTCTCCTTCAGCTCTTTGCTCATCTTGCTGATAGCAGTCGTCTGCATTTCTCGCTGCTTCTCCAGCTCCCGTATCTCTTCTTGGTGGGATCTGATCTCCTGGTCCCTCTCCTCCAGCTCTTTGCTCATCTTGCTGATAGCAGTCGTCTGCATTTCTCGCTGCTTCTCCAGCTCCCGTATCTCTTCTTGGTGGGATCTGATCTCCTGGTCCCTCTCCTCCAGCTCTTTGCTCATCTTGCTGATAGCAGTCGTCTGCATTTCTCGCTGCTTCTCCAGCTCCCGTATCTCTTCTTGCTGGGATCTGATCTCCTGGTCCCTCTCCTCCAGCTCTTTGCTCGTCTTGCTCACAGCAGTCCTTTGCAATTCTTGTTGCTTCTCCAGCTCCCATATCTCTTCTTGGTGGGATCTGATCTCCTGGTCCCTCTCCTCCAGCTCTTTGCTCATCTTGCTCACAGCAATTCTTTGTTTTTCTTGCTGCTTCTCCAGCTCCCATATCTGTTCTTGCTGAGATCTGATCTCCCGGTCCCTCTCCTCCAGCTCTTTGCTCATCTTGCTTACAGCAATTCTTTGTTTTTCTTGATGCTTCTCCAGCTCCTGTATGTATTCTTGCTGGGATTCTGTCTTCTGTTTTTTCTCTGTTATGTCCTTAATAACCCGATCAAGAGTAGTTTTATGCATTTCTTTCTGCTTTTCCAGCATTCCCATCTGTTCCTGGTATAATTTCGTTTCTTCCTCCCTCTCTGACAGGATGGCAGTCATACGAGTGAGATTCTCCTGCAAAGCTTTTACCTCTGCTGCCTCTTTCTTTAGCGTCTGGATTTTCTCCCACTGCGTTTCCACTTCCTCATTTTTAATTTTTAAGATAGACAATGTAGTTTGGAGTTCTTGTTCAAGGGAGTGATTCATATCTGTCGCTGTATTTGCTCGGGTTTCAGAGGCTGTGACTGATTCTTGAAGAAGTTTTATCTCCCATACCAGTTTTTCTTTAAGTGCTTGCAGTCTGTCCCGTTCATGCTGTAAAACAAGGAGGAAAAGATTCAGTAATTCCACCTATGTATATTTGGTTTTTATACTAGATTTGAACTCCTGCTCCAGTGGCAGTCAAGGGCTGAAGTTTGAGCTTTTAGTAGAAAATTTGAGCCATTCAGTTGGTCTCCCTGTTTGATGTAAATTTTCTACTGTCATTCCAGAACTGCAGCCAGGATGTAAAGTCCAGACCAAGCGTGATTTGGGCAGTGCCATGATGATGTTCTCTCTGTTAGGAAGGGAAGAGAGCACGCTTAATTTACTTTATTTTTTTCTTTTTTTTGACCTCTACTCTAGGATTTTCATGGTGCCATCCTCTAGAACCCCACTGTCCCCTCTTGAAGGAATAATGGTCAAATCATAGTCTGTCATTCTGTTTGCAATCAGGACTAGTATTCTCCTTGGACATACATATTTAGCTGGATCAGCACTTCTAATTCTCAAGTCTCTATTTTCTCCCCACTGCCTGCTCTCAGATGGGCAATGCTGAACAGCTTTATATTATTAGTAAACTTTGCCTTCTCACCCCTTTTTCCAGATCCAGATACTTAGAACTCTAAATAAGGATTAGGACACAAATAATTGCCCAAACCACGCAATGTAAACTGAGAAAAGTTTGAAAATTACTTCGGCTTAAGCTTCAAGGGCAAAAATCTTCAGAATTCAGGAAAATACACAACCTGAATCACAAGGGAGTTGTATATGACTACGGCATCTTTTCCTACTTATTCAGATGAATGCCACTGCAAAAGTTAAACCTAAAACCAACTGCTATAATATTCTTCTGCTTTTGCAGTGGTCTGTGGTCTCTCCACATAGTTGGTGATATTGGTTGTCTCAATGATCTCTCCTTTCTGGACTGTCCTTTCTTACGCAAGGTGATGATCCTACTAACTCAGCTACATGGCAGGGTAGGAAAGCAAAAGTCTCGGAAACAAGGAATGGTGGGTGGATGAAGTGGAAAATGAGAGAAACCTGGTTAGCATTTGCGTACTCTGTAGCTGCTCAGATTTGGACTGAACCGGTACAAGACTGCCCAAAATCAGCCCTCCACTGGAAAAAGCTGCTCTTTAGAACTATTAACAGAAGGCCAAAAAATATGCAAGAAATGGCCCTTTGCGGAATCTGCTAGCCTCACCAGGACATCCTGTCTTTGTTTCTCAGTGCTCTCGAGCTTCCTTTCCAAAGACGCCACCTCTTGATGCAGAGTCTTAGCTTCCTCCTTTAGAGCAGCAGCCTCTTCCTGCAAGGCAGCCTGCAGAGAGTTCTTCTTCTGTTCTGCCATCTGTCTCTCTGCAGCAGTAAAGATGAAGGAGAAGGTGAAAAGCAAAGCAAAACCAAGCTTATTTGCATCCTACAGAGAAAACATAATTTTCTTATCTGTCTGTCTGTGTTTTCCAGGCCCTAAGCCCACAAGGACTTTCAAAGCAGACATAAATAAAGAAAACTTCCAGGCAGAGAAAAAAAAAAGAGAATGAAGGTGGCAAGGTTCAGAAGAGTATGAAAATGTGTTTGCTGTTCTGCTTGTTGAAAGGCCAAGGCGAAGGGCATGGCAGGACATCACCCACAGTGTTAGAAGCAGGTAGAACCAACACTGATGAAACAAGGACAGAGGCAGCAGGTGAGAGTCAGATCTAGTGTCCTAAAGGAAAAGGAAGAAGAAACAAAAGTGAAGACTGACAATGACACAATTAATTGACCTGGAAGACGTAACAGACCTTAGAGAAAAGAACAGATGTGGAGAGTGGGAAAACAATGACAGAGAAAGGAGCAGGGATGCCTGTCCAGCTATGATATAGAGAGGCCGATAGCCCTGGAGGCTCTGGGATGGCCTGGAGATTAGAGGAAGAGGTGACTATTTACATGTGAAAATCAGTTTATAGACAAACCCAACGTGAACATGTTACCAAAGGCATAAGTAAGAAGTGGCTAGGGAAGTAAGAAATGGTGTTTGCTATGGCTGTGACCTCAGACACCCAGTCAGTATCAGCAAGAAAACAGGAAAGAAGGATGCAGAAGCACAAGTACCAGAGAACTAGAAAAAGCAGCAGAAGAAAGGATGCAGTAACACAGGAGCTTAACACTGAACTAATGCTCTGTGAATCTGCCATGTAAGAGGACAAGGAAGTCAGTAAAGACAAGGCTTTTTGCAGGTTGGTGCTTTTAAAGAGCATACAGAAAAGGATGCTGTGAGGCATCAAGCTACACCTACTAAGCAGTGACATGTGATCCGAAAGGCACCACCTTTCACCTGGCAGCACAGCTACACGCACTGCCAGCCACGGGACCTTTCTCTACAACAAGCTTTTGCTGGTAGTTCTATACGTAAGTCTCATGCTTGTTGTTTTTCTCCTTTTCCCATCTCCAGGCATCGCACTTTTCCTCTGCATGGTATCAGAGATCCCTGCTGGTGAGACAGGACAGGGTCAGTGGGTTGGAAAGGAGCAGTTGTACCTTCCTGGCTTTGATCCAACTGTTTCTGCAGCTCGTGATTGCGGGCACTGAAATGGTCCCTCTCAGCTTTCCTCTTGCTCAGCTCCAGCTCCAAGCCCTGTATCTTGTTCCTTGCATCATTCTGGCAGAGGTAAGAAGAGAAGGATCACCACTGCTGGCAGGAAACAAAGAGGTACAAACTCTAAGGCAGAAATAGCCAAGGCAGGAGGGGGCAGTTGGACAGTGATGGTAGACAGGACCACGATTCTCCTTTCTCCCCATGGCAGCAAAGCCAACCTGCCCTACAAGGAGTTTACACCCATTCTGGTTTTGGCACTGCTTGTCAGTTCAGTCCAGCAGAAGGACAGGGTTTCTGGGTACACTAGAAACACATTACCAGATCTTGCTGAGTCTGCTTCAGGTGCTGATGCAGGTCTTGTAGGGCTGCTGCCACTCTGTCCGCTGTGAGCTCTGCAGGCAGGTCCCTGGCCTGAGAAACAGTCAGGCCCCAGACATGACCCTGTTCTGAAGAGAGAAGCCATTCTGGTTCAAGCTTTAATTGAAGGGTCTCCAACAAATGCCTCATTATACACAGGAGAAGGTGGCAGTGCCTTGAACGTTGTCCTAGACCTCATGATACAGCAAGACGTGTGTCATAGGCTGACACTATTTTGATGACCACTAATGTCAGCACTGCCCCATGGAAGAATGCACGTGCCCTATGGCTTGACATGACTTGGGCCTTATTTCATTTTGATGCTGGTCATTTCTCCACATGCAAGCATGGACTTGTCTCTGGAGGGATGTCAAGCTTTCAAGACTTCCCAAGTCTTGAGTCAGCCTAAACTGAAAGGCTGAGTCTATCACTCGGAAGCACCCCTCCCTCCATCTGCTCTCCCATATGTGCTCTATAAACTCGCTCACCCAGCCTCCCACACTTGCCTGAACTCAAAGTGACAGAGTCTGTGCTGTCATAGATCATGCGGTGGAGAACCAAGTGCAGTTGGTCCAGCTGGGATCGGGCTTCACCGTGGGCACTGTTAGCCTGCTGACACTCGACGGCCAAGGCCTTTGCTCTGTTCTCTGCGCTACAAAGCCTCAAACGCAGTTCAGACATCTCAGCCTCCAGCGCACACACAGAGTCCCTCAAGCAGCGTTCATCTGCACGGGACTCCTCCAGCTCCTGTAGCAGCTGCTTCTCTCGAGTTGCCAGGCCAGCCTCCTTCTCCAGCACTACGTCCTGCAGCGACTGTATCTGCAACAGATGCCCAGAGCCTCAGGGACAGCGCAGCTAGTAAGGCAGAAGGGTAGGATGAGGCGGGGGAAGAAGTAAGAGTGGCTGGCAGGGTGAGGTGGCAGATGGAGCATCTCCTGCATGGAGAGTGGGGCTGCCAGCCATCTGGGGACAACAGGATAAAGGGGAGCCGATGGGCATCCGTCACGGTGCATCTCCACAATACCAGATGAACTGGCTGGGGTGGAAGTGCCTTCCCCAGACTGCAATGAGCACTGCTGTTTCACCAGACTGCTCAGTGCCCAACAGAGGTAGAAACACCATCTGGGGACAACACCTCTAACAGAGATACTGAGAAGCGCCAAAGGAGACTTCTGTTTCTCCTCTGATTTAATGTTGTGAATCGTGAAAGAATAGGGGAAAATATAGGCAGAACATAGCAGATCCAGCCTTCACCTCAATGTGCAAAGTCTCTGGGCAGAATACAAGAAGGAAAACAAATTGGGGACTACAAGCAGAAGGTGGTATTCTATGTCCCTGGAGAAGAGGATGCTAGTGCATAGGTCACCTGGTTGTTGAGCTCCTGTATTTCTCTTCTGTGGTCTGAATGGAGCTGCTGGGCCTGGTGAAGAGCAGAAAGAAGCTGAGACACCTCATTGTGCTGGGCAAGGTTGTTTTCTTCCAGGGTTCTGAGGCTCAGTTCCTTCTCTTCCAGAGACAGAGTCAGCCTGAAAGAGAGAGCATGCAACTCATTACTACATGGTATAACTTTTAATAAATTCTTAGATCTTCCACCACCAAGGGGAAAATTGCTTTGTCTGCTGAGGTTTGTCTAAACAACTAGGCTGCTTGTTCAGTCCTAAGCCAAGTTGACAGTCACATCCAAGCACGTGCCTGCTACACTTGTTTCCACAGAAGAGAGGTGAATTACTGGCTAAATACTCTCCCTTTTTTTGAAGTGGGGATGTGAATATAAACATAACAAAGTCTTGACATGAAGACATTAGGGAAGACAAAATTTTTCTTTTGATTAATGAGACTCTAATAATGAAGTGACATTTTCTTCCCCTAGCTTGTATGTCCTGGTAGGAACAGCAGCAACTGACAGCAAGGTGATCTTGGGGGAGTTTCGTAAGACTTGCCAGCATCCATATTACTTTCAGCTAGAGAAATGAAGGCTGATACCAGAAGTGGCAATGGAGGCTTGGAGGAAATTTTCAGATCCTTGTATAAGATGCAGGATCCCTTACAGGGGAAACAAGAGTGCACTGCCTTTTATTTCTCTTCTTCAGTGAAGATATGTGTTGAAGGCCGGCAGGATTTTACAAGGTGAAGTAGCCTACCTACCCTTTCTCTTTTTCCTTGCATTCCTTGGACAGTCAGTAACACCTGTAACTGTTGAGGCTGGCAGCGACTCTGCTTGAGCCTCTCCAGATGCCTGTTGGGATTTTTTGAGGAACGAGGAAATGGCAATAAGAAACTTTCTCCTTTCTTGGGTGCCTCAGAGGAGAGTCTGGCTTAGTTCAAAATCACAGTTTTAAGACGGCTTCTGCCAACTAAAGGTACCAGGATGGAAGACTGATAGAGATCCCAAATGTTTAAAGTTTACAGGACCCAAGGTGGAGCTGATGGATCTATCTAGCTCATTATACTGCAGCTCACCCTGCCTCCCCTGGTGTGTTTCAGGTTTGAAACCCCTGAAAATTTCATTTAACAGTGTTAACACGCTGACCTAACAAATGAACACCTCTTTTTTAATGAAAGAACTATTCCAAAAGCCATTGTCTTCAGAAAAACTGTAACTGAAAGATTAAAAAAAAACCAAACCACACACAACATCATCAAGAGAATGAAAGGTATCTGCATAGATAGTTCAGAACTCTGCTTTTTAGGAAATGCTGCCAGAGCCACTTGTATATACAAAGATCTGAAAGAGGGGATCTATTAAAGTTTCACAGGCTTTAATTTACCTGGCTTTTTCACTCTCTAGGACCTTCAACGAAGCCTGAAATTCTGTGTTATGACGCTCCACTTCTTCCCAACGACTCCTTTCCCCCTTCAAGGACTGCAGACACGCTTGTAGCTCCTTGTTCTGATTTTCTACCTCCTCCCATTGACTCCTCTTCTCCTCCAGGGTCTTCTGGAGGCGTATAATCTCCAGCACCTTCTGCCGTGACAGTTCCTCTGCCTCACTCAGATCTTGCTGAGCTTTCTGGCCAATCACTTGCTGGGACTCTCTGGAGGCTGCTAGCTGAGATGTCAGCTCTTCCACCTCAAGTAAAACATAACAAAGCAGTCAAAGACTATGGCTTGACACTGTCAGCCGTATCATGTACTGTGAGAAAAGGAAAAGAACAATTTTAAATTTCACCCTATCATGGGAGTATCAGATTCAGAATAGATACAGCCAACTTGTTTAAAAATCTAAGTGGGTCACCATGTTCGGCTGAAAAAACATCTTAAAAAACAAGGTTAGCAGTAACAGGCAAGCAGAAATCCATTCTGATGATTGCTTGCAAGCAGGCAAAAGGACTAGCCCATCTGTCCATTCAGCTGGCCGGTAAGTCTCCTTCAGACCATCTCTGATGGAAACCACAGTGTGATGGCAGTCAGAGGGATAACCTCATCACCCTGCTCTGCAATGGAAAGGCAGCAAGTGGAGAGACACTTCACCTCTTTGCTGACTGGAGCATCTATTGCTGTTTCAGTCACCTGTTTTTGTAGAGCATCCCTCTGCTGAAGAAGGATATTCAGTTCCTCTTTGATGGTTTTCATTTCTTCCTTGTGCCTATTCTCCACGGCCTTGATCTTACTCTGACTTTCCTGCAGTTCTGCCTGCAGCTTTTCCGTGATGTTCTGTAAAGACAAATGGAGAGCAAGCTACTGGGACCTGCCATCAGGCTCAGCTTTTTCATCTTTCTATCTCAAAATCACACTCATTCAGCCACTTCTTCCTGCTTTTCTACCCAGCTCTGCTTCCATTGTAACCCTTCCTTCCCCTTGCTGATCTCTGGCGCTTACCAGGCTCTGTGCTGCTTTCCATGCGAGCAGTAGGCCTTGCCTCCCCAGGCGCAGGGCTTATCTTGTATTCCCTTGTTCCTGCCCTTCACTCTGTTACCTGGCTCTCTCAGCTTCTCTCAGGTTATGTCCAATTGCCAACAGCCTGTTCCTTCAGCCCACCCTACCAGTCAGACTGACCTGCCCATTCTCTCGCTGCTCTTCCACCTCCTGCCTGAGCTGCTCTAGCTGCTGGCAGGCTTCTCTTAGCTCTCCCCGAGTTTGGAGCAGCGTCTCTAACAAAGCATCCTTCTCACTCTCCTTTTCTAGCAGGACCTGCACACAAATAAAGAGAAGACGGCTTTAAACTTCCCATACGAAACTTGTGTGGTAAGACTCAGAGAGTGACGGGCTCCCACGTTCTTGAAGCACTGTGCTGCTGGTCTCCTGGGTCATTATCCGTTCCCTTGGAGGCACAGGTTCCTAAGCGAGATTGGCAGCATAAACGTGGTCCATCCATGGTCCATCTGCGATTGACTCTCCCACAAACTCTTAGTCACCTAACAGGAAAATGTGTGGCATTTCGCAGTTGTCTCGCCTTGCTGGTGAGGCTATCCCTCATCTTCTGCTGTGGCCTGTCTTTCCATAGTGATTTTTGCAGCAGAGAAAATGCAAGGCTGCAAGAGGGCTGAAGCTAACCTCTTTCAGAAAACTCACATATTCTGAGTGGGATTTGGTGAAAATCACTTCAGTTTTAAGGTATTCAGTAGCCTTTGTTGAAGTACGGATGTTACAGAGCCACACTGTCATCTCTGAGTGCTGCCCTGTCATCTCAATGCCTGTAGACACAGCGGGGGTACTGCTGTCCCTAGGCAGTCTGCATAAAAAGAACTTTGGGTAGGGCATAAGGAGGACTTTGTGTATGACAGGGTTGCTTCGGCACAGGAGATCTGGGCACAAAACAGCTTACCAGCAAGTGACTTAAACACAGCCCAGAAGACCCCTCTGTTTTACTGCTCAGAAGGAGTCTTTAAATTTTTTTTCTTTTGTCAACAATCCTGCCATGCCTCCCCCAAACAAAAACCCGTCCTCATGGGGATCTAGTCCTACAAACTCAGTTTGGTCTTTAATGGCTATAAACACACATCAGTGAACATAAAAAGAGGACCATAAAGAGAACTGTGAAGATACTCCGAGGTAAATCTTAAAAAAAACAAACGGAATGAAATGGCAGCACAAAAATGTAAAATGAAAGGTCTCATTCTCAGTCCCAAAGATAGTCCTGTTCACCTTTCACCTCACCAAATTCAATGTAGGGCATGCTCCACACAGCCTGATATCCAGCTGTCTTCCACAGCTCCAGCCTTGCAAAAAACCATACCAATTCTCCTTTCACAGTCTTTACCTCTTGCTTGGCATTTTCAACTCTGATTCGTTCCTCTTCTTGTTGAGCTTGCATGGTAGCAACTTTCTGCTTCATATCAAACAGTTTCTTCTCATGCTCCCCTTCTGTCTCTGCCTTCTCTTTTTTCCATTGCTCCAGCACCTCCTGCAGCTCTGAATGGTGCCCTTCCCGCTCGCTTGCCTGATGAGGGGAGGAAAAGACTTCAGGGTGGAGTCCCAGCCCAGCTCCTTAAAAAAAATTTGAAGCTTCATCCCTCCCACAACTCCCTACCTCAACAATGCATGGTAGTAGCTTTGTACCCTCCATAAATCATGTCCTCTTGAGGAACTTAAAAGGAAAATCAGCAGGCGGAAGAATCACAGAATCATAGAAAAGACCTTTAAGATCACTGAGTCCAACCATTAAGAAAAAGAAGGTGTTACCTTCCCCTCTCTGATAGCTGCCTGTTCCCTAGCACCTCTCTCCTCAGGATTACTCTCTATTCTCAGAGTCTCTCTTTTCAAAGCTCACCTCCCTTTTAATAAATTGAGAGGTGCTGATGGACCACAGGGTGAGAAAGAGACCCATACTCTAATGCCCTAGCCACAAGACACACCATGAGCTCAAGCCCCAGGAACGAGGGGCCTGTTCCATACCCTTTAAGCCCAAAGGCAAGACCTCTGCCAACTATGAAAGGACAGAAAGGAACAAAGCTCTCATGACTGCAGTTGGCGGGAATGTGAGGCGTCTACTTCACGGCAGACAGGAGTCTGCTAAGATCCTACCCCTGGGCTGCCAGGCTTTGGGTGGGGACCACCCAACCTTCTGTTGAACTCGTCTTACGCCCACACCGAATCTGTGGCTGCACCTACCGTCCCAGCACACTCCGCTGGGTCTTCACGGGCCTTCAAGTACAAGCCCTTGGCTCTGCTGCCTGGCCGCAACGGGCAGCCTGCGACAGATGGTTGCTGCCATTTCAGGCGGCCACACTCAGGCTATTATCCTTCTAAAGGCAGCCCACAAAGCTTGCTGGAAGAATTCAAAAGCGTATTGTTTCCTACCAGGTCTTGCAGGAGCTTGTTCATTGCCGCTTCGTGATCAGTTTGCCGAAGTCTGAGGGTAGTCTCGTACTGCCGTTCTGTCCGCAAGAGCCGTTGTGCCATGTGCTCCCGTTCCTGCCTCCTTAGAGATCTCTCCGCTTCCAGCTCACACCGAAGGCACTTCACTTCCCCTGCAAACACGGCAAACGGCAAGATTCAGGGCCTACGCAGACAGTGGTGCTGACTTTACTGACCTCAAGCCATGCGACTTGCAGTGTAGGAGGGATCTGTCTCCAGCTCCTTCACTCCTCAGAAGCACTGTGGACAGACAGCTGGTTTTATACCATCTTCCCTAGGCAGGGGGATCACCAGAAACAAAGCACACGAGGCTCTCACCTTGGATCACCTCCTTGGCCCGCGCGACTGCATGAAGCTGGATTTCAAGCTGGTGCCGGGAGATCTCCAGCTGAGATGAGTGCTGCTGAGCCTCAAACAGGCTGGACTCCAGGGTCTCCTTCACTGACCTGCAAGTTGAAAATATGAAGAGAAGTGAGTTTCTTGCTCCTCACACCCACAGGCAGTTATTCCAGCAAGAAGCAGTTCGAGATCCCCACCCCTGAGTACGGAAAATGGGTTGCATGGAAACTTGTATACAAAAAATGTATTTCTATGATTTAAAACAGCAATGCAGGCCCCTCCAAGGGAATGTCCAGGCTTTACGGATGACTTAGCGTAACACAGAAAGCCCAGCCGAATTTGATCTCAACAGCCAAATTGCTGGTGTCTGGTCTATGGCACATGGGCAGCTGTGCCCACAAAGTCTGTGCCAGCAAGCCAAAGCCCAGCCTCTGCTCACAGCCCTCCTCCTCTCATCTGCACTTCCAAGTCGCTCTGTAAGGGGACAGAGTAAGAATACTCTGACCGACTCATGACTTTTTAATGCTGTTTGTAGTGTAGGTATAGGTAGGTCATTCTCCAGATTCCCTATGTTTAAAAGGGACTAAAGAAATACATCAGATGGTATAGTGAAATCTCATGCCTGTAGCAGCATATGTAAAAAAATCAGAACTAGATTTTATCTTAATTAGAACTATCTGAAAGGAGAGACAGGTATCCTTCAGTGAACACCGTAGCAAGTTCAAGAGAAAAACTTGCTACCTTTAGTGAAGCATTGCTAACTCAGTATGCAGCAGCTCAAATGACTCCTCGCTCTTTAAAAGGGAAGCTGTGGTACTGCAGATGGAAATCGTTACATCCATAGATTTCAGCTACCTGGTGCCTACCACACACAGGGTCCTGGACCCAGGAGCTGCAGTCACCTCCCTGATCTCACACGGGTTCCTGCGATACACAGCACTGCCTCACTCGTACAGGGATGCAATCGGGGTAACGTCCCTCAGGGGAAAAGGGCACCTGAGTGGTACAACAATAAACCCCACAAACGTAGGATTTCACCACTTTGATGGACAACAGAGGATATATCTTGAAGGAGAACAAGCACGTATTTCTGATTATGCCAATCTCTGGCAGTCCAAAGTAAATATGCTCCATTTTATAGATAAATAGAAGTTGGTCTCTAAAACAGAACAGAAAAGATAAGGGTCCAAAACTGTGACAACAAAAGGCTCTTGAGAACATCTGGCAAGAATAGTTGCTGATTTTTCAACCCTGCCAAAGGTTCTTCATAACTAATTTATCCCTTTTTAAAAAAAAAAAAAAAGGAGCCGAATATGCCCAATAACTGACAAAACATAATTCAGCTGGATCAAAGAAGAGAAGCTGGAGCTCAGAAGCAGCAGCAACTCTCAAAAAACACACTGAGCCAAAACAGTGTTTATCAGCCTTGCAACATACTCAGGGGTGGTAAAGCGTAAAAGTCAAGAAGCACGACAAACAATCTCTGAAACATCATTTGTACAGCTCTGCAAGTTCAGGAATCTTCTAAAAGACACCTAAGAGGAGGACAAACATCTCAATACCTTTTTTTTTTTTTTTTTGAAAATTGGAACTTGTCACATTTATCTTGGAAACCTGATACAACAGGACAGAATCCTGTTCCTTCCCTGTTATGACTTCTCCATGACGTCTGTCTCTAAACAGCACGTGCTAAGGAGTACAGGACCCAGACATCTACGGTGGGCAAGAATTCCCCAAGACTGGTGAGAATTCCAAAGAGGTTTCCCTGCTGCTGGTGTAACCAACTCCAGGTCCTGCACCCTAGGTAACAAGACTCAGCTTAGAAGCAGAAGGCCCTCAAGGTTTTCAGCATGAGCCTCTAGCTTCACCCCAAATGGCAGTGTCCTACTCGCGATGTCCGCATGCAATAGCCTTGGAAGTCTGAAGATCCCACCTCAAACTACTTGATAAAGAAAGATCAATGTTCAAATGCACAGAACAAGAAACCAACACCAGAGAGAAGCTTCAGGATTCAGTAAACACCTGCATGGTTTAATTATTACTCAATGCAGAGCCAAGTTGGCTTGCTTTGGACTTCACACAGGAATGTGCAAGGGGGCATAAACATGAGGCCAAGGCTCAGGAGAGCTTTGCTAGCTTCAGCTGTCAGAAAAATAACATTTAAATCACAGTATATGTTTTTTCTTTTTGCTTGAGATTCTTCCATTTTCTCTCCAAGGAAGGTGAAAACATCTGAAAAGCACACAGAATGCAATAAATCCTCGTGTAATGATTACCGCCTTTATAATTCCAGACATGAAATAACGTCCTGCCTAGGGTCTCCTCCCTGCCTTTACCTGGTCTCTGCCAGCTGCTCTGAAAGGCCTTGTCTGTCCCGCTCCACGGCTGCCAGTCGCACCTCTAGGGCAGCCTTCTCATGCGCCAGCAATTCCTTCTCTTTGGACACCCTGGCCAGTGCGTGCCCTTGGCGAGAGGACTCCTGGCGCAACTGCTCCAGACAACTGCTAGATGACTCTTGCTGGAGGTAAACCTGAAAGCGGGACAAAACACAGTTAGAGTCCTTTCTCTGGGCTTCTGCGCAGAGCCAGCCAGTGCCACTTCTGAATCAGCTCGAGGAGAAAGAGCTCCTGTACTTTGGGCCGAAAGCTTCAGAGCATCTGCTCTATACCGCACTAATAGGCAGGGCAGCCAAAAGGCACTGGCACTGTTAACTTGAAAGCGATGCGTAAGGCCCTCCTNCCTGGTTGCTGAAGAAAATGAAAATATATGTGGTTTCTCCTTCAGAAAAAAAACCAAACTTGAGCGTGTAAAGCAGTTGGATGGATGAGGTGACGCTTGTCAGGGAAACAGCCCTCGTGGTGCGCAGTGTCAGGTAGTGATTTACGAAAGTCTGGCTGATGTGGCCAAGGAGATGGCAGACTGTATTGGTACAGAAGTTCATGTCAACAATACTGTTTCCTTGTCTTACACAAAGAAGTTGTCTAATATACCTTGCTGGTTTCCAGCTTGAAGAGTAACCATGATTTTTCAGCTTTTTTCTTCAGTATAGCACCTGCTGGGTACTTGCCAAACATATCACATAGTCCAAAACTAAGACTATGTAACAGAGAACAGACCATCAGAAACAAACAATTCTCCTCTCAAAGTTATCCCATAATACCCAAGATTGCACATTATGATACTGACATTTAAATGATGACAAACTCCCTAGTCTCCTCCAGTGACATGACTCTCCCAAGCTCTTTTTCCAGGGCACCAAAATCAGTTAGTACAGAGTGAAGAGTCTTGTATGATCACCTATTTCTCATCTTTTTCCTCAAAGCCTAAAGAGGATTGAACAATTCATGGAATCACAGAATCACTTGGAAAAGACCTTTAAGATCAGGTCCAACCGTTAACCTAGCACTGCCAAGTTCAAACACTACACCTAAGCACCACATCTACATGTCTTCTAAATACGTCCACCTCTCCACCACTTCCCTGATGGTGACTCCCACCACTGCCCTGGGCAGCCTGTTCCAATGCTTGACAACCCTTTCCGTGAAGACATTCTTCCTAATATCCAATATAAACCTCCCCTGGCAGAACTCAAGGCCATTTCCTCTTGTCCTATCACTTATTATTTGGAGAAGAGACCGACCCCCACCTGGCTACAACCTCCTGTCAGGCAGTTGTAGAGAGCGATCAGGTCTCCCCTCAGCCTCCTCTTCTCCAGGCTGAACACGCCCAGTTCCCTCAGCCGCTTCTCACCAGACTTGTGCTCCAGACCCTTCCCCACTTCATTGCCCTTCTCTGGACATGCTCCAGCACCTCAATGCCCTTTTTGTAGTGAGGGTCCCAAAACTGACCACAGAACTCGAGGTGCGGCCTCACCAGTGCCGAGTACAGGGGGACGGACACTGCCCTGGTCCTGCTGGCCACACTATTGCTGATCCAAGCCAGGATGCTGTTGGCCTTCTTGGCCACCTGGGCACACTGCTGGCTCATGTTGAGCCAGGTGTCGACCAACACCCCCAGGTCCTTTGCCAACAGGCAGCTTTCCAGCCACAAAGTTACAGGTATGTCTTAAAATACAATTTCAACAATTTCAAGATGTCATTCCCATTCTTAGCAGTACAAGACAGCAGACATTGACTTGCAGCTTCATCCCGCTCTCTAGACTCAAACAAATGGAGTTTTAAAAGTTCCAAACTTCGCAATAGAAAGTATAAATAGAAACATACAGCCCAGTTTTTTGCCTCAGAAAGGGTGAAGAGCTACCCTGTTTGTTTCTCTTTTGCGACATGTGAGAGTAGTAGCCCCACTCAGATTCATGGACAACACAATCATCTCTTGGCAGCTTATCAAAAGCCAAAAAAGAGGCCAACACAGAGAGGTAGATTAAAAGAACCTGTAGAAACAGAGGACAACTCAGAGAATTGCAGAACAGCTCTGTAAGCCATCAACACATTTCCAACAAGAAGTAAACAAAGCCTTCTGACCTGCAGCGCTACCAAGTGTCTCCTTGGTGAAAACACTGCAGAATCCAACAGAGAGAGCTCTGCTGAGCCAAGCAGCCAAAAGCCCACCCTGAAAGCACTAGGTTTTTGGTCTCACCTGACTGAGTTTCTCTTGGGTTTCTTCCTTCTCCTCTGCCAATATCGTCAGTTCTACCTGCAGCCCCTCCTGGTGCTCCTCTGCTTTCTTCAGCAGCTGCTCCAGGCGGGCTTTCTCTGCGCAGAGCTCTTCGTTTGTTCCTTCACACAGGTTCAGCCTCTCCTGGTCAGAGATCCTTGCTCTCTCCATCTCAGCCACTTTACCTGACAGAACTTCATGCTCTTGCTCCAGCTACAGTCACAGAAGGACAGAGGAAATAAAATACAGTAAGATTTACTATGAAGAAGGTTTGACTTGGGCAGAAAAAGGAACACCATTTCCATATTCAGTCAGGCATGCTGTCAGAAGGCAAGAAGTCTGAGAAGAAGCCCCAGCAGCTGGAGATGAATGCCTGGCAAGATCTTTGGCAGCTCTGCTCACCTGCAGCACAAGTTTGTTCAACTGCACTTTATCCAATGCAAGAGCTTCATTGATGCCGCTCATGTTCGCTGTTGCAACACGTAGATCAGCTACTTCGGCGCTCAGCTTCTTCTGAGCCCCTGTCAGCTCTGCTACTGACTGCTCTGCCTGAAGAGACAGCAGAACAACATGACAACAAAGACCGGAAAATCCCTGACTTCAAGCAGCGACTCCACATCCCCTTTTGTGTCTCTCCCAGTCCAGCGTTCCCAATGAGCACATGGGGACTAACTACCACAAAGAGCCTCTGTGGTCTGATCAGCATTTTCCAAGAAGGAGAACAACATTTTCGCTGTCTTCTACTGCCAGAAACAGCATCTGTGGTGGTCTTGCTATTACAACTCCCTCTCCCACAATTGCTACCTCAGAATAAGGGGATCATACCTTTTCCAGTGCCACTGCAAGCTCCTGTTTCTCTTGCTTCAGCAGATCCGTCTGAAGACGTGATTCTTCCAGTGTCTCTCTTGTGACTACCAACTCACTCTGTAATAATGAATGTTTTCCTTCAAGTGCAGCTAAGTCCTTCAGTCTATGAGAAGGAGAAAGACAAACAAGTTTTTAATGTAAAAACGTTCTCATTTCCAAAACCAAGAGTACATACCAAGTCCCAGATAAGGCAGTTTGAATTATTTCCAACAGCTTTCTATTTACACCTAAAGAATGCTAGAATTTCCTTACTAGACCTGCACCACTCTTTGTCATTGATGTAGGTGAAACATTTGTCATTGCAAAAGTAAAACAAGCTTCCAGAAATCACAGACTGTTTCCCAAAAGTTCAGGTGCTCTCAACAGCTTCCTGACCATTAGTTCTCTCTCTCCTTTCTGATACACTGGATACAAGATTTTCAAAGTTCTTCTTTGGGTAAGACAGACTTTTTAAGTCCAAATTAATATTCCCACAATTACTCTTGCCTTCAGCAGTGAAACAATGAAAGTGCCTGCAATCTCCTTGGAGAGGAGATGTGTATGAATTTCCAGTGCAATAATCACAGGATCACAGGGGGATTCAGGCCAGGAGGGACCCCAGGAGGCCTCTAGCCCAATCTTCAGCTCAAATCAGCTGGGGTCAGCTATGGGATCAGTCCAGGTTACTCCATGCACTTGGGTCTTCCAAATTTCCAGGAATGGAATCTGCACGACCTCTCTGAGCAACCTGTTCTGCTGCATGGTTCAATTTTTTGTTCTCCTTAAATCCTGTCTGAACCTCTCTCATTTCAGCTTATGCCTGTCAGCAACTACTCTGGTCTGGTTTGAAATGATTTTTCTAAAGGCTGACAAAGAAAGTACAAGGAGGCAGCTATGCTGTATGTCAGTAAGTATCCAGACCTGCCCACGTGCTCCCTTCACCCTTCTATGCAACAAATGATGAGCATGCGAAATTCATTCTTTTACGGTGGGCCTCCTAAAGTCCAGCAACACTCACCCCTGCCCAGAGAAAGGTTTAACACTCACAGGAGCTCCTGGTCATGACGTGCTCTCTCCATCACCTGTTGCTGCTCCAACTTTTCCCCTTGGGCTGTATCTTCCTTCAGCTGCAGTTCAGTGTTACTTTGACGCAGGCATGAGGCTTCTTGCTCCGTCACTTCAAGCTGTTGCTGTAGCTCTTCCCTGGTTTTCTCAAGGTTTGCACAGTCACTGCAGAGACAAGGCTCAGTTAGAAGAATGAAGAGGCCTGAACAGTCATGGATCCCATTTTCATCATTCCAGGATGGAGTTGTGAGGAGCACAATACGGAAGAACTTGCTCTTGCCTTCATAAGGTAACTTTAGAGGGGAAGAAAAAGGCAGGCAGGCTTTTGCTTTCACTCAGGGAGAAGCAGTGGCTAGGCAGGGGCACCCAAAGAACAGAATTCAGAGAAGCAGCATGTCGAGAGGGAGGCATCTTGTATTCCAACATCACTCTGAATCTCTAAAACAGCCTTAGGATTCACAGTAGAGCATGAAAAGCAGTGACAGGAGGATGCTAAAGTGCCAAACAGAGGCACACATGTGGTAGGGTAGGCAAGTTCTCTGCCCATAACACCTCTGAACTCCCAGAACTGGAAGCAGATTGCCTCTACAACTGAGGAGACAGAGGAAACACTCACCTGCTGAGTGCTTCTACCAGAGACTGGAGGTGCTGCCGGTGGCTGCTGGACATCTTGCATTCCTCCTCCAGTTGCTCAAGTCTTTGCTGCAGCTTCCTGCACTTCTGTTCCTGCTGTCTGTGCTGCTGCTGCAGGAAATTGATAGAGTCCTGCCTGGCAGAAAGCTCTTCTTTTAGGGCCTGCAAGGAATGGGCAGGGAAAGAGCACAAACAAGCAATGAGGAGCAAGGAAGATGGCCCCAGATAGCTGGGAGAAGAAGCAAGCAGAGAGACAGCTCACCTGAAGGCAAAAACTGAAATGACGGGGTGGAGATCAAGGAGAGAAAAGCAGTAGAACACAGAGTTGGTGCAACTGGCAAGGCAATACAGTACCAAGATTGGGAAGGCTAGAAAGAAACTGGCTAAACTGGCTAACTAAATGAAAGGTTTCCAGCTAAGTGAGGCATTAGCAGCTAAGCCTGTGGCCAGTGGTGAAGACAAGCAGAAATTCTCACCTGTGTTGCTCCTCGCCTCCTTGCCAGTGCTTCCTGGATCAATACAAAGGTATGCTCTGTATCGACGGAGCTCAGACGAGAAAGGATGTTGCCAGACTCTGCGTGCTGGGAGCTGTCAGTGCGGGTAATACTGACCGTGCTGTCACAGTCATCTAACACCACCTGAAAGTCCACATCAAGCTGTTACTTTTTAGTGATTCTACTTGGTTTTCTTTACCTATTTCTCCTTTTTCCCCCCCCCTTCACCCTAGAGTCATTAAAAACTCAATTCTCTCATTTCTTCAGTCAACAAAGACGTTTGGTCCCTGTGGCAAAAAGTACTCCAGGAATTTCGGAATACAGCTACTATAAACAAGAAGAAACAGGTGTGAAGTGGCAGGAGGCTGCTTGAACGCTCCATTTCTTGGAGCTCTCAGGAATGATTTTGGTCTCCTTCAGCTTCTTAGAGCCACATACACGAGCACCAGATTAACACTGGAAATGACAGGAAGCATTAACACTGCCCAGGGAAGAAGGAAGCTGATGAATACTGGAAAACAGCAATGAAAAAGCTGATTTTATAATTACTCTGAGCAGCAGCACAAGAGGATAAAAATGACTACATAGGGGGAAAGAACTGACTTTGTGACAGGCAGCGTAAAAGATCTGATGATTAAACTCCCCTTCATAGAGTGAAGTTTAGGACTACATTAAAGTTACCCCTAAAGAGACCAGTTGCAATTCTGGGGAGATAATAATGGTCAGTGAAGGTAGAGTGAAGGAGCAGAGTTGGCAAGTGCATCGACTGAGTCAGTGACCTTTTATAAAAATCTGAAGAACAGAGTCATTGCTCAAGGAGGGTGGGGGAAGCCTCTGAGAAACACTGGAATACAAAAGTCAAGTAGCCAACTCAGAAAGCACAGTCCAAGAGAGACCTTAGCAGGATGGTGAAGGCAAAGGTACTGGAACTTCTAGCAACTCAGCTGAAGTGTCATAGGACAGCTAACTCACAAGTTATAACATGTTTTATGTCAGAAAAATGGTATACTAATTAAACATCCAGTAGCAGTTAACATAGTACACAACACATATATCTAGTCCCTGGGCTAGTCTGTTGCCTTTCTCAAGTACTTTAAAATCAAATTTGGGACTGGATGCAGTCCCAACTCTGTACTCACCTCAGTTATATCTTTTATCAGCTTTTGGAGGGAAAGATTCTCTTCTTTGGCACTTTTAGTCAGTGAAGCTTCATATTCTTTCTCTAACTGACTTGCTTCCTGAGAACAGAATAAGGAAAGGGTGGGCAGGGAAGAGCTGCTCCCCTCTGTAGCATTCCCATCATCAGTAGCACTCTCATGCCAATAAGCCTCAGCCCTAGTGATTCCAGTATATTCCTTCCCATATCTATTCAATTTCTTCTTTGCTAAAACTAAGACCAACAGCCAGTTTTTACAGACTGCTAAGAAGCCGTCAGTTCCAAGGAACTTTGATCCCGAGAGACTTAAAGTCACAGGCTGCGCAGCACTGGTGCGACCCCCCTGAGGAAGACACCTGGACTGTTTGCAGCTCCCCTGCTGCTGCCTGCACCTGGATTGACTCCACATGTGCCAAACACACAAGGAATATTTTGGCAATGTGCCTGATGTTCCCATACACTTAGCATCTTTACCACTCCTCTTGAGGAAAAGCCACACCGCTTTGTGCCAACGCTGGAGAGCAAACACTGGGCTATCTCCCAGATAAAGGAAAAACATACTAGAATCTCCACAGTGTCGCTAAGTGTTTGCATGGTCTTCTCCTTCTCCTCGTTCTGCTTCTGAGACTGTACAAGCAAGGCTGAGAGCTCCATCACCCTGAGAAGAGAAGGTCCATGTGCCATTCCAAAAGCAATGCACACCACCACCTGTTAAAGAGCTAAGTAGCTCCCAGAAGCATAGCAGAGAAAGTTCAACCCAGAAAATACAGCAAAGGCAGCTCTCCTCTCTACAGGTTAATGTGCTTGATATTGCAAAATGCCACGTCTTGCCCCAAAGGCCTTCTGCACTCAGTCTGGCAAGGAAACATCAGTACAGAGGTGCTACACTGCTTATGATGGTCTTGGGAAAATTCCTCTCAACTGCTTTAGCACAGCCCTGGGTAGCAAAAGGGCTGTACAAGAGACAGAGCTCACTTTACACTCGTCTCAATTTCTCACCAAGAATCAGTTAACTTTATTGCAACGTGCAATCTCTTTTCCAGTCTCATCTTACTCAGAAGAGCTTCTGTCAGTCAGATGTTTTGTTTTTTTTTATCCGTTCTGTTGAAGGCAATAGTTTGATTAGGGACAGAAACAAGGCTGTGCAGAATGAGTGCGTTTTCAATGTGAACACAGCCCATCTATGAATCCAAGAAGCAGACACAAAACATAATGTTGGTAGTAGCAAAGTTTAAAATACATTTACCTGTCTTGAAGCTCCTTCTTCTCCTGGTCCTCTTTGACCTCCCAAGTCCTCTGGCTTCTTTCCTGGTCCGCTTGCTGCTGTGCCTGATCCTTTAGGACAGGTCTACCCAGAGGGACGGACTCCCAGCGCTGTATGCCAGAGTTTAGGCGGGAGCAGTTTACAAGTATAGATCCAGAAAGCCTCATTTGCTCGGCCTTCAGCTCTGACAAATCTCTGAAGGAGAATAAAGAAAGAGCTAATGTTCACACCACCATCTTTATCAGCTGACTCACTTCTGAAGCACAGAACTGCACAACAGTAAAAGCTGGCAGGAAAGATGACATCTTTGTTAGGTTAATCCGACATTTTGGCATCAGGACCCATCTTAACAATTGAGCAATGAGTCTATGGATAGTTGAGGAATGAGTCTGTTTTCTCCTCAGAGATGAGAAGAAATGTATGGAACAGCCAGAAGACTTCAAGGACCTCTAATTACTCTTATTAATTCTTGTTCCTGTTCTACCTTATTAACATACTCTAATTATCATTAATAGATGTAAGGAATTTTACCAAGGTCCACAGTTTTTACATCTAGGGGATCAGCCTTAAGCAACCTATTATTATCAAAATTTGGACTGGTAAGAAGCTCATGACAATATCTACGTAATGAACATTTCAGGAAGGTTATGTAAGAATAAGCCTAGAATGTTGTTAACAGAAAAGCACAAATAATACAAGAATTAAATAGTACGTCAGGCATACTCTTACATTAAGGAAGGCTTATAATCAAATAAGATAAATGGCTGACAGTAACCCAGAGCATGAAATTGCAAAGAATCCCAGACAGGTTTGGGTTGGGAGGGACCTCCCAGCCCACCCAGTCCCACCCCTGCCATGGGCAGGGACACCCTCCACTAGCCCAGGTTGCCCAAAGCCCCATCCAACCTGGCCTTGAACACTGCCAGGGAGCCAGGGGCAGCCACAGCTTCTCTGGGCACCCTGGGCCAGGGCCTCAGCACCCTCACCGGGAAGGATTTCTTCCTCACATCTCAGCTCCATCTCCCCTCTTTTAGTTTAAACCCATTCCCCTTGTCCTGCCACTACACTCCCTGGTAACAAGTCCCTCTCCAGCTTTCCTGGAGCCCCTGCAGGGACTGGAAGGGGCTCTAAGGTCTCCCCGCAGCCTTCTCTTCTCCAGGCTGAACCACCCCAACTCTCTCAGCCTGTCTCCAGAGCAGAGGTGCTCCAGCCCTCGCATCATCTCCGGGGCCTCCTCTGGACTCGCTCCAACAGCTCNACCAACCGCCACACAAACTGCCGTGCCATGCCTTGTTTGCCCGCTCTGGTCATGATGCTCCTGGTGGCTCGTGCTCCCTAGGGCTGCCTTTTGTAGGTGTTGGGGTGGCTGCTGTTGCTCTGGCAATGCTCAGGCCACATCAGTGATCCCACAAGAGCTCTGCGGGTCTCTCCCTGATGTTTCCCTGCCCCGAAAACTGCCCCTGTGCACCAAGATCTGCTGCTCCACTGCGGGTCGGGCAGGCTGCAGAGCAGCTCCCCTCAGTGACTGACACCAGAAGAATATACTCTTACGGCTACACTATTTTTGTTTGTATAGAAGGCAACTCTCAGAAAGGAACCTCAGAGAGCCCAAGAACAAGAAAACAATCATAAAAAGTGGTATCAAACTAAGCAATATAAATTGGATAAATGCAGTAACAGGGTAGAGAAGCTATTCTTTCTCTCAACAATGTTGGTACAGGAATAAGTGGATACAAACTGACCAGAATAAATTTAAGCTGCAAATGAGAAGAAAAAAAAAATGTTCATGAATGATCGTCCCATTAGGAGCAGGGGAAAAAGAAAGCAAGTGAGATTTAAGGCAGATGTTAATTATTCTATAAAAGGGACCGCTGCATGCATAGCTTTGGTGACGTTCTTCCAATGTGTCCACATGTGCCTGTGCCTGTGTTAATGTGCCCAAACATCGCCACAGTCAAGTTCATCTGTTCAGGGCCTCTGTGCTGCTTAGAGCCCGAGCCCCTCGGTTTTATCTGAAAACCAGCATCAAACAAAATGATTCTGAAAACAGCCTTAGTGGCACGCTTAATGGCACGGCTTCAGGCTACCAAAGGAGAAATCATATCTTTAGCCGCAACTAACGTAACATCGAGGCTGAAAAAGCAGGTGAGAGAAGGGAAGCTACAGTTTTCCTGCAAGGGATCCAGCCTTAACTTCTACTCACCGGTCAGTGGCAGTCTTCATCTCCAGGAAGTGACGGCGGAAGGTTACCACCTGACGCCACAGGCTGAGTAGGCGGTTACGTTCACCCCTCAAGTAGCTGTCATAAAGCTAAACGTGCAAAGACAAAAAGAAATGCCGATTCAGCCTTCGCCGTCACTGTGCAAGTCTTGCAGATCGGAGAGAGTACAACCACCATCACCGGGTCTCCTTTCGTAACAGTTCCAACAGGGGCATCAAGGGCTGAAGAGGCACCACAGAAGCATCCCCAGCAGACCTGCCACCTGACCTCAAGGAAGGGAACACCCGCGCTTCTCCTGCAGGAGTGGCTATCGGCAAAGCAAACCGATCATGATTCATCATCTCGCCTTGCAGAGGTGTCTAACAGTCTTGGTGGAGGAAGACAAAAAGAAGCCCCTCCAAGACCAGGGTCAGATTTGCTGGCAACACGCTCTTGGTAAGGGAGGCCTTGTTCTTGTTCTTCTGTTGGCTGCTCTGAATGTGAAAAGACACAGACCTCTCCGGTCTCCACTGCTATCGACAGAGGTTTAAGAACTACTAAAAGGACGAGCGCTCACGTCTGACTGCCCTACGGCAGCAGCAAGCATTTGCCTTGAAGACTGAGCAGTATGGTCACAGCAGGGGGGTGTCTTCCAGCACCAGGGTTTGCTGACCCTCCTCCATCTCACACCCCTGCCTTCGGCTAGGCAACACCAAGACATCCTCAAGGCAGTTACAACTTCCATGCAGCAAGTTCTCTATGCCAGAAATAAAATGCATTCCCGTTCCACTCGGGCATCACATCTGACATTCCTGTAGCCTATCCTTACCTCACATTCATTGCGCCATTCGCTCTCCTTCAATTCCAGCTCCTCCCGGGCCCTCATCCAATCTGCCGTCAGTTTTCCAACATCTTCTTTAAGGGCTGAATTAACCTCATTTGCTTTATCGAGGTGCTCCCGCAGAAGAGTGTTCACTTCTGCCAGACTCTCACACCTTGGAAAAGGAGAAACAGCAATGAGGTCACTGAACAACTGCTATCCACAAGCAGCATCCCCATGATTTTCCAATTCCTTCAACAATGACTTTGTTGTCAAACTGAGAGGCAGTGGAACTGCCTTCTAGGATTAACTAAGATCTCTCTGTGATGGCAAACTCATTTGCTTCTCCTTGCTTTAAGCCTCAACGTTTCCCCTTCCTTTTCAACTTTGATGATGGTCACAGTTAATGTCTTGTCTCCCCTTCGTGCTGTCTGATCACTGGATGCATTACCTTTCTCTAGCATTGTCCTGAGTCACTCTCCTACTGAACCATAGAATAATTTAGGCCGGAAAGGGACCTTTGGAGGTCCCTAAGAACAACCCCCGCTCCAGAGCCATTCAGCACCCACCACTATTCCTGTTCCACAGAAAACAGGCTGTGGACCTTTCTCCTTTCAAAGTAGCTTGCCCAACTGCTTCCCTTGGGGAGACTAGGTAGCACTGACAGGTTTTCCCTCACTTCCATGAGCATCCAGGATATTAAGTATGAGGGAATGCTTCTTCCTTGTACCTCTGCTGCTCCTCTTCCAGCTGAAGCAGTGCCTTCTCCAGGCTGTGGTCTTCTGTGGCTTCCCACCTGCCTGGAAGGGATCCCTTAGGAAGAAAGGAAATGTTTAGTCAAATTCTTGTGGACCCTTCCCTACTATTAGCATCCATGGCTTTCCCCTCCATTTCTTGGGTATCTCAGGACCTCGTGGCTTCTTCCAGGCTTAACGGTGTCACGACTAGGGAGAGGCAGGGAAGGGTTGTTACTCAGTGTGAGCGGCTCTCCTCAGTCTCCCACCGTTGCACTCTCACAGCTAAGTATGGTCAGCTCATGACCGCCAGTGCTCACTTAGACTCGAAGACTGGGAGTACGCTCCTACCCTTTGTTTCCTAGGTTTATGTTAGCTGTGAAGCAGAAGGAAAAGCAGAGAGCCAGCTCTGTATGTTGAACGCCAGCATTCTTGCCTTCCAACACGCCATGTTTCAAGCAAGTCTTTGCCAGAGACAGCCACAGAACCTAACAGGCAGTAGAGCCCTCTCCCGAGACCTAGGACAAACCTTCCTCCAGCAATAAAGCACTCTCTCACAACGTTAAAATCCTTCTTGATGGGGTTTTCTGGGCCGGCATTTGGGGGATTACTGGCTGCTCTAAGAACGGCAGCCGGACAAAAGACGGCCGGGCAGCCTTACAGCGCTTCTTTAAAGCCTCAGGCAGCAAACTCTCGTTTCCCTCTGCCGTTGCTCTGGGGAGCTTTTTGCCTGCGGTAGCAAATGCTACGCACGCTATCGTTAGCTAGCAACCTGCACACTCACCCCTCCTGCTTGCACTTGCTGCTCCAACTCCCGACACCGAGTCCGGTACTGCAGTACCTAGATGGACACACAGAATGAAGGTGAGCGAACGCGGCTCGTAGCAGA
>VXBL01003907.1:1154-14079 GCA_013400195.1 Aramus guarauna
AAACATAGATTTATTAACATTTCACTATTGGCCTTAAAAATAAAGATTAATATCAAGGGAACAAAAATTCTTAAAAGATCACATTCAAAACACAATGGTTTTGATAGGGGAGGGAGAGAAAGCAGAGAATTCAACCATGGTAAAAGGCCTACACAAAGCTCTAAGTAACAACTAAGCACTGCACACATTGGCAACACGATGAATTTCCTGTACGTTGACAATCAGTTTTTACTGATCAGCTTGGTCTGACCCTCTGCTTGTTTTATCATTTTACATCTCTGCCTGTAGCTGAAGACAGACAGAAGTTGGATATTTTCATTCAGATCTCCATATGCTTATAGTACAGAAGAGGAAGTTTTTCTACTACATAGTCAAATTGCTGAACCAGAAAAACACTCCCAAATTTATTTTCATTCAGCTTACCATCAAGACGCAAGTAAAGGAAATTTCGAAATGCAAAATAGTCCTCCATAATGGTCATGAGTGATGTCATTTGACAGAAAAGAAGCACACGATGGTTAGTAGCTCGCAACTTAGGTAAAATACGATCAAGTAGTTCAAATTTCCCTGAGGCCCGATAAAGCTCAGCTCTGTTTAAGAGGAAAAAAGACAATAAATGCCATGAGAAGCCTGCTTTTAGAAAAGCTTTTAATAATGCATTCAAATTACAATCATGTCATATCATGATAATGGATAGATTCCTTTACTCAAAGGAAAACAAAACTGATAGCACTTTTCTCTCTTTAAAACTGTTTATGATGTTGATTAAAATAAGAAAAAAACCCCACATTAATTGCATCTATCTATTTATTTTTTAGGAAAGGGTTCCTCCCCCCAAATATAAGAATTCTGTGGACTCTCAGGCACATCAAATATCTTCTTGAACTATCTTTATTTGCTCTGATTACTAACCTTCTGTCTTCGGTGCTATCAAGATGAGTTACAAAACAGACTGAGCGCTAGGTTTGTACACAAAGATGTTTAAGCCAAAAATCAGAAAGAGAATAACAAAGGTGGCTAAATGAGTAGGACAACCATATAGTTTAGAAAATCAAATTACACATAACTCTCCTCTAACTCTAAATCTGTAGCCTTAAAATATAATTCACCATTAGGAACTGTATACTCAGTCCACAAGATACAAGGCCTTCTGAGATGTATACATATATAAT
Organism: Aramus guarauna; assembly: GCA_013400195.1. Taxonomy (NCBI): domain Eukaryota; kingdom Metazoa; phylum Chordata; class Aves; order Gruiformes; family Aramidae; genus Aramus; species Aramus guarauna. The sequence goes on from VXBL01003907.1 coordinate 2,327, forward strand.
TGCTATGCAAAAGGCCAAACTATTTGAGATACTGATGGTCTCGTATACTAATAAAGAAAAAAAGACATTGCTGACACTTAAACAGGAAGAGAGTCATGTGGAGGATACACGCAATCTCCTCTATCCCTTGCTCAGAGTAGGACGGAAACCATTTCTAGCCAGTTGGACAGAAGTGTTGAGAACAAATTTAAATCTTTTTTTTTTTTTTTTTTTTTTAATCTAAGCAATGGAAAAAGTGCTAACATAACTTTAAGTTGGAATAAATTAAAAAGGAAGAGTAGAAGAGGGAGAGAAGGAGAGAAATGAAAACCCCTATGGAAATCCCTAAAAAAATCTCCGCAATAAATTTCAGATAGTGTCTTTGTTGTTTAAAAAAAAAAAAAAAGGGAGGGAGGGAGGCAAGCAGGCAGGCAGGAAGGATAGGCAAGAGGGAAGGCAGGCAGGCATTGGTTTGTCTGCATGAAGACAGGCTTTATTATTCAGTATATTGGCATGCAGTGTGATAATCATCTTTCCCTATTTTCCCTGAGACAGACAGAGGGGCAGAAAAGCTTCACATCACACTTTTAATACCAGCATCTTTTGGTTCAGGTATGGATCCTGTGCCTCTCTGTCCTCCTATAAAAAGGCAGAGAGGACAAAGGAATCAGGATTCTCCTTCAGGTCCCTTCCAAATTGAAGTCCATGCTAATGAAAAACTGATGAGAAGATGAGATATATCACAGGGTTGCTGTGATTGCCTGCTGGGATTTACCCCGATCAGCAAATCATCTGGACATGAACAGTCTTCTGTGCTCTTAAATACCCTTCCATTACATCACATCACTCTGAGAACTTTTTGATAGTGGGGAAAGTCCCTGGGTAGAGCATCCTGTTACCACCTAGGGTTCATTGAGAATCTGAAATATCTTCTTGGATGAGGGAAGGGGAGATTCCTAATGTGAAAGTATAAATCCAACAGACGGAAATCTGTAAACAATCTTGAGCTTGGAGACATGGAATGATGGAGTCAAGTGTTATAAATAATTTAGGATGATATACGCACTTGGATTTTAGGATAGGAAAAACACACTTCCTTCTTGTACAGAATGAGAAAAAATATCAAAACATTCTGTTAACCCTGAAACATCTTCTGTAATTTCTAAATGAGATCATTGCCATGTGCAGATTCTAATGATTGATCCTTGAAATGGACATAGTAGATGTGGAATGAGGCAGTATCTCTTGTCTTTCCACTGGGTGTCACTAAGAACAGTCTGGCTCCATCTTCTTTACTCCTCCAATGAGGTATTTAGACACTTTGATAAGATTCCCCCCCTAGCCATCTCTTCTCCAAGCTAAACGGTCCCAGCTCTAAGCTTCTCCTCATATGACAGATGCTCTTGTGGAAGCAAAATAGTTAATGCCTCATAGGCCTTTGCAGACCTCATTAGTTAAGAAGCATTTGCAGCTAATGGTCTCACCAGTCAGCAAGATTTCATTAACAAAGGAGTGAATTATTCATAAAAGGATATACCCTCTTTATCTGAAGAATTCCAATCACTGTTGTTATTTACCATGTCCTGCTTATCTGGCACAGTTTTGGTGAAGAACCTGGTTGTATAACCTAAAAGGTATATAAACTCTGCAACTGCCCCATTTGCAAAGGGTTCATATCAGCAGTCTCTCTCACTGCTGCTGTGTTCTCTTCTATAGCTATAGTAATAAACCGCTTCTGTTCTGACCTGATCTAAATAGTAATTCCAGTTATTCCGTGAAACCCTTAGTCATCTTTGTGGCCCTTTGCTAGACTCACTCCAGTATCCCCATGTCTGTCTTGTACTGGGGAGCCCAGAACCAGATACAGTACTTGAGATGTGGCCTCAACAGTGCTGAGTAGAGAGGAAGGATCTCCTCCCCTTGATCTGCTGGCAATGCTCTTCCTAATGCAGCCCAGGATGCCCTCTTTGCCATGAGAGTGCATTGGTGGCTCATGGTCAGATTCTTGTCCACCAGGACCCTCAGGTCCTTCTCTGCAGAGCTGCTTTCCAGCTGGTCAGCCCTCAGCCTGTACTGTTGCATGGGTTTATTCCATACCAGGTGCAGGACATGGCATTTCCCTTTGTTGAACCGCCTATTTCTCCATCCTGTTGAGGTCTCTCCGAATGTCAGCACAACCACCTGGTGTATCAGCCACTCCTTCCAATTCTCTATCATCTGCAGACTTGCTGGGAGTGCACTCTGTCCCAAGATCCAGGTCAGAAAAGAAGAGGTTAAACAATATGGGCCCCAGTATTGACCCCTGGGGGGCACCACTAGTGACTGGCCTCCAGCTGGACTTCATGCCTTTTGCTGAAGCCTTTCTTGTTGCCCCTCCCATCCCACTCCAGATTCAAATCTAGATGGGCTTTGGCTTTCCTAACCACATCCCTGTATGCTCGGACAGTGTCTCTATATTCCTCCTGGGTCACCTGTCCCTGCTTCCACATCCTGTATGCTTCCTTTTTATGTTCGAATTTACTCAGGAGCTCCTTGTGCATCCATACTTCCTGCCACCTGTGCCTGACTTGCTGCATGTTGGGATGGACCATTCTTGAGCTGGGAGAAGGTGATCCTTGAATATCAACCAGCTCTCCTGGACCCCCTCTGCTTTCTAGGACTGCCTCCCATGGGATTCTTCCAAGCAGATCCCTGAAAAAGCCAAAGTCTGCTTTCCTGAAGTCTAGGGTTATGATCCTGCTATTTGCCTTGTTCCCTCCTCTCAGGATCCTGAACTCTACCATCTCATGATCAGTACAGTCAGGACTGCTCCTTCTTTGTTTGGAGGTATTCAGGTCCAGAAGAGTGCCTCCTCTCATTGGCTCCTTGATCACTTGTGTCAGGAAGTGATCACCAAAACACTCCATAAACCTCCTGGACTGCTTATGCCCTACTGTCTTGTCCTTCCAGCAGATATCGGGGTGGTTAAAGTTCCCCATGGCAATCAGGGCCTGAAAATATGAAGCTTCTTCCAGTTGTATGAAGAAGGCCTCATCTACTTCTTCCTGATCAGGTGGTCTATAGCAGATGCCCACCACAATGTCACCCACATTGGTCTGCCTTCTAATCCTAACCCATAAGCTCCTGACTGGCACATCATCCATCCCTAGGCAGAGCTCCATGCATTCCAGCTGCTGTCTCATATAAAGGACAGTTGCCTCTCCTTGCCTTCCCAGCCTGTCCTTCCTAAAGAGCTTGTATCCATCCGTGGCAGCACTCCAGTCATGTGAGCTATCCCAGCACATCTCCATGATACCAGTGAGATCGTAGCCCTGCAACTGCACACAGACCTCTAATTCTTCCTGTTTGTTCCCCATGGTGCGCACATTAGCGTACAGGCACTTCAGAGAGGCACACAGTCACGCTGATTTCCCAGGCAAAGGGGTGAGAGCTTCCCCCACAATACTGTCCTCCTGACACTTCCTTATTTGTGTGCATACGCTTGGGGTGGGCTCCCTTGTGCCCTGTTTTGTTCATTTTGAGGTCTCTCCTGTCCACATCACCTTGAACCCTCTGCTTACCAAGCCAGTCCACCACTTTCTCACTTGACTGTGGGCTGTTCTCTCCCTCCCCTGTCATTCCTAGTTTAAAGCTTTCCTCATCAGGTTAGCCAGTCTATTGGCAAAGATGTTTTTGCCCCACTTGGTCAGGTAGATCCTGTCTTTCCCTATCAGTCCTTTATCCTGAGGGTCCTGTGGTCATTAAAGCCAAATCTCTATCAGCAACACCAGCTGTGCTGCCACAGTTGTCGATCCCCAGGTTCTATCCACTCCTCCTCAAGCCCTTCCCCTTCATCAATAGGATCAAGTAGAAAAGCACCTGGGACCCCATACCTTTGACCCTCATGTAGTCACTCTTGATATACTCAAGGTTTCCCCTGGCAGTATCATTGGTGCACATGTGGAAGAGCAGCAGAGGGTAATACTCTGAGGGCCAGACAAGCATCAACAGTCTCTCAGTTCCAGATCCAAGCCCCCGGTAAGCAGCAAACCACCCTAGAGAGCGATGGGGGCTTCTGTCCCCCGCAGGAGGGAGTCATCCACTACTATCACTCGCTGCTTCCTCCTGATGCTGCTGCATGGTTCAGTCTCAGCTGGCTCCAATGTTTCCTCAGACAGAGCTTCCAGTCCCTCATCTGCTACCAGGGCACTACACCTATTCTGTAGTTGCAGATCTGCAAGTGGAGCAGGAGCCTTCCTCCTGTTGCTAGAAGTCACAAGCTTCTAGCCTTCGCCATCATGGGAGTCTCCATTTGCCACCCCAATGAGTACAGACTCTGGTTGCTCTTTCTGTGCAGGTGAGGGTTCAGGCTCTTGTTTCTGCAGAGTGTTGGAGACGATCATTTCCATCTCGTTTTTCATCATCCTTATTGCTGCGTATTGATATTGACATACTGGAGCAAGTCCAGAGGTGGGCCACCAAGATACTCAGGGGACTGGAGCACATGACATAGAAGAAAAAGTTGAGAGAGCTGGATTTGTTCAGTCTAGATAAGAGAAGGTTCAGAGAAACCTTATTGCTTGTCTACAACTGCCTAGTGGGAGGAATCAGTGAAGAATCTTCTCAGAGCTGCACAGTAATAGGACAAGAGACAATGGATACAAGTTGGAACATGGGAAATTCTGATAAGATATTAGGAAAAATATTTTTTACCAGGAGAGTGGTCAAATACTAGAACTGGCTGCCCAGTGAGGCTGTATAATCTGCATCCTTGGAGGTGTTCAAGACTTGACTGGACAAGTCCTTGAGCAACCTGACCTGCTTTGCGTAAGGGTTAGAGTAGGTGACCTCTGGAGTTCTCTTCCAACCTAAATTATTCTATGATTCTAACCTTTTTTAACATAGTCTTTATCAAAAATGTATGTGTCAAGAGAACCTGCAAGCAAATGAGCCAGGACTTGCTGCCAAGAGATCTTTAAAGTCTAATAGTTCTTTATGGAAATTAGCGACATAGCCTTTGAACAATTAAGAACTGGGTACAAGTATCACTGAAGTATCAGTTTGAGCATTTTCTGTAAATATAATGTGTTGCTGGATTATAAGAATTGGTTACACGGAAAGTATTTGAAAAGCAAAATATTAGTAGTTTAGTAGTAAACTTAAAATTTTGTTATGACAAGGTTCATTTCAATTGCTGACAGAAAATTTGAGTGGACAGATGCCAATAATCCAATCGCAAGTGCAATAAGAAAACATGTTGTTTGGTCCTTGTTACTCCTCGAGGAGCATAGGGCTGCAACAACACTATGCCACCGAACCCGGTGGGATAGTTTTGTTGCAATTTCTGTAACAGATTTTGTTTTTTACATGATTGGGTTGTTAGCCCAAAACAAAATAAGAAAACATACCCCCCCATAAAATCAGAGGTAGATTAAGGCTAACTGGAAATCATTCCTAGCCCAGTACTTGAATGAGCCACAATAACAGAGGAATTTAAATGCTTTCTATTAGAGAAAGCTTGCTAATATTTCCCTAATCTGAAAGGGAATAAAAACAAAAGAGGAGATAAATTAAAACTGAGAAATGGTACAGTAACAAACAATAATAAATCACAGATATGAAAACACTGGGGACCTCTGTAAGGAAGTTTTGATAATCACAGAATCATAGAACAGCCCAGGTTGGGAGGGACCTCAAAAGATCATCTGGTCCAACCTTTCATGGAAAAGGGAGCCTAGATGAGATTATCTAGCACCCTGTCCAATTGCATCTTGAAAACCTCCAGTGATGGGGACTCTACCACGTCCCTGGAGAGGTTGTTCCAGTGAATGTTCTTACTGTAAAAAATTTCTTTCTGATGTCGAGATGAAACCTCTCCTGGTGCAACTTGTACCCATTGCTCCTTGTCTTCTCCATGTGAAATAATCTCATGCCATTGCAGTTGGGCAAAGGTGTCAATCTTGTCCCTAATTTAGCAAGAACTAGTGTACAGTTATAAATAAATAAATGAGAATCCTGCATGCGACCACCATAATTCTTCCTTATGTGATGGGAAAGAAAAAAGACTCTTGTTACAACAGGAATAAAAGCTGTCTGAAGAACCAGCAATCATTTTTACCATGTTCAGTCATTGCCCAAGGACTGGAAGTTTTGTGAAAGAAAGGATCCTATATCTTGGTATGATGTTAATGAAAATAATGGAAATCCATCTTCAGAATTCTCCTAACCATTCTCTGCTTTAGCCAAATGCTTCTTTTCAAAGCACAAGACTACTTTAAATCAGATAAAAACTTCCTTGCTTTGACATTAGTCACTCAGCAGGGCTTCAGCATCAGTCAAGGACAAGACTGGAGTCCAGAAAATTCTAATTACCATTCAGCTATAAAAGCACCTTTAAACTGCCATTTCAGGCAGGAAACATCCCTTGAAGTAAGAAGTAGTCCCTTGGGCTGGGGGACTATAGGAAGAGTTTTAAGCTGGTTAGGCTCCTTCTATAGCTGATTAGATTTGTCTTAGAAACTGCTTAGTTTTTGAGAACATATAGCTTTTGGAAACAAGATATGATACAATAGTTTCATTGCAGCATATATGAAGAAGATAAAGATTTACCCATTGATGACACCATTTGAGTAGCCTAAATGTTCAGCGAAGGATTCCTGCAAAATTATAAGCAATAAACAGAATATTAGACACAGTCTATACAGTGGCTAAAATTATGCATCCCTATATCAAGAAATTATATGAATGGGGTTTGAGTCCCATTACACTCATACCCTTGGAATTTGCCTTGTGGCACAAGTACTCTAATGTTTTCCTGCTACTGCTTTATTTAAAAAGCTTGGCTTGTAGGAATAATTTCCCTCTGTATGCTTTTTACCAGATTACAAATACAGTAGAACCTAATTAATTTGCACTGATTACTGGGAGGCCCATTTGCAAAATACTGAATTTCATGAGTTAATAAGCAAGTGAGCAAGCAATAAAAAACACAATACTGCACCACAGGAGATACTTGCTCATTTCTTTGTATATTGTAGCTACATTTTAGTTAGCTTTAGCTCAGTAATGAGAAATGCTACAGAGTAAACAAATCTTTGAGGAAAAAAAGGAGGGGTATGGGGGGGCAATTTTTGATAGATATTCTAAAGGATTAGCAGTCTGCTAGATAACAAGGTTCTACGATATGTTCTACTATATGGCATTTTAAACTGATATCTCTATTTTATTTTTTTTATTTTAAGCACAGGCAGTGGCAAGTTGATATGGAATATCTTAAACTCAGAAAACTATATTTTTTAAAGATAGTGCCTCAAAAAGAACAAATGCTGTAGAAGTTAATTTAAGACTGCGGTTAAAAATCTGGTGACTGCTCCATTTTTTCACTTATACAGAGGAATGGAATGAGTGTTTCTCAGATGTGTTCTTTCCAGCACAAGTGTTGCTGCCAAAGATGTTCCTTCCTGTGCTAGCAGTTTTTGACTATGTTAGACACCTGAATAAAAAAGGCCCCCAAAATCAAACATGACAGACTTACCTCAATATGTTGAAACATATATGGGTGATTGCATATCTTTCTCAATTGCATGATTGTGTTCATAAGAGTTTTTGCCCCGCCTTTTCCCTAGGAAAGCAAACAAAACAAATCATATTATGAAACCCATTTCCTAGTTTGTTAATGAAACTTTTGAAACTCAATTTCAAAAGGAGACATAAAAATTCTTCTACCTCAAAGCAGAACACCATATCACCATGAAATAAAAATATTTGAAGCTGTGAAATAAGGTGCAGTTATCTGGCTGCTCAAATTAAAATATCATGAGGATGATCCAAAAAGACAAGGAGATCAAAGACTTCCAAGTAACCTGGAAAGGGTACTACATCTCATATCTGTCTATAGCAGTCACAATAAGCACTTGCTGCTTATTTCTACTGCTTATTTATGAAACCATGTAAATTGCAAACAGTAAAATATTATCAGGTGTTCCACTAAGCTGGGATGGTTACAATCTAATTATCCCTGATGAATACATTTGGTAACACCATATTAAGAATGACTAACCCTTCTCACTTTAAGGTCCCATTTTGATTTGCTATAACTTTGTGAAACTGTTACCAGAGTTGGTACAATTTCCAAACTCACTATGTCACTCAGGTGAATTTATTTTAAAATATCTCAGCCAAAACAATTCAGACATTTCCAAGAGTGAGATTAGGAAAAATTACATTATGTGATCATTTTATATTCTGGTAAATTCATCTCTGGAAGGGAACTGACATTTGATTGGGGGTAGTCCACACGTCAAAGTCTACTGTTGATCCCTTGAAAGTCTATCTCAATTTGCTCCAAACTGCAGTTTGCATTTGCTTATGAAATGTTTACTAGAGCTTTGCATTCTCTCTAGTTTGAGCAGATTGCAGACCAGAGCTGCAGAATGACAGTTTTCCCTAAAACCATAGCTATTGGATCTTCAAAGCAAAGAGTTCTCAATGACCACCACCTCCTTCTGCTGACACCAGGAAGCATGAATAAGAGAGCCTGATGAATTACTTACAGAAAAGAAAAAAGTTGGAGGATGGGGAAAAATTGGACCTCAAGTAGGGCCACCTAGAGCAGGTTGTCAAGGACTATGTACAAACAGCTTTTGAATATGTCCAAGGAGGGTGACTCCACAACCTCTCTGGGAAACCTGTGCCAGTCACCCTCACAGTTAAAAAGTGTTTCCTGATGTTCACACAGAATGTCCTGTGTTTCAGTTTGTGCCCATTGCCTCTTGCCCTGTCACTGGGCACCACTGAAAAGAGCCTGGCTCCGCCATCTTTGCATCCTGCCTTCATGTATTTATGTAGACTGATAAGATCCCCCCTGAGCCATCTCTTCTCCAGGCTGAACAGTCCCAGCTCTCTCAGCCTTTCCTCATAAGAGAGATGCTCCAGTCCCTTGTGGTCCTTTGTTGGACTTTATCCAGTATGTCCATGCCTCTTGTACTGGGGAGCCCAGAACTGGACACAGGACTCCAGGTGTGGCCTCACCAGTGTTGAATAGAGGGGAAGGACCACGTCCCTCGACCTGCTGGCAACACTCCTATTAATGCAGCCCAGGATACCATTGGCTCTCTTTGCCACAAGGGCACATTGCTGGGTCATGTTTGTTGCTCTAAGTGCCTACATGATCTTACTCTGAGGAATCTCACGGTAAATCCAAGCTACCTCACATCTATTGCAATGTAAAATATGTATTTACAGACAAGCTGATGCATGGCTACTTGTCTTCTCTACAATAACTTGACAATGCGCCAAAGTCCTAAGACAGACAAGTCAACATTTATTTTGGCATATTCTAACGTATGACTACATGACTACATCTCAGCTGAAACCAGGACAACTTTGAATCTTATTTTTCTTTTAACACCTTTTTGCATGAACAGATGTTATTTGTATGTATGAACAGAGGCACTCATACCCTAGCTGGCCAAAACAAGATTTGTGCTTAATAATGGCTCTGAGAGACAAGATGAACACCCGGTAGTAGTCAGTGCTGCCACAATCCAAATTAGTCAGGTTTTTTATTGGATTAAAGTCAGCATATTTTTACCTTATGAATGGAGAGCACTACTGTCTTTTAAAACACAAACATGTCTAATTGAGATTTCTTTCTTCAAAGATATGTGTGGTAAGAACCTACTTATTATTTTTTTTATAAACAAAGTCGCGTAGTTAACACATGATCATGATCTATTGTTCCATAAGTGTTCTAGTTTCCCCTTTGTACCTTCTTGTCTTTTTCAGAACCATCTGTGAGAAGGATCCCCTTGGCTTGCATGTGGCGGTACAGAATCTTCTGAAGAGCTGACATGTCACATTTGATTACATATTCAACCTAGTGTAAAAACACAATTAACAAATACAGTGTCAAGTTTTACCAAGATATAATCATTTCAGTATGATTTTAATTCCAAGTCCTTGCCCTCCTAAAGAAACAAAACAAAACCTATATTTCTTTGATCCTCATCATAACAGCACCTTTAAACAAGTTGCAATCCACTTCAAGCATAGTAATGACTATTTGAAAAAATTAACTGTGGGATTTATGATTGCTACAAGACACATAGATTCTAAGGGCACAACTGTAGATTCAGTTCTGTTTTACCAAACATATAAAAAAGGAATTATTATTTCCTGTTTCTCTCTTCTTATAATTTTAACCATCAAAAGACTGAATGGCTAATAACCTGTGAAATTTATTATACCTGCAAAGCATCAATCACAACTGGCACAACTTGGCACAAAATAAATAACATCACTTACAGTCCTAAGTAGCATTCTACTTACCAATGTGGGGATGGAAACATGCTATTTTGTTTCTCAATATCTACTAAAAAAGGAGAACTAATGAAGTAGAGTATGAACACCAAATTCATTTTTACTTCTTGTTAAATATGATGAAAATAATTTAGTTTCAGAATGTTTTGACTGCATGCCACCCTTAAGTCCAGTAACACAAGTAAAGTTTTCATGTACCGATTTAACACACATTTTTTTGACTGACGGGCTTGTATACTTCACTGTCTTTAATAACTAGGCTAAAATGAAAATAGTCACATAATGAAGCCAGAATAATGGTGACAAATAATGCAAGAAGTGATTAAAAGAAAAAAAGAGCAAGATGCTTAATGTTTCATAAATAAACTTGTGGAAGTTAGCAGTTATATTTAACACTTCATAGGCCTTTGTAGGCCTCACTAGTTTAGAAATACATGTCAGCATGACCTAACAGCCTCACCGCGTCAGCACAATTTAATTAACAAAGGAGTGAATTATTTGTAGAAAAGAGGTACTGCGTAGAGCTTCCTCATCTGACTATTTGGAGCCTCCCTATATGATGTAATCCACATGTTACCGCTCTTTGTTGCAATTTAATATAGTACTGTTTCTCTGACATGGTTTGGTGAAGAATGAGTTATATAACCCAAAGGTATATAAACTCTGTAACTGCTCCATTTGGACAGAATTCATATCAGCAGAGTCTGTCACTGCTGCTTTGTGTTCTCTCCTATAGCTATAGTAAAATGCTGCTTCTGTTCTGACTTTATCTAAATTGTAATTCCAGTTATTCTGCAATAAACTAAATAAAGAACATCTTTGCTAACAATTTCATTAACCTAGTGAGGATAGCTTTAAACTAGGTACATCAGGGAAGGATTGTCATTACCTGAAGAAAAGCAAAGGCATGGGGGGGGGGNAAGGCATGGGGGGGGGGGGCAGCAAAGAAGTTTCTGGGAGACAGCATGACTTGGGAGGTTCTTGTGCTTCCCCTGTGAAAGCAGCATGATTGGTGGCCCATCTCAAGTGCTTGTACACAAACGCACGCAGCATGGGCAACAAACAGGAGGAATTATAAGTCCATGCACATTTGCAAAACTCTGATCTCATTGGGATTACAGAGATGTGGGAGATAGCTCACATGATTGGAGTGCTGCCATGGATGGGTACAGGCTCTTCAGGAAAGACAGACTTGGGAGGTAAGGACAGGGAATTGTGCCCTATGCACAGGAGGGGCTCAAATGCACAGAGCTTTTCCTTGGAGCAGGTGACATGCCAGTTGAGAGCTTATGGGTAAAGATCAGAGGACAAACCAGTGCAGGTGCTATTGTGGTAGGCATCTGCTACAGGCTTTCTGATCAACAAAAGGAAGCACATGAAGCCTTCTTTACAGAGTTCATGAGGGACATGCTCTGCTGGACTTGATATTCGTACACAAGGAAGAACTGCTCCAAGATGTGAAGGCTGAGGGCTGC
>VXBL01003908.1:327-27639 GCA_013400195.1 Aramus guarauna
GGGGAGCGGGGCCCCCCCCGCCCCGAGCCAGGTGGTTTCGCCCGGCGAAGGGCCGCCGCGGGGGGCGGCGGGGCCCACGTGCTGCCTGGGGAGAGCGGCGGGCGGCAGCGCGGGCAGCGCGGGGCCCGGCAGCGATGGGGCAACGCTCTAACGGAGCGGCACTGCGTTTTCAGCCTGCGGGACGGCTTTCAAATTATTTCGCAAAATTTCTGGGGTTTTTTTGCTAACAGAGAAGTAGTGGAAGGTTCCCTCAGCTGTTCCCCAGCTGGCCTCAGACAAAAGCGCTCTTAAATCCATCAAGTTTAGAAGACAATCGTCTCTCTAAACGCTGCCTGAAAGGACAACTGTGGCAAGATATTAAACAAAGCAGAACTGGCCACAAAGTAACACTGTTAGTATTTATACAGTGAAATAAGGTTCTGATGACAAAATGCAGTTTGTAATCTAGTGTCCCTGGCAGGTACAAATACAGTTTGTTCCAGCGTGCCATACTTTTATCATTTTTCTTACTTGTTACTCCCGTGTAACAGGAAAAGCCGTGCTCGGTGGCACGGCCACAGCAGTTACAAAGGGCTGCACTTTGCTGTATTTTGGGGCACACAAACATTTACGTTCAAGCTAGTGTTTGAGCTCTCCAGCTAGAAAACCTCAGGGAAGGCAATATAAACAGAAGGCAATAAAAACTGCTTGCAAAGTGTAGTGCCAGCTAACAGACATTGCTCTGGGTAAATCTGCTCCAGGCTCCTTCAAAATCCCAGGATAACTGGGCATCCAGCCTATCTCACAGTTTGGGAAAGCAGACGCTTTGGCTTGTTGTTGGGACTGCGTTTGCCAATGATAATGTAACATTTTCTACACTCGGCTATGAAACCCGGTCTGAGGTAACTAACTGGTTACTCACCTGCCACGCAGAGGAACCGGCGGAATGAAACACCCGTTAGTGCACTGATACGGCAAAATCAGCTCCAGTGCCCGAATATACATCGGGTTATCTTGATGTCATTTGTTGAAATGGCAAAAAAAAAAGCTGCCAGATAATTGCCCAGTATTTGCTGACTAAACAACAGGCTGATTTTAACGTTAAATGTCAATTATTTTAGGACCCCTGTGTAGACAACAGAGCAATCCTCCTGCCACAAGTAGAAGGAGCAAGGCAAGCTTAGGGGAAGGGGAGATACGGGTTCAGGCCTGGTTACTCACTCAGGAACCCAAAACATAAACCGGGGGATTTAGATACTTGTTACCAAAGAAGCAGGGACTATGCTTGCTCCTGGTAGTCTGCCATGAATACACATGGGAGCTTGCAATAAAGTTCCTAGAGGAAACATACAATGCGGTATTATATTTAAAGAGGAAAAAAAAAATTATCTTGGAGGTTTTCCAGTATCTGATGCATTCTCAGTGCAGATCAACTACCCAATAATTTGCATAACAGGGATGCTTAGTTTTTAGCAGAGATCTGTCACACAAATTGCACTCTCCTTGCCATTAAGTCTATACCAAGTCACATTTTCCTATGAGACAAAGCATTCTGGAGAATAAATTACCCAATTCTTAGAGGCTGTCCCCAAATTTTCTGCCAATCTTCAACTACTTTCTCAAATTGAGCTTCTTTCCACTCTGTCACTCACAAGCTCCCTTACCACCACCAGCTCCATTATTCCCAGCTTCCTTTCTTTGGCTTCAGTGACACAGGTTTGCTCATTTTTGCTCTCCCTACCTCACACCAGCATCTTGTTACTCATCATGTAAGTGCAGTCTACTCCTTCCTCACTATTTGCTACTCAGATACAGTCCAAGTAATATTCACACGCAACTGTGGTATCTGTGACTTGTCTTCTACCCAGTCTTCCTATTCCAGTTTAAACAAGTTTCTTCCTTTTTAGTATCTCTTCTTCTGTTTCTCTCAAATGCTTTCCCAGTAGTTTATCTTTTTGAACTTCAAATCCAAACACTTTGTCCTCGCTTTAAAGTTCTAAATTAATCAGTCAAATTAAGAAGATATGGGTCTCTCTTCTTAGACTCTTATCCCTCCTGAGATTTTTTTTGCCTTGCCTCCTAAATGCTTTCATCTTCTTTTCCTACTTTTGCTTTGAACATCTCACTTTTTGGCAGCAAATATTTCATCACAACCTCCCATCTGGAAGTTTTGTTCTTCACTTCAGTATTCCTCATGCCCTTAGTTTTGTGATCAGACTATAACCTCCACTGGACACTGGGGCCAAAACACTCACTGTATAAAAGATAAATAAAGATTTATTCTTCCATTATAGCAAAAATGGCAGCATATATTTTCAGGTAAAAAACTTTGGCTGATACTGCCATGCTGCTTCTGTAGCCAAGCAATTTCGTTCCTGATAATTTCACATCCTCTTCTAGTGCTCAATCCATAGGGCTGTATTTATGGCATACAACATCAAAAAGTAACACAGAAGATGAATATTATCTGGCATCAGAAGTGAAATAAAAGTAACACAGCAAAACCGTGGGTACAGTAGCAAGAAAATCGCAAAAAAATAAACTTTAAATTACTAAAGCACATCTTTATTTTGCAATTAAACAATTAAGATCCACAAGTAAACTATATATATATTTTCAAGTCTGTACCTAGACAACTATTTGTCAACTGAAATTAAATATATCCACAAAATATGCATAACAGCATTTTTTCACATAATAGAATGAAATTTTACTTAAGACTAAAACAAGACTTGTTAAATGTTAATTAGCATATTTATCCTGGGAACTGCTGGTTTTCGGTAGAAGTTAGTGTATCATTTTAATGGCAAGAAATTTCATTTTATCAAAATGAGGACAAATGCATAAGGCCCTTTAAAGCATACAGTAGCTGCAGTGACAAAAGCTGAATTTATTTTCACATTGTCCAGTGTTGACCAATTTCAAGTTTTCACCATTTTCAACCAACCACCTTGACTGTTTTGCCAAGATGTTGCATTTAGGTTTTGTTGTTTGTTTTGTGGGTTTTTGTTGTGTTGTTTTTTTTTCCTCCTGCTCATGTGCTTTTAAACAAATTTATAAGCAAAAGTCTACGTATGGGAAGAACCTTCCCATCCCCCCAGCATTAATAAAGATACACAAGAGTTAGTCTAAACAACAAGAGAGCTATTCAACTCTGAGATGATTTACTTCACACTTGCAGTCCATCATTCAGCAGTATGAAACTGAGATGAAACTCAACTGAAAGCCACAGCTGGAAATGCAAATTAAGTACCAGAAGTAACTAGCGAAAAATATTGCCACCATCTGATTGTTAATAATGATCTGAATAATATTCTTCCCTTTGTATTTACACATAGTATAGCACCTGTTACAGAAAAAACCCAAACCTTACACAAACAGCCCTGACAAATTCACTGGTTAAAATGGGATTACCAGTAAACAAACCAAACCAAATGGAAAACAAATCTGGATACACTGGATAAAATAAAAACCTTTTTTTTTCTTACCTTAATTTTCCTCTAAGTTTATTATGGGTTGTTACTGTGGTGCCCCAATGTATTGAGATAATTGCACTGGATCATTTATAGTCTAGTCTTTGTGGATATATTCTAGTTAAAGAAAACAACAGCTTAATGTAAACTGTTTAACCCTTTCACTCATGTCTTAGGCCCCTGGCCTAGGAGTAAAAGGGTGACACCTTCTTTAAACTTTGTTGTGCATTATCTTTAGTTATCAAAATTCAAATAAGTTAAGTAAAAAAAAATACTGATTTCCAGGTAATTGATCTAATGTTAAAAATAACGCTTAGCAGAAACATTTACAGTAAACATAGCTAATTTGCAGCTAGCTGAGAGAGATCACAGAGATAAATTTATGAGTACCCTGTAGTTTCTATTTGCACCTTTTTTTTTTTTTGCTTGTTTTTAAATGCAAGCTTTATATTCTTTTTAAGACAGGAAAATCGAGATGATAGAATTATTAATATCTTCTTAATATCTATTTTATGAAAGTCCCTCAGGAACAGATGAACAATAAACCAGAAATGGTTGGAATAGAAAGCATTAGAATAGAAATTAATAGAAAGCATTCGTACCAGGGTGTAATAATCCAAATCATCTCTGTACAGAAATCCATTAAACATCTCTCTCCAAACCCAATTTATTTTGTCCAATAGTTCAGTCAGTAGTAAGCATGAGATAAAGTGCTACTATTCAAACATCAAAACACTATGAAAAAAAAAAAAAATCACCCTTTAAAATTTGTAAGCTTGCTCAATATGAAATAACACAACCAACAAACTGTCAGCCAGTCCATGAAAACAGAGTTCATGCTATAGCAGACTAGAATGACATGTTAGTGGCTTTTTTTTTTTTAAAATGAGGCTACTGGTTCAAAGAAAACAAAAAGCCCATATTTTTGAACTGAAAATCTCAGCTTTTTTTTTTTTTTAAAGTGATATATCTCAAATTTTTACCATTGAGCTCTCAATGAGCAAAGCTTCCCAAAACCAATAGCCAGAGCTTACAGCTTATGCACCAGTTCAAAACTTGTAGCTGGAGAAGCCCTATGAAAAGATGCACACTTGTGGTAGTAACCAGCACAGAGGTAAAATCCAGTGTTAACAAACTGGCCTCCCAAACTTGCAGACTGCTAAACAAACAAAATTAAAAAACAAACAAACAAACAACAGTTTCAATTTGTAACTGCAGTGGGATAACAGAGACTGGACAGAACAGTTATACTGAAACAAACCAACTATTTCCTCCTTTTAACAGCTTCCCAATCACCTCTAATTATAATCCCTGCACTTTCACACAAGATCCCCATCTAATTAATGAGTATCTTTTTCCAGATTTTGATACTGGATCCTAGCACTAAAAGTAGCAATGGAAAAGAGATTTTTGAGTCTCAAGACAAAAGGTGAGTACTTAAATTAGCAAATACAACCAGCCAGGGAGGACCTGAAATGTGAGCTACAAAAAGACTACAAGCGACATTAGAGGGGACCATTCCTGGACTTTGTGAAAGTCCAAATATGCAAAAATTTAATTCAGAACATAACCCAACCTTTATCCTCAGGGCTGAGGGTCTTGAAGATTGCCTGCACAGCGGCTCTACAGTCAAAACTACAGCATATGTATTGGAGAACCTGCTTTCTCTTGGAAATTGGTGGACCTGTAGAGTTTTCATGCTCATGCTAATTCCCTGAGCCATCAAACATCGCCCACACACCTGCACACACACTGCAGAAGCATAAAAATAGCACATAATTAAACTCCATGGCGTACCTGGAGCTCCAGCATCTCTATGCCAGACCTTCCCTACTTCCCGTCTCCCTGGGCAGTGCAACTGCAGCAGGTCTGCTGCATTTCGGCCCTTCCACGGGTACCACAAAGGTTTTTGGAAGGTCTCCATGGAACGTTGCCAGCTACATGGGTTCCATAACAAACTCCTCATGTTCCTTCATCTCCCACCTGCATTCTCACCCTTTCCTCTAATAGATGGTGTGCCAGACTGTAATCAGATATTCTAGAACTGTTATTGCTTTATCTGTATGGGACATAAGCTTTCAAGATTTAACGGAGAAATGTGGAAGAAACATCAGCTAGCATTAAATGTATTGAGAAAAACACCCAGGCTTTCTCTTTTTCATAACTGGGAGAGAATATATAAAAATAAAATGCATAAAAGCAGTATTTTACTGCTTAAGAGTTGCCAGTTATTTAAAATACCAAATGCTTCCAAATTCAGAAAAAACGAATTCTTCAGCTCTCAGATATCTGGTATATCTAAAGCATTATTTCTCAAAGTGGATTGGCTGATAATCTGTAGGTGATTTATTAAACATTACCTGTATCTTATTTCATATTTAGCAAAAATAAAAAATGCCCCCAAAACACTCAAAGCCCCTGCTAGACCCCCATGTCTTTCTACTAAAAAACCCCTTCAAATCCATTTTAAACAAGAGATGGTAGTGGTAGTTTTCAATCCGAACCTAAGAGGAAACCAAAAGTCTTAACGTTATACATTGGCACAATATTGTCATAATATTGCTCTTATTTACAATGAATTTTTTTTTTTTTTTAAACTGGATTTGTATCATGGAAGTGTTACAAACATACTCTTTCCCACACCCACCCAACATTTTTCCTAATCAAGTGGTATGAAAATAATTATTCATAAAATCCAACAGTCATAACACCAATCACATATAGGTCTATAGGTCATTATATCTGAAAGATACATTCATGTTTTGTACAGCATGAAACATACAAAAGCTTCTTTTAAAAACTCTTAAGGATGATACAGATCTTCATAACCCAAAGTAAAATATTTAGCAGTTCTGCTTTTTTTGGCCATATAAAAATATTTTAAAGGCCATTTATACCACAACAGGTAGAAACATTTGAGCAAATGATTTATGGTGCAGAAAGGCTTCAATGCTATTTTCTCTTTCCCAATCAGTTTTTGGTTACCACCGTCCTGGCTTTGGAGAAGCCCAAAAGCTGTTGATGGCCAATTATCTAAGAATAGTTACTTTGTTCCATTTTTTTTTTTCCCCCCAGTGCAACTAGTTAATACACTACAAATCAGCTTAAGTCAGTGCAGAGGAAGATTTTGAAGAGACCTATTATTCTTGCCTGTGTTTGTAATCAAAACAGTACTGACAGATGACCAATAAATATCCCACACGTAATTGTGGTATAAATGGGTCCTTTTGAACTCAAACTGCTTTGGCAACTTTACATAAGAATATTTAAATATGTGACATACCAACACTATATAATGTTGCTGTAAACTCCATTTCTGATTTCCCTCAGAAAAAAGGGCAAATGCTATTTTCATTTACAACTTGACTATGAAGAAAATTTATTTCAATATAACGGATGAATTATTTTAGTTTTTAGACATTAAGTGCTGAGTTTAAAATATCCTTCCAACTAGCTGGTATCTCAGCTAATAATCTCGTCACATGGAAGTTAAAGCTTATACTTTCCTAAAGAAGAATTTTCTTTTGTTGCAAATGGCTTAAAATAACACTGAGATTAAAGCTACCTTATTACTCTTTTTCAGTTGATCAAATCCAGATGTTCTAGTAAGATTCATTTTTCACTGAGGGATAACATTGATTTAAGCATCAAATCTAGAAATATAAGGAACAAGGCCACAGGCCACCTAATATTATTTTGTTTTGTAAAAATATTTAAAACTCTATCTTCCATTTGGCATTGTGGTTCACGTTTATTACTATGTCATAAGCCAGGATTTCACTTTGCCTGAATCCCTTTTCACTCAATAGTTCATAGCTGATCTCTTTCAAATGTCCATAGAACACAGTATATTATATAATATAATTCTTCAATAGTTAAAAATTATATAGCCTAGAACTTTCCATTTTAATTCTATGCTCTATATAGCTTACAACAAAATTTACTGGATAAATGTTTTCAGGAAACCAATACAATAAATTAAAACTTTTAAATAGAGGGCACAAAATTATGTTGTCACAGGGCAGTCAAAGAAGTGACTGATTTTTTTCTTACAGTATATTACACTGGACACCTTGCTTCTGACTTGGTTTCTCCTATACTGGAAAAAATATTTTTTAAATGGGACATTTATGTATCTTTAGAATGAGCTCAGATACTGTATCACAGACATTTCTTACAAATCTTCTACCTACTTAAATAAGAAGCAACCCATACCAACTAGAACAATTTTTCACAAGCATAACAGAAGGTGACTGGGGTCATCACGGAATTAAAATGAAGTTCTGGGACAACTTCATAGTGCTCTCCTCCCTTCCCCCACCCAAACAATTAAAAAAAAAGGCAGACCTGTACGAACATGGCTTGAAATCAACTATGAGAACTTAAAAGTAATTGGTTAGCAGATAATGGAATTAAATCACATCTGATTGTAAGTTCAACTTAATTATCAGTGCTATTAAAGAGTTATGTTCTAAATGGAGTAAGACAGCTATTGTCAATAAAAGGATAAAACAAAGTATCAGCTTCTAATGACCTACCAGCATTTCACAGTAAGCTGCTAGTAAGTTACTAGTTGGAAGGAATGTGTCAGATTTTTCATAGAATTACAACACAGCAGCATACAATGCTCATTCATTAAGTTGGCAGAGGTGCTTTTGCTACTGAGAGTAGCACGCAGGTACTTGTATAAGGAAAGAGGGAATGGTATTTCCATGACCCCTTGCGGTAACACATTCCAAGCACCAAGGGCCGTTTTAAAAATCTGAACCCATTAAGATAAATATGACAGGACAATACCACCCCCACAGAATCATGAGTGCCTTTCACTGGATGTACGCTGTAAGTCTCAAGGCACTTAAGGGGTTAAGACATAATGCATGCACTAGTTCCCATCACGTAATCTTAAGTCACATGAATCAGAATACACCAGTGTATGACACACAAGCTGTGTCAAAGAAATGCTGTTTATTTAACTTTTTTTTTTTTTTTTTTTTTAATTTTTATTGTTATTTTGTACAAGATGCTGGTAAGTGGGCATTATGCAGCTACTGCTGGGTTAACACAGACGCCAGCTTTCCTCTAACAACCAGCTGGTCTCTAGTAAGGGTGTAGGACAAAGTGTGCTGCATCAGTAGGCAGTGTGTATCTATCTAGTATCGGCAATATTGCTAATGTTGTAAAAAACAAAACAGTGAGAGTCTGTACATAGTAAATAAACCTAGCGCTGGAAAAAGACCATGGCTTAGTGTATTTTTTCATTTGTTTTTCATTTTAAGAGACATGGGTGTAAAACAGAGTGAAATAATTCCAAGCCTTGTTTGTAGCAATTCAACCAGAAGCGCAGTATATGGCACTACAATGAAATATCGTAGATTACCCTGAACACAATTAGTTCTTTCAGTTTATGGTTTGTTCGGAGCAAAGCACGAAAGTCTTCAAACAGATGAAGGTTAGAAGAGTTTCAGAGACTGATTTTGTTTCAACGTAAAGTGCAACAGTGCTGAAGTTTTCAAAGTCCTTTGTCAATTCTTTGCTGTACTTCACTATCATTTCCTGCAAGCAGTATTACGGCACAAAGAATGCTGCCAGTTCATTATAGAGGACAGGATTCCCCAACTGATATCCTAGGTTTTTTTGCTCTTTACTTATGCAGCGATGCTTGTAAAGGTTTAATAAATCCTTCTTCATACACCTTCAAAATAGCTTCACATACAAATCTGTATTGACTCTGAAAAGGAAAGTAGATTCAGTAAATTGAAAAGAAACTTAATTGTCATTTGGAAGCAGGAAAGGCCTCTAAGATTTCCCTATCCCATTCTCTTGACAGGCCAAGAACTGTGCTTCAAGGTTAGCTTAGGAAACACAAAACAGGAACTTTGTAATAGAACATCTTATTTCTCAACAGAAGAATAGGATGAAGGGCACTTAGAAACACATACCCAAAGTCATACCCACAAAACCAGTACTATTATTACAACATCACCTATTTAGTAATTTTCTGCTCTTCATTTCGTTGCTGAAGTTTCACTGACCTGAGGTTTCCACGCACTTGGATTTAGAAGCTAGAGTTTCAAAGCACTTTTTCATAATTACATTAATTCTGGCATGTTACTGGCACCTCCCTCTCAGAATTTGATGAAAAAGAAAATTGTTTCATGTTTTCAAAAGCTAGAACTCTGCAATGTATTCAAGCCTAGCACCTACATACATAAAGGCCACTAATATTTTGTTTTAAATAAGTCATAGTTAAAAAATCTAACAGTAATCAAATTAGAACATAATGAAAATAAAATAAAATGAAATAAAATCGCTGTTGTGTAGAGCACCAAAACCAACACTGAATACTGCATAATGGTGTATATGCTGGTCGGAAAGCCAGCATGCCTGTCCTTTCAGTGTAATTAGTGATGTCAGATCTTAGATGGGCACTGTAACAGATTTAGTCATAAAATCATTATTTACTGTACTGTTGCATGCATATTAAAATAGTTAAATTTATACATATTTGTGTAAAATACTTATTTTGCCTCCACCACTCCCTGAAGGAGACTCTGAACTGTCCTCATGTGGTACACACAGCAGAGACCCACGCATAGGGCCATCTTGTGGACATCTTTCAGTGAATCTTTCAGGATATACAAAATCAGGAAGAGTGTGCCAAAGGAGAAATTATAATAGTTAATATTTACAAAATCTTAAAACCCAAAAAAATGTCACACTTCATGTCTTTTAATAAATTATTATCCCTTCTCCCTCTGATGCAGTGAACACCTGTGTTTCACTGAAGCTTGAAAATTCTGGTTTCTCTAAGAAAAATGAGAAGACCAGAAGATATTTAGCATGCCATGAAAACGCAATAGTTAAAACCCTTACCCCTGCACCTCCTCCCTTTACTAATAAAACTCTTCCTCTCTATATATGCTAGAGAGCTATGCTATTCATAGTGTATAGTCATCAGAAACAGCAAGAGCCATTTTTTATTATTTTTCATGTATCATCATCTTCCTCATCCTTCTTGTCCTACCTGAATAATACAACTTTTTTTTAGTGGAACATGAATATTGGTCAGCAGTATTGAAGGACAGATGACCTAGAAATGGAGGCCCACATGCACTTTTTGTCAGTTTGAATAGTCTCTGAAGAACACGAAAGGCTTATTCAAATTTGATTAGAGGAACAGCAGCAGGGACATTAAAATTACTACAACAAGCAACTATCTTCAGGTAATTGTGGGAGAGATTTGATACTGGATCTAGTGCCTTTTTTTTCTGCAAAATACTTTAAATGCTATATACTGTGAGTAAAACTATACACCTGATTACTGCCAAAAAAATAAAAAACTTGAAACTGGTCAAAGCCTGGAACAACCAAGAGTCCAAGCCTTTTTTTTTTTTTTTTAAAAAAAGACAACACAACTCAATCTTTTGGCCCTTTTTAGGTATTTTCTAAAAATACTGCTCTCTGCGATACACAATACCTGACTGATACAAATAAAAAGCTTCTAAATTTGTTCTAAAACTTTTACAATTCTGAAATATAATACATTGAAGCAACATCACAATTATCTCAAAAAACCCAAACGTTATAGATCCAGGAAAAAAATCTAGCATCTTAAAATACTTTAGATGTGAAGAGAGCACCAAAAGAATCATGGTAGCAAGTTACTTTTTTTAGACTAAACACACTTAAAATTATTTTGATATATCTTGCATCAGATTTAATTACACTGATTTTTAAAAAAATTCGTTCTCTGATTATTTCCCTCTAATTGAGTCACTACAGGGCAGAGTTGAGGCTTGTTTTCACTGTAACTAAGGCAACATAAAATCACTGAACTGCATCACTGAAGGTTTTTCTTGCATGTCTGGGATCTTTGTGTGTTTGCCTTTTATGCTATTCCCATTCTTAACACCTGGAATTAGGCTCCTGCTTTCTCCACTGAGTAATTTGTACACTATCGAAAACTGGTGCTTTTTGACATTAATTTCCAGGTATCTCTAAAACAGCTGCTGCTTTTTTCAAGCTTTCTTTGTAGAAATTGAAAGAATTTCTCCTTTCCAGTCACTTTAGCAATTTATTCCTGCCTGGAGCCAGAACTACAGCTACACTGGGTAAAGGTGACCTCTTTGCAATATGATCAACAGCAAGTATATTAAAAATCCATCTAATAATATGACTAGATAATACGTAATTACTCTTCTGCAATATAGAACAGCAAGTATGATACTCACAGGTGTTTGGATCATCATGGCTCTTTGATCTCTCATGGTTCTTACAATATCTAACGGATAAACAGGCTGATTGCACTCAATGAGACACATAGCTGTCTCCATAGTGATAAGAACTCCTGTCCGTCCAATCCCAGCACTGAAAGAAACAACAAAAAAACCCTAAATGGAAAGTATAACAAAGTGTCTAGAATTGAGTTCATACGTAAAGATAGTATGTTCCTAAAAGGTGTTTAAAAAAACCAAACAAACAACTAAGACCTTTCTTCTCAAGGATTCTCACAACTGATCATTATGATTCCCATACTACTGGGGCAGGGGTTAGACAGATTGTGTCGCTGGAAGCCTCCATCGTGCCTGAACAGAGCAAAAAACAATCAGTGCAGAATTGTCAATCCTTTGAAGAGGGACTATCTTAACCCAGCCATCCACTTGAGCAGAATTTGCAAGCAGATATTTATTCAGATTATATTATAAACCATATTAATATCTAGATGATAACAAAACACAGAGATACCTAGCATACACTGTGCGCTTTGAGTCAATTTGACCATTACTGGAATGACTGTTACTGAAACGTTGGGCTGATTTGCTAAAATCATGTGTATGTATGTTCTTGAAATGACCCGCACCTTCATATTTCAGAATAAGGAATAGAACAATTACTAGAAAGCGTTGGAGGATGACAATTTTCTTAGTATTAAAAAAGTACAAGAAAGATCTAACTCGTGTAGATTGAAAAGGAATATGTAATAGCAATCCTTTTCACGACAAGGAAGAACCAAAATTGTTAAGAGAACTTGCATGAATCATCTTTAGCTTAAAAATAAAACAAATCTAAAGATTTATCTGCATTGGATTACATATATATACCTACACTTTTCCACAAGTAGCAATGCCCAAAGACAGAATATTTAACCTGGAACATCATAATCAGTTTTAAGTATTTCAGTAAATAAATGAAAGTGTTTACTTCTAAATTAGTTAATATAAACATTCCCAACTTTGAAACATAATTGTTCTCATTTTGAAGCATAACTTCAAATTAAATCTGGTCAAACTATGACTTTAAATCTTTGTCCAGAAGGTGGCATCAAAGCTACTATATATTTCAGTGATGTCATGAGAATTTTATGACAAGATGTAAATGTGCTAGTTATATAAAATTATTCAATAGCATTTTAGCTTTCTAGAATTTATACATACACAATTTATATACAGAATGCTTTATCAAATCCAAACAGGAACATTATCTGTCAGAGAACCTAACGATTCATTTTACAACTTGCAAAGATTCAGAGAAGGGCAACAACACTGATGGAAAGTGTGATAGTTTCCCTGTAATAAATATCAGGTAGGCTAGAACTCCTCAGCTTGGAAAAAGAAATAATTGACTGATGGAGCAGAACACTGAGACAGGACATGAAAATCATGAAGGGCCAGTATAATTCTGGTACTGGTTTCCCTAGTTAATAAGATTCATCCTGACCAGCATAAAGCATAAGAGAACAAAACCGATTAAATACAATTTCTAATATACAAAGTGTTACAAAGAGAAAACATTTTTCTTTCATCTTCTTCAATAAATGTCTAGTTTACTTGTAGATTGGAGAGTCTTTAAATTAAACCTCTCAGCTTCTCTCAAACAGGAACAAATCACACCTGAACCAGGAACACTGACTGTCTGGGAAGTATTCAGGAATTTGGAGGTCAAATTTTATTCACATGTTCATTTGAAGATGTTTGGTATTATGCATTATTATAGTTTACTAATTAGGTATTTTAAAGGATTAAGATTTTGAAATTTACTGTAGGAATGTAGAATGCTATTAAAAACTATTCACAAGAAAAAAACCTTACATTTCATGTGGACATAAAAATCTGAGTAACAGAGTTATTTTAATTCATGACAGAAGTACATTTTTGAGAAAAATGTGTCATCTTAATGTATGCATCAAAACATCATGTAGCCAAAGACTGCAGATTTGATAGAAAATATCTTTTATTTGATCATTGCATATATCACCCATGTTTTCTGCCATGGATTATTTATATAGCTATTAAGTTTTGTAGAATAGTCATCATGAGGAAAATGTTCCTAAGTAATTGTTTGCCATTTCTCTGAATTGTTATATAGACTGTTAGCACAAGCATTTAAACTGTAAACAAAATAAAAACCAAAACCAACAAAATCCCTGCACAGATCAATGCATGTAGATACTCAAAATATTGCTTATTGAAACATGATTACAATTTTAATTAATTTGTATGTTGAGCTCTCCTGTCACTCCCAAAGCAGACACAATTAAGTGTTTAGTTCAACAACAAAGCACAGAAAATCTATTTGATGATAAATCAGTTTGATGATTTAATCAAGTTGGAAAAAAATGGGCTACCTGCAATGAACAACAACAGGTTCTTCTCTGCCAGCCCTCTTCTTCCGCACAAGACACACAAAATCTAGGAAATCGCTGGAATCATCAGGCACTCCATGATCAGGCCATGCTATATACTGGATTTGGGTTAGTTGGCGGCTTTCCTCTTTCTAATCGGAAATAAAAAGTTTATTCAAAGGTAATTCAGGTCCAAAAAAAAACCCCAAACAAATCCAAAACAAAACCCAAGCCAAAAATAATAATTATTTTTTTTAAAAAGAAGGTACATTTAAGCAACTCATACCCATCATAAAAGTAGCTTCAGGCAACAAACAGCACTTTATTAGTGTTCATCCTTGCTCATCCTGGATTTTATAATTACATTTTTTCTTAAAACCAGAAAAGGCAATCTACACATGTTTACATCTCACATTAAACACATAATAATAATAACACATTAAAAAAAAATTACACGCTATATAAAAGCAAAGCAGTTCAAGGACACCAATGGTCTGTCTGAACACTATATGTGTGAAAAGGTGGTCCAATTTTTTGCAAAACAAACTTAACAGAAGGAAGTGCTATCTTACTAGATCAAATGACAGAACTGGGGTAGGGAAGGGAGAGGCAGGATTTTCAGATGTAAAAGCTTTCCCCATGTGAACAACAGTATTGTTTCGGCTTATCTTCACCTCTAATTTTGTCCAGCATACACTATACGATGCAGAATGACATTGTTTTCAACTCTCCCCTGCTCCCTTGCTCTAATATCACAAACATAATCTGTCCCTGGTTAGTGGAGGGGACAGGCCATACAATCATTGTAAAAGCAGCATTTTAAAGAACAGGAGTTACTGCACTTCAAATAACCTTTAGGCACGGAATCATTTACAGAGGTTCCACTGCTGATAACCAACAAGCAATTGTCCCAATAGCACACAGGGAAGGAATTTTAACTGCAAATTGACTAAAAGGCAGCCCTATAAAACTGCTATCTCATCTGATAACCCAAGCAGTGAGAAATAAGTATGTGCACTAAGTTAGAGATAATAATTTCCAACCAATTCTGAGATTGAAACGCTATCTGGGGAAGCTCTGAAAACTACATGTGTCCTGAAAATCATGCCTTGCATGTTCAAAAAGGTCCTTGTTTACATGTAGTTGCCAATCCCAATTCATCTTCCTCTCAGCAGGATTCATCTTCCATCTACTTGCACATATACTCCAAGATGGAATTATTAAGAACTGTTTGCCTCTACAAAGACAGATTTTCAGGTGCAATAATGAAATAACTCTAGTGTCTCATGTTTTGAAAACATTAAGGGAATAACAAGTTTCTCAACTTCTTCAATTACTCTTTTTCTTTGGCCAGGGCATGAAAGACACCAGTAAAGACTTTTAAGACAAATAATATATCTTTTATGTGATTTGAAACCAATTAATATGATTATGGAAACTGAATCCTTGCGATACTTTGCTAGCGAAAGGTTCGTTATCATTCTAAGAGCAGAATTTATGCTAGTTGAGTACATGACAGTATGAGTAGCTTTCTAAAGGTTTCTAGAAATAAACTGTTCTTTTTATGTGGATATGCCACCAAGTTGAAAAGAAAGGCTGGTTAAGTAAGTTTCAGCTAGTCTGTGAAGATTCCACAGATTAATACTTAAAAATACATATTATGATTTTTACCTCCAGATTCGTCAATGTCATTTCTCGGAAGACATAAGCAGGATTTCCTTCTTCTGAATGGCAGGTAATCTGGAAATTCCCATATGATGAGCTTCCTGATGGCTCTGGCCAGTATTGATGGCATTTAACCTAAGGCCAACACATTTTTAAAAATGCCTGTGTTTTAATTCACAGAGTATTATTTCCATTCTCTCAAATATCTTTGTTTATTAAAGACTGTTTTGATCATTTTGTAATTACTATTAATTTACTTACCAAATAGATTATGTTACCTAATTATTGTCCATAAAATAAGGTATCGCAGAGATTTCCCGGTCCACTTTTCAAGAGGACAAATGCATCAGCTCTTGAGGTTAGTTTAAATAAAAATGGATGCCTTTAACTTTCATTACAATTTAAAAAAAAAAAGTTTATCTATAAATATTCCATCTTAACACTTGAATGAGAAAGATGCTGCT
The DNA here is from genome assembly GCA_013400195.1 of Aramus guarauna. NCBI lineage: Eukaryota > Metazoa > Chordata > Aves > Gruiformes > Aramidae > Aramus > Aramus guarauna. The sequence continues at coordinate 16,530 of VXBL01003908.1, forward strand.
TTATAAATGTTTCTGACCTTTAAAATCCCAATCTAATCTTCTCAAAGCACATTTATATGGGAAAAGAACAAATGAAAAAAGGCAATAAGCAACAAAAAAGTTGCTAAACTAATGCAGAAAGTAGGGGGGTGCAGATGATGGACTTCAAAGACTCTTGATCAAGTCATTGAATATAAACAAAAACTTCAAATGCTAAGATTTTCAGATATATTGCTTAAACACCTGATTACAGAGGTCATTTCAGCTCAAGTGTACTTTTGGTTTTCCAACCCACCTGGCGATTCTTTAAGAGCAGCCAGATTTGCAGACTTCCTGCTCCACTGAGACATCCCGGCATGCAGTGGGATAGTGATGTCAGTAGCCCCATGATCAGCTTTAGAGCAGGGAGTCTGCCTATGGGTATAAGACAGATAAGTTCTTTTATTTCATTATTAAGCAGCTCTCCAAAGAACTCCACAAATATCATTACTGAAGGGGTGGGGGAACCTCAGAGAACTGCTATTGCAAGTCTGTTCTTAGCAGATCTGCAAAGAAAACTCAAATTAAAAGGGCACTTGTACTGAAATTCCCTCTAAGCATGTATATTTGGGAGCAGGCAGCATCATGCTAACATTGAGTCACTGAAGAATGGTTTAAAAACTCTGCATCTCCCCCTCAATTACTGCAATTATATTTAGAGGCCTGACCTACCAGCAAATACATGGTTATTAAAAAGTTAAAATACATATAAGACAGGTGAACTACAGTCTGAGTTGATCAGAACACCCACAACCTACTATAAATCCATATTCAAAAGAAAACCTGAATGTGGAGAAATTCCACTGAACTATTATTCCGGATTGTCATTTCTGTCCACACACTCAACCAGCCCATGCTACTGTGAATGCTCCAGACTAGAAACTCAGTAACCCTGGAATTACACTGTGTGTATGACTAGATTTGATTGTTTTGACTGTTTCCAAAGGACGAAGCTGCATAATAAACAAAGCTATTAAGGAGAAACTGAAGCTTAAAAAACAAAACCAAACCCAAACAAACCACAAAATAAACCTGAGGCCTTTTACAGCACCATACACAATTATTTTTAGTAATTTATAACTCTAATTATTTTATTACTAGTGCTTTACTTTTACATATTTTTGTATGGAAATGACTTAAAGGATGATGATTCTTTCGTATGATTAAACAAATGTTTATAGACACAGAAGAAAATTTTCTGAAAAATTTTATATTTCAAGCTTATCAAGGATTTTCTTAAAGACAGCCATCCAGCCATGGGACCTTAACCCCACAAAGCTGTGTTATGCTGCCTTAAAAATCAATCTCTCTACAGGTCAAAGAACTAATTGTGAAAAACCAGTGAAACTTCTTGGAATTCCTTCATTTGAAGTTTAGAGAAAAAAAATCCTATGAAAGTAAATTCTAGTTCCTTTTTAGTTTACAATGGAGAATAAAACAAAAAAGCCTAAAAATATTTTAAGAAATATGTGAAAACTTGAATGTATTTCAGAACTGAACAAAGTTTAAGTATTTGCTACATTAACAATATCAGAAGGTTTAAAATGTAAGTCATCATTGCAACAGTACTAGGAATACACTGGCCTTATAAAAAAAGTCATGTAATAGGTCATAATAGTATATTCCTCTATTTTTAGAAGATTATACAAGTAGTATTCAATGAAATAATTTACTTACTCTCCCTCGTTCAACTTGAGTTGTTAACATTACAACCATAGATGAGCCTTGTTCCCAAGTCATCTGCCAAAAATCAGGACAAGTGTTCGGTAATGGACCTTGACAAGCAATGTACTGGTTTATTATTGTGGAAGAAGGGATTTCCATCTAAGAGAAGACAAAATCAGTCTTTTAATTCTTACTGCAAATGTAAGTCAGGCATTAGACATTTAGTGCTTAGTAAATAATACATTAAAAAAGCACCAGCTATATTAATTCTATGTATTATGAGTTAGTAAATATGGATTGGCACAGATAAAATTCTCCAAAGTGTTTCATATTACAAAGATCCAAGTACACTTCACATATTAACTGACAGTTATGTAGTTGCCATAATCAAGAAATGATAGACCAGTTGGCAAATAATTCAGGTGCAAACATTTCATGCTCTGTGGTTTTCTGACATTAGATTTTAAAATACTGATCTTGGAATTTGATTTAATCTCTGTTTTTTTTGTTCCTGAAAGAAAAAGTCAGTAGCTCTAATTTTGTTGTTACTAATAAGGCAGGGGAGGGAATATGTAAAAGAAAGTGCTGCCAGATTAAACCTTACTGACATTGACTACTACTGCCACATTAGTAATCAGAAAAGAAGAATTAATTTCTCTGGTAGAATGCTAGTTTCTCTTAGTGCTTTTTCTTTTTCTTGGTTTCATTTATAAAAACATCTGCCACAAAGCAAATAAGTACATCTACAGTAAATTTAAAACCATCTGACTAAAGGTTTATCAGCCATTCCAGTCTGAACTAGATTTATAAAAACATTTTAGGTTTGGGTTTTTTTGTTTGTTTGTTTTTAAAATCAACTTCTCCATTGAAAAACTGCAAAATTACTTAATGTCAGAAGCTCTTTTGAAAAATACTACTCACATTTATATAATTTGCATTGATGTAATCTTCATTACTTTTTAAAATAACCCGTGTAGCATCATCTGAAAAAAATTTAGAAAGATGTTACTTATTTACTAATCACAGTAAAATATTTTTAGAACACATATACAAACACATATACTTACAAGGCGAAATGTCTCTGTATCTATTTTTGGAAATGTTTTGAGGTAATCTGGCACAAGACATTGTCATTCCAGGCTTTTTCCTATATAATTGCTAAAAGACAAAACTGATGATCAGACTACAATAGATGCAAAAGACCCGTTAGTATATTATTTGCCTAGAGGTACTTTTTAGAACAAACTACTGAGAAATGGTAGCTTCACCACACATGAAAATACTTTTCAAAATTAAGCACTATGAATTTAGTTATGCTGTGGGATCACTGAAAATAATCAAGATAGCATCACAATTTGTTTAAAGACAAACTGAACGTTAAATTTCAAGCTTCTGTAAGAACACTGATCCAGAGAAAAGTCAGTATTGTATACTGGGAGGGAATTGGCTGATACTGATGTTCCAAGCGGTGATTTGGGGCAAGCAGATTGTGTTGTGTATAGGCATCTACCTACATTGCAGTTGTTTCACCTTTTTTTTTTTTCCCCTCACATGTCCTTCCATGTTTCAGTAACTGTAGAGCAAATCCTAGGCTACCTTGTGCTTTTCCTGCACCAAATCTCCTTTGAGAGGTTCCTGTCCCCCTCAGGCCTTAGCCATGCATTGCCACAACCCCTGTGCTGCAAAAAGTGTCGGTGAAATGATCCAGGTTCATTAAAAAGCACTTTAAATACTTGTAAATACTGAACCTGTTTGGGAAACTGAAAACGTATGGAAAGGTGGGATTTTAAATCACTTTGAGAAAATCTTTTATTTCTATACATAGCAGTGGATTTTACCAAAGTTCTTAAAGAATAGTATATAAATATCTTTTATAAATATACGTTGTAGTACATAATGCTAGGTCATCATTTGGTGAGGAATTCAGAGAATTCACACTGCTGTGTTTTACAAAGCTACTGCTTCCTGCTTCAAGTCACTCGATCTAATGCATTAAAGATGGAATACCATCAAGGCACAAGTTATTGCTAAAGAAAGACTATAAATTGTTATTGCTAAAGAAAGAGCTATCTGCTCTGCTTAAAATAATTACTATCCCAAAAGACTTGGAATTTGCACACAGTTACCAGTGACACTGCACTCACATCAAACTGAGCCAAAACAGTTCCAGTGATAAGCCCCTCTGCCAGCTGAATCATGGATTCCCTCAGAGCATTATCATCTTGATGGACACCATCAAGTGGAGATTTCTCAGGGATGTACTGGAAGTCAGGCTCACTCTCCAGCTTCTCTTCCACAACATCATAGACAGCTATAACAAAGAAAGGTATGAATGCTCTGGCTGAACATGCTGTTTGGCAAGTAAGAGTTAACTCTAAGTCATTTATTTAAAGCAGCAAGAGAGACACGTGTTTCTCCTGTAGAAAAATCCACATTTATTAACACACTGATTTTAGTGCCCATCACTATGGACAAGTAGCCTTTACTGATCATTATAATCCATGACAAAACTTTGTTTGTTTGTTTAATAGTAATTTTAAGTGAAAGCACATCACTGACTGCTAAAATTTTGATCAAAACTCATGTTATAACCTACCCTTTTCTGATGTCACTCCCTAATCTCAGATTCTCACATTACGTCTGTGAAGTCGTTATAGTTAAATTTACATTTTTACTTTTAATTCACTTTGAACTGATTTTAGGCTTCAGTAATTAGGGCAAGATGTGCAGACCACCTGAGAAAATGGCATTAACATATGCCGTTATAATGCTATCAATGCTGTATGTGTGCCCTGCCTATAAACTGAAAAATAATATGCATTTTCTACTATACGTAACAGAGACATATGATGTTCAAAAGCCTGTTTTTAAATTATATCCCATGATCATGAAGGAGGAAACTGGCAGCAACTCACTTCTACAATTCAAATATTATTATACAGAATACAAAGATTATCAACACACAAGGGGAAATTGTTTTAGTATATTTGTAAACAAAGCTATCAATTTTATCTGAAAAACAAAGTAAGCACACAAAAGTCGCATGAGAACTTACACAGAGAATGAGAGCACAAGTAAGTGAGGAGTGCAAATAAGTGAATAAAGGAAAAATTGTTTATGAGGTGGCTTAGGTACTTTCCTAAAGTAACTTCAATTATTCTCATTAAACATCATTATTTTTCATTCTGCGTTTTCCTCTGCAACTGTATTATAATTGGGATGTGCAGCAGAATTAAATCCAGTGACCATCTGCTGGCAATGCTCCAACAGTGCATTTCATGAATAGATTGCACAAGCTGTTATTTAGACTACATTTTTAGCACTTCCTTCTATTAAGCTTCCTGAAGTAGAAATGTTACCAGTTGCTTTGGATTGTTTTAAAAGCATATGGAAGGATTTTGCATATATCAAGCTCCAAAGTCAACCAAACACCTGGGTGTTTGGTGAGGGGTTTTCTGTCTGGTTTTGTTTGGTTTTTATTTTCCTTAAGGAAAATAACAGCAACCTCAGAAACTGCATTTGATAGCCATATAGCTTTCTGGACATTTTTATCAATGAGAGTGAAAACAAAATTTAAATTATCTCTCTGTTAGAAATATTTGATCTCTGATTTTCGTAGTAATTTGCAACACTTAGTTATGCAGAGGTCCTGAGTATAGGATCGACCAAGATTTGTAAAATACGTTGTGTTGTTGCAATTCCTTTTCAAGGAAGGGAGTTAGCTCTTTCTTACAAAGATGTTAAGCATTGTATCTCAGGGCACAAAATGGAGGTTAGAAAATGAAAGCAAGGCGTGGATTTTTTTAAAATTATTTTGTACAAATCACTTACCATTGGGTCGAACTAGGAGCACAAGTTCCCCTGAGTGTCTCTCACAGCTAGCTTTAATAAACATAACAACTTGATCATGGGTATGTTCTGCTATATCCCTGCCGTTAATCAGTACAACCTGGTCCCCTTCATTCAAACGAGGGACACAGAGATCAGCCTGCAAGGTAATAAATAAATAAAGTCTGTAAAAGAAGCCATTTCCAATTTCTCACCTTAAAATAGCAACTTAAAGTAACTATACTTGGGGACCTGAATCCTTACAGCCTAGTTGCTATGGTTGCTGCACTGTATCCAAATGATAAATTTAAGTGTTACACAATACATAAGACAGTGCCATTCACATGAACAAATCAGTATGCAACTGGGAGGTGACTGTCACTGTAAGATGTCTTTCGGTAGCTGTTACTCCACTGCTCTGGTTGAAGTAGAAAGCTCTTCTGTCTGAATCGTATTTTGCATAGGCAATTAAAAAGCAGGATGTTCTTATCTTTGAAGAGAAGGGAGTAACATGGCAAAGCCTTGCCCAAATCAAATTCACAGGCTTAAATGCTTCAGGTGTGAAATATCACAACTGTAAAGACAAGAGTAAGACAAGGACCCAAGACAATGCGCAAATCCCAGTAATCCCAGAGGGAGGAATCAGGTAATAAAAACCTTTATCATAATCATATTCCAAACATAGTTGTAGAAAATAAAGGCACATGCCATAACAAAATATCTTCTCCTTAGAGAGTCGATGTTTAAAGCATTTAGCCAAAATTGTTTATGTTATTAAATATTTCAGAGAAAATAATTAACAGGGACAAGACCAATGCTCTTGGCAAACCTTTCAGTAATTTCAAATAGTCAAAAAACCAAACCAAACCAACCTCCCCCCCCCCCCCCCCCCCAAAAAAAAAAAAAAAAAAAAACCAAAACACCAAATAAGCTGTACTACTTAAATGTTAGTGAATAAATGGTTCACTCTACAAGGTATAAACAGAGCTGACTCCAGTCAGCTGAATACCAGGTCAGTATTTTTGGCAATCAACTGACAAAATATTGTGCCTAGTTTGAAGACACTATTGATAGTCACTAAACACCAGTAACAACAGACAATCAGACCTGATGAATGATTCATGATGTCTGATTTTAATCTAAATCTTGGCTTTATTCAGCTACATCTGTCACAAAAATAAGAGATTTGCTATTTTAGTTATTTTTAGCATACTAAAAGACTCTTTCAATATATAATTTGTGAAATTATATGAATGCCTATATTTAAAAAAGTAATAAAGTAAATGTATTTTTAGGATTACATAGCTCAAGAAACAGTGCATACTGAACATCTGTAACTCCCTGTAATTTTCAGGAATGCAATTTTGTTTCAGTAAGAAAAAAAAAATATTCTTGAGGATTGAAGAACTTTTGAATATACTTTATGTAGTCCCATCAAATTCTTACTGCACGTAATTTGCTTTATTAGGATAATGTTATAGCAGAAACTAATTTTCATAGGCAGCTATGAAATAATTTAGATTTTTGAATACATACACACTTCAAGATACAAGATACACAGAAATTGCTACCATGTTTGGTTTTTTTGATAACTTACAGGTGTTCCTGGAGCTACCCTGGACACTATTACTGGCATCTTCTGGTCATACCCACCCTTTAAAAAGAAATTAATTTAGTAATAAATCACAAATGTCAGAAAAATAATCTTAACAGACATGAAAGGAATAGATGTTACCTTTACATTGAAGCCAAACCTTCCATTTTCATCTGGTTTCATTCTGATCATAACAAGATTGTCATGGGGGACACCACCATTGGGCTAGTAAACAAAAATTATATTATATTAATATTGCTCATAGTTAGACTTTGAAGATATTGTATGTGATAATTTTGCAGTTTCCTCATCAAGTAATTGCTCCTGGACACTTGAGAAAACATCAAGTAATAGTGCAAACATCTTGAGTTTTGCATAAAAGGGAAAAGTTATACAATTAAAAGTCTTGGACATAACTAAATTAGAAGTGTGTTCTGTCAAAGCAAGCAACAGTATTAGAAAAGACTAATTAGCTTCAAGCTGTCTTAAGAAAAACAGTTTACTAAATGGAAACACCTTAAAGTTGTTTTAATTAAGACCACACTAAAAATGTAATATTATGAAGAATAAAGTAATTAAAGGTATACTTCTGTTTGTAACAGCAAAAGGACAATAGTAAGCAATGACAAGTTCATCAGCAAAATCTTGGTTCCATATCCCCTATTCCATTTTCAGTGTAGTGGAGTATGAGGTGTGACACATGCTTTGCACTCTGACAATTTTAGCTTCTTTCTTTCTGGTTTCATTCTGATCACACCACTACTGTTAAATGAACCATCAATAAACTGGGGAATACTAGATACTTTTTTTAATCTGGAAAAATCAACTTAGTGCTATTGGAAGTGATTTTTAGTTTGCTCCCATCAATATTTATTTCACAGACTGAACATTAGCTAGTATTTCTATAGTTTCTATGGTGAGGATGTGAAGTATTATTAAAGAAATTTGTTTCAAGGAAGTTTTCAGTTACCAATTACAGCCAAAGTGTAAGACTTTGAAAATTCAGACTTTTCCTTCAGAAAGGAAGAAAACAAAAAAAACCCCAACACCTTAGTAAATCAAACTTTTCTATATGTAAGAAAGTTCAAAGCCTACAGGTTCAATAGGTAAAAGAAGTCTGCTCAACTTGGCTCATAAAAACTTAATTCCAGATGTTTTAAGCTCTTGGTTAAAACAAAACAAACCTCCCTGAACACATTCATAGTAATGAAAAGATGAAAAATTTGGGGAAGAAGAGGAAAGTAACTGTGAAAGATATGTTAATGAGAAGGAAGGGCGCTTAGGAAGCCTGATCATATGCACGTCATTCTAGCATGTGTTCAATGGCACAGAAGACCATTGGCAGAACAAACAACCAAGTGCTCACCTGCAGCGTTTGGCAACTTTTGTGCCATTGCGTTCCCCAGACAAAAAGGGAATAATAATTCCCTGGCTTTAACAGGCTATTTTGAGCAGCAGTTTATAATGAAAAACCTGAAGAGAGTGCTGTATATCATCATTAACCTGTTTGACTGAAAGGACTCCTGGCCACACCTGTTTTCAAATACTTCTGGACATTCTCAGACTGGATACTTAGGGACTGCAGATGGAGTAAAAAGTTGTCATTCCCCATTCCTGTCCTACTACCTTTCTAAATAGACTCTCCATACACTTAACAGAGGAAGGAGATTCAATAGCTAAATGAAGTCAAAACAGTGAAGGGTTTTCCTTAAAATATTTGAGATGTGGCAGCACTTTAGTGGTGCAGGAATCTGAAGTACCTTCTGATCAGAAAAGCAACTTTGGAAAACAAAAAACCAAACAAAACTCCCCCAAAAACCCCCATTCCAAATCCTAAATTTACAATTTCACAGAATTTCAGAGTCATGCTGCATTTCTTCTTCTGTAATATGCAAAATAAAAAGCCATCAGCAGACCAAATTAGATCTGCAATTACAACAGTGTACTGCCTTAGGAGAGGCTGGATAAATGTAGCCCACTGGACCACAGCAAACAATCACACTGACAATACACAGAGAAAAAAGAACCTCATTCTCACGCAGCTGTGTTGGCTTTGCAGAACTAAAAGGAGTTAAAAAAACAAGTGAAAGTTATTTTTGTCAATTTGGTAAAGATAACTGAATACAGAGCAGGAAAACTTGGTGTGTAGAGTAGTATTATCTTTCAAAACAGAACAGCACTTTAATATGACACAGGTAACCACTGACAGAAGACAAAGCTGTTAAAAATTCTCTTTCATTATTTAATTAAAGCAAATTTTTTTTTTTTTACAGCATTTCTAAAATGCTCATAAATTAACAGGTTTCACTTTTGCATGTTTTATTAAAACCTCAGCTATGAAATTAAATATGGGGTTTATGGGAACCTTAACTTTGTAACAAGGCTTGAGAGAACACCCTAGGCTTAGAGTTCAGAATGCAAATAAAAATAAACCAAAGGCATTTCAAAAATATCAATTTTGGGAGCTGACTCATAATTTTGAATGTTGGAGGCTGGCAAAACTGTTTATACAGTATTTGCCACATCTGAATGTCAAACTGTCTTCCCACCCTGCAAAGCGTTTCTTGTCCTACACCAGTATAAAACCAAGAACCATTTGAAAAATTCTGGACAAAAAAAAAAAAAAAAAAAAAATCACAAAAACGATCAGTGATATCTCATCTCAGACAATAATCAACTGACTAGCTTACTCATCTAGCACGTGCTTAAGTGTGGAAAAATAACTTTTGCTCAGATTTTTACATTGCTTGTCACAGGGCTCTTGGTAGAGTCTCTTTCTTGGAAATTCTGATGAGAAATGCAACCACAGATTCAAGAAGCCTCTCCTGACAAAATTGCTCAAGAAGCTGGTAGGTACTTTTAGTTTCAGCTTTTTGATAAAAGCTACATTAAACACCAGTGGTAGTATCTGTAATGTCGTCTTTAAAAGTGATGGTAAATGACTTCACAAAGAGGAGGTTAGTTCGAAATTTCTGCATGTGCGGAAAAGCTAGTGTTCAAAATGTTTGCCTACCCGTCCCAATGTAGTCATTTGATGACAACTGACAGAGAACTACTCCAGCAGGTGGAAAAAACAGTGGGAGCTAGCAAAGAGACTGCATGTATAATGGAAATGCTGCAATGTAATGCACAAACACGACGACTCTCTGAAATGCATCAAGACCAAGCTCCTGAAAAGCAGGACTATCATTCTGATAAAAAGCAGAATGGCTAAACTTACTGTGGATTTTTCAGGTGATGCAGGAACATCAAATGATTCATTAATGTGGTTATCCAGTTCTTGCTGTGAGTGTGAATGATGAATTTGGTTCCAACTGTTCTTTTTAAATTGTTTGGGTGGTAACGCAGGAGGCTGCCCATCAATAGGAGTCTCTTGAGATCTGAATACCAAAATAGAAGCATGAAGTGGAACAATCATGAGATATTGACAATTCTTTCAGGGCTCCAAATAAACTGAAAATGCTAGAAGAAACTCAAGAGTTTGAGGGCTGAATAGCTTTATGTATTTTTAGAATCTCAAAAGTGTACTGTGGTGGCATATATTGGAAGTGTATGTCTGGACATATTACTGCTTTTTTCTTGATGAACATCTGTACACAGAACTAGTAAGTTCATCTTTTACACATGACTTTTATGGTTTTAGCACTCTACTGACTTTATATTGGAGTATTACGAAATTCACTGTATACTCTGCACTCCTGCTAAAAAAAATACTTCTAAAATAGATATATCACTTAACATCTTTTCCTCAGTAAGAAAATCAATTAGTTTGCATCTTAAATTAATGCCTGCAATTTAAATCTTAAAAACAGACACAAGCAGCACAATAAAATGTTCCCATACTGGTTTTTGGCTTTTGATTTAGAAATAGGAGGAGTGCAAGTTGAAAGCAACTTAACTGTCCCCCTGCATTTATTTGAAAAGCCTACTGGAGATGACAGTGTTAAATTTTAATTTTTCAGTTTAAAAGTATATGTACACATTTCAAGAGAATTTTGTTCCCCC
>VXBL01003908.1:27670-51260 GCA_013400195.1 Aramus guarauna
CCCCCCCCCCCCCTGAACATATTCCCCTTTTAAACACACGCAGCTGTAAAACATTTGTAAAAATGGCATTCATCGCATGCATTTTTTAGTTGAGTTATGCCACTATAACTGAAGATGAAAGAGCAGAAAGTTCTGTTTTAGATCTGCATGCACTGTACTGTAGATTAATAAAAATGTTCTCTGTGTTTATGTGTAACATGGATAGTTTCCTTTATTGGTCTTTTTGGACTAAAAGCTTAACTGTATGATTTGTATTACATAAATATATGATTCATCTTTCATTATATGGCTTTGTATTTAAGAATTAAGAAGAATATTTTGAGAGGCCCAAAAGGGCAGTTAGCACATAGTTCCCATTAACTTAGTTTGAATGCCAGTTTCTAAATACCAGCAAGGATACATGCCTTCCTCCCCGTGAACCACATTAAAAGGTATTATTAAGCAATTTAACAACTTATGACAACAGCCCACTGATACTAGTGGCATATCCAAAACCCATGAAGAATTAAGTTACAGGTTACAGATAAATCTAAAGACAATGCTACCACTGAAAATGGGTGCCTCCATTCTTTCTTTCACCTACACCCATGGCCCCTTCCTAGAAGCACGCCAGTGCTCCTCCCTTGGCTAAGGCAGCTTACCAAGCGAGCAAAAATACATGGACTTTTTGGACAAAGCCAGGTAGCTCTCTGCTGGTTCAACAAGAAGAACTGGTTCATCAGAGGGTCGACCACCGCACAGGGAGGGAAGTACACTCCCAGAAGCCAGAAATAGGACACTGCCCCTTTCCTTATCAGCAAGCTGCAGTGGTAACTCACAGCATAACATTCCTCTGAAAAGCACGGGTAACCACGAGAAGTCCTACTATATTTAACTGGTCTAGCCGCAGTAAACTTTTAGCAGGGTAAGACTCTTATGAGACAGCATAACATTTCAAGTTGCTGCAAGTTAGAAAACCTAAGGCGCACATCAAATTCCATACTGCATAATTTGTTCCGATGCAATTAAAGGCAGGTCCCAGATACATGTTTAAAAAAAAAAAAAAAATAAAAAATCAGTTCACAATTGTCTACAGTGATTTCAAATAAAGAATGAACCTCTTTCAAAAAGCATGAAAATTGAATGGGAAATGTAACACTTGACTTTGAAATACCACGTTTTCCATTTCAGTTTTAAAAAACTTAGCTGATTTTCTTAGAAAACAAAATATTGATAATTTTTTTTGTCAGTGTACGAAAACAGTACATTTGAAAAGATTCTAACATTTTTCTGTATGTTTTTGCTTAATTCCAACTTTCCGATTTTTTTTTTTTTAATGTAGTGTTAAGATAAAAAAAGTACTAATTATTCACTATGTGCTGTCTGAAGAATCTCATGTTCAAATTACGTTAGGGAATAAAAATAATATTTCTTAGCACTTTTCAATGCAAGTGACAGTAAAAAAAGAGCATATCATCCTTATATGTTATTTTTCAGGAAAAGCAGCTTTTCTAAATTCATTTTTGTGGAGAAACAAAAAAAAATATGATTGCCAACATTTGCAAAATGAATTTTCAAGGCAGCTATAAATTATTTGGACATTGCCTTACAAAGGTCACCCAGAGCTTTTTAACTGCCCCATGTATTTATTCATTCAAGTCTGGCCAGCACCGATTATTCACCCTTTTAAGTGAAGGGCAACATAGTTATGTATTTTCCTGCAAACAATTACTCCTGAGAGTTTCAGACTGAATAAAAAAGGAACAGAAAACATGAGACACAAAAGAAGTCATTCCAAAACAAGTAAAAGATGGGATCTCATGTTTGACTAGAGATGTCCGTACATACATGTCAACAAACACAAATAAATTCCTACCAAACATACAAACTTATAGAAAAGATTTGAAAAGTTACTTAAATGAGCATTTTAGAAGCAGCAATGCAAGTACTGTAATATATTAGCATAATGAATTGTGAGAACTAACAATCAAGCCCTGGGCAAAAGCTTCATTGCTTTATATTTGCCCAGTCAGCTTTGAATTTCCTTATGAATGCTTAGACAATGGCAGTGAAAGCAGCCTATTTTGCAGGCAAAGCAGCTCTCTGTTACTGCATTCAACAATTTACATAATAATAAAATAACACACAAAACCCAGCACTGACAAGCTTTGGATATTTTTGTATATATCCGGTCTGACCTTTTAATATATTAAGCAAAAGTTTCATACACACCCCCATAAATTTATTAAACTACACACATATCTCGTGCTTTTGGAATTTAAGGTTATAATTACCTCAGGGAACTACAAGCAGAAATCTCTCAATTTAATTTTGAATAGCACAAGCAGATGAAGAAAAAAAAGCAGAATTAAAGGTTGTATTAGTTAAGCTATTATATCCTTCTAAACTGCACTGAAACTTGATAATTTGTTTTGACTCCAAACTCAAAGAGATCACTAAAACTACTCCCTGTCAGGTTAATCCCTCTGACTTTCTTACATATGCAAATTTGATCAATAAATACAAATTCCCAACAAATGAGCAGATGGACTACTCAAAATCTTTTCACTCAGAAAGGTCAAATTGTTTAAGAAGAAGTTTTTGGGACTGTAAACCAGTGTCATGTTAAATTATATAGCTAATATGAACTTCATGACTACTACTTGCTTTCATAAATCACAAATCTTGAATCAATAACATCACCTGAAATTTTCAGAAGACCATGTTAATGTATTTTTGACAGTCAACAGCCTCAATCTTAAAAATATATTATGCTAAGTATCTATAATGGCACATTAAATTCCACTTTTAAGCTTCCAACAAGGGAAACAAAAAAAACCAAACCCCAAAACTTAGTGATGGAAGAGCAGTAGTTTTTCTGCTTGGGTATAAAAAGTGCAAAATCATGAAAAAGAACATATGCCATAGTTGCATAACTAATTTACAAAACCACTTCCTTTCTTTTTAAGACTCATTTCTATGGTGACTTACACAAGAAATCAGGTATTAAATAAACAAATCCCAGGGACACTCAGGAACATCTTTTACAATTTAACTTTGAGTAACGGCGTATTAATAAAAGAGAATATTTAAGAATTGTGCTTACTTCACTGAATCACTACCATTCAGTAACTGTTTCTCATAACTGACTTCAGCTGGAAGCCTTGGGACAGAAGGAACATGACCCTATGTGGCCTTTGTACAACAAAACTCTAATATGAGAAAACATTCACAGGTATTACAGTTGTCAGACTCCCTTGCCACATGACTAGGTTAAAAAAGCCCACCAAGAAAAGGGAATCTCATATTATTAGGCCAAATTACTGTTTTATAACTCTGAAAGCTAAATAACTAGCTGATGGTAAAATTATAACTATTGTACCCTATCACAAACAGTATTGTGTTATTTTACAAAACTGTAAAAATTTTGGATTCTATTTCCCTCCCCAAAGTTACACACAGCTGTTAAAACTGAAGGTACAGTCCAAGCAAGGTTTTAAAATCGTGTTCAAATACCTTCCCAGAGTAATTTTTCCAAACAATTTGTTTATAAACATGTAATTATATATGTGCCATTTTACAGTTCTCAAACGGTTTTGAAACCATTTGCACAATTTCCTTGCTAACAGAGCTTATACAAAATTATGAGGTCAAGTTCAGCATTACATCAAAGTACAGTGGGAGTGCAAATAAGGTGTATAGTGTACACCTTTTTTCCTCAATTAATCTGTGCTCTGGCCACAAGTTATTGAGTATTTCAAATCTTTGAATAACCAAACTTTTTTTGTCATCCTTCTGGACTTAATACACAATAATAGTTTTTATTTTGCCCACCACAGCATAGTAAAGTGAAGGTATGAAGAACATTTAGCATAACAGAAAAAAAGCCTGATAGTGCTTATGTTAAAAAAATAAAGATATACTCAGTAATAATATATAAAACATACCAGGGACCTCAGAATGCTGGGGTGCTACAAAGGTATTTTGGTTAAGTAATTTGTAAAGCTCACTCGTATTTCTGTGCCTTGACAAAAAGCAAAATTTCCAAACTCACAGGAATTAAAAATGTTTATCATAAGCCAACATACTTCAGTTCTATTAAAAAAACCCAAAAACTTTCACTTCCACATCCAGACACTGATGGTCACATTACAGCAAACTCACATTTTGGGTGGGTGGGGAAGGTATTGCAACCCTGCACCAGAAACGTGTCAGCTAGAGCTCGTTACTTCTGTATCATTTAATTTTCAGTAAGACTTATACGAATACTCCCCAAACAACAGCTATACTTTTATTAGATTTTCTGGCTCCCCCGACCCAAACATTTAACACTAAAATCTTAATGGCAAAGATTTCTGACCTCTCTTCAGGCACCTCACATGCTACTGTATAGTAACAACAAACAGAACTTACGGTGATGATTCCAGTATGATGCTGTTGGCCTGGGTGGAAGATGGAGATCTGTGGTTTACAAATACTTCACTTGGGGAAGTGTGAACTACATGGTCCACTAAATGTCCAACTGATGAGGGTCGTAATCGGGCTCCTTCTTGAGTGAAGGCAGAGTTGCGACTAAGAGGGAAAGCATAGCAGTGCAATATGAAAAGAATGTTGTTATTATTAATCTACATTTCTTATATCACTACAAAGGAATGCTAAAATAATTATTTCCTCTCAGTGCAAGCATATGTTCATATACATATTTTTATTAAATAATTTAGTTTTTCAAAATCACTGAAACATGTTGACAGATGAACATGCTATATTTCATAATTTTCTTTTTAAATGTTAAAAAATTATCATTAACACTAATTGGCTAATTATTTATTATCAATAATAATATTAATATTTTTAATTTAAAGAACCCAAAAACATTATGGTCCAATGAACAGGTTACTGGACTGTCAGCCCAGTCAATGAGAAGAAAAATGAATCCCCAAGAAGAAAAGTCCTGGCTCTGTTCATGGCAGAACTTAACCTGAATTCATTAAGATGAATGTTTTTTTCCCCTGCATCTTCTCCTAGAAAAATCATAAGCTTTGCACTGAGAGTCTTATCATTTCTGTGAATTAAAATTTTCCCATTTGTAAACAGAGGCATCTTTCTTAAAATGGTTTGAAACATGAACGATTAAGTTGTTATGCTCTAAGCATCATTATTACACAATTTTTACAATAGTTTTTAAATGCTACAGATATTTATTTACAACAACAGTCTTTTGAATATTATGCTGCAATGCCAAAGAATCTTAAAACCTACTGTTTTATGCAATACAAAATTGGATAATACCAGTTCTTAAGCCAGTTTCAGCACCCTGAGAAAATTGGTTATTTTCCAAAGGAAATCAGGAATGATTTTTCACTAACTATAAACATAAACCAAAAAGTTGTGTTGTGTGAAGAGAGTGAGAATTGAAAGGAAATGCATAAAAATCAAGGGAAATACACCTGCAAGGATTTCTGATTAAGTAATTTATCCCAGTGTTTTGGTTTTTTTTAAGTTGTATTAACCAGAATCAATTATTTCTAAAATATCACACAGGTTTTATTATCAGCTTTTTTCTCAGTCAAACGAGTAATTTAGTTCTAACTGTGCTTGAGAAAACTTAAGCTCTCAAATTTAGGGTTGTGTGCTAGACCTCACACTTTTCATAGGTTGAGTAAGAAGCACCTAAAATTCACCCCAAAATAGTTTCTCTTATCTGGAGGTAAATGTTCCAGAGAACCACTCAGCACAGACTTGTGAAGTTATTTGACTCCATAATGCATTAATCCTTTTATTACACACACATTAGAGGTAGACAGTCACAGAAGATTCAATGCTACTTACTGATTTGGGGTTCCAGGTGGAGATCGTGATGGTAGGCTTTGTGTTTCCAACCTATCATCAGACAGTGAGTTCCTACTCACTACTTCCCAGTCCATCCCACTCATTAATTTCCGTGCCAAGGGTTTACTGGGGGATCTAGAAGAAGAAAGTAAAATGACTAACCAAAAATTATATGAGGTAAGAACAAAATTACATAAAATTCACCACAATGAAACTATGGATATTCTATCATAGAAAACCAAATTATATGGATGAAAGGAAATGTAATAATGCAAAACTGTATTTACATGGGCAGTTCTGTATTTTCTCAATATATTGTACTTAATTTTCTGTACTTTATACAAGAACGTCAGTGAAATACAGTCATGAAATACTGCTGGCTGGGAGGGAGACAGGCAAGCTGGAAGAGGAACCTGCTAAACTTCAGTAGGCATTTCTAATGCCTCAAAGAGAATCTGACTCAAACAGAAAAGTCAGAGAGATCTGAACTTAAAAATGAAAAAAAAAACAAGAGACCTTCAAGTAACACAACTATTCAGCCATCTCAGGAAAAATAAAGCTGTGGAAACATCAGCCCAAAAAAAACTCCCAAAGACTTTGAAGAACTGAAGGTGGGGTAATCATCAACATGGCAAAGGAGCTCCTAGATTTTCTTTACTCATCAAGTATTTCTATCAAGGTGACATGCTTTCTTCCAGAACATGTTTTATCACCTATAAGGCAGATGCAATCATCCTATTTAAACTTCTTTGTAGGTAACCAAACTTCATTTGGTTTTGTGCCAGAAATGTCCTTCAGGTTAAAGGTCATTACTGCCATTGTTTTTATACAAAAAGAAGTATATTTTCTACTCATTGTCCTTTCTCAATATTGAGGAAACTTTTTCTTCTCATTCTCCAGTCATCCCAGGATATCTACAAGCTCTTCTGCGATTTCTTTCACCTGTTTGTTCAGCACCAATGAGACCATCTATACTATTCATCTCTCATGAAATAGTGTATTTCCCTTTTATGCTGGAAATTATCAAATGAATCATCCAAGAATTGTGCTGGCTTTTTTTTTCTTAGCATCATTGGGATGGTTCAGTCATCCTGTGACTAAACATACCCAGACTTTTGCTGTTTGTTGTTTTCAACTGAAAATTCTTTATCCAACAACAAAAATTCTTTTAAACAAGCCTTCAATATATGTCCTGCGTATTTTGTGTTACGGGGTTTTTACTTGGTGCTATATAGTTCAAATTTCTCCTCTAGCATTACCCAGCCCTCTCTTTTTCCAGTGATACCTCAATTTTATCAGTCTTTTGTGCCATGACCATATCATTCCCTTTTGCCTTTATATCTATCACTATACTCTAAGCTCCAGCTTTGCACAATGAGGTGACAACATATCATTATATTAGCGTAACTCCTCCACTTCTTTCCCCAGCTCCATACACCCGTATCACAAAATAACTTCTGCCTTTGCTGTCCTTGGGACACATGGTAACTGCTCTTTATCTTCTTCTTATCGTTATCACCTTAGTGATTTACTGAAAGTGCAAGTCCAGAAAGAAGGAACTTTGAGAAATTAAGGAACTACCCCCACACAAATTACATCCTTCTGAAAATGAGAACCTTAGTTACAAATACATTTTTGCTTCTCACGGAACTTAAAACTCAATGCAAGGCACCCCTTTAAGTAGACTATCCTCAATATAATCAAAAAAGTCTACAACAATAACCAACCAAGCGTCCTAATGAATAATCTATCTTTACATGCAGAAATATTTAAATCCTATTAATGTCAGCAGTGTTTGTTTGATATTAAAGGAGTGGTGATTTGTGTGTGGAGGGTTTATTTTTGGTTTTACACCCCTAAGCAGTTCTGAACATGTAGTGCATGCTACTTTGCTGCTCTAAAGACTTACTGAATAACAGTTGACAAATTCAGACAGTTAAGCGAGATGGGCTATTATAAATACTACTGTTTCAGGCCTTATTCCTTATTGATTTTTGAAAACAGGGAAAATACCAATTATTTAATTCCTGAGGATAATAACATTCAGTTTCTTAGCATGTACCCTAATCAGTATTAATTTGATTCAAAAGTAATTAGCTTGGTATCATGTCAACTAAAACAACATTTCAATTTCTATAATTTGCTTCAAATGTGAGCAACTTAAACCACTTACATATTTTTTCTTCACAAATGTAGTAAACTTGAGCCAAAGAACGGGCTGAGGGAAAAATGCAGAGGAACATAATATGCAATGCTAAATTAGGTAAATACAGGACTGCAGATACAGTATTTTCTGACAGACATGTAAAGGCAGCTATTGAATCTTATTTACCTTCAGTGAAAAAGCAACAAGTGGACTATAGGAAAGTTGGTGGTTTGGGTTCCTCTAAAAAATGTGCAAAACTAGTGAAAGGGCACTATCCTTGCCCGTATAAAACAAACTAAATTATAAAGAGACACAAAAAAATATGGCGGGTGGAGTTTTTAAAAAAAATAATTCTTGATTGCTTCCAAAAAAAGCCACTGCGTTACATCCTAAGTCATAGTTCATAACTACATTTTTGAAAACTTCCTCAATCTATGCAAACAAATGAACATAACTCTAAAATAAGAAGCATCACTTTCTTCCCTGTAAAAAAGACTCAATGTTAACAAAACTCACCTTTTACTGCGGATAGAGTCGGATCTTTCAGAAATAATACCTTACTACCACGATAAGTGTCTGCAGTGTTTATCAGCAAAGGTTCGTTTCATTTATTTTATTAACAGCTCTAACCTCAGAGTCCCACCCACTCATGTTTGTTGCCTTCATTTCCTGTCTTTGCAGATATTTCAAAGAAAAAATTACCACACTGCAGCACTGAACTCCTCAGTGCTGTGGCTTTCTGATACTCGCTCTCCTGGCAACACTTTTAAATCTAACAATAAGAGGTTTTTAATTATCTTTTAAGATGTGTTGTGAAATATTCCTGCAAATTTCTTCAGTATCACTAATCCCTTACAATATTCAAAACACCTTCTCATGCCACAGTGTAGCTGAGATGGGAGGGGGGGAAGTAAGCTGTAAAAATCTTTTGAAATGCTTTGATAAGCTTTGAAGTTCTAAATTCTGCATTTGTCTGCTCAGACTGGATGCTTCTATTGCACCCCAGCACAGGGCACTGCTAGTTAACAGAGTAAGCTATTTTCAGATTTAATTTTTGGTGTATCTGCAAAGACCGTGCTATGAAAGTGGGAAGAAGTCCTATCCATCTGAGTATGGACAGAGACCAAAAACTTTACCTGCCCCCAAAATCAAGAATAGTTCTACAAGCTGTGGTACTATGTCAAATAAAAAACCCCAACCTAGTAGCAGGGATGATATTACATAGTGCAACCAAAAAAACCCAAAAAAGCATGACAAATTGTATTAGCTCAGCTACAGTGCACAAAAGCTTTCAAAGACAGAATTTGTTTTGTGTCCCACAGCTGAAGTGCAAAATTCTCACAGGAGCTGGGAAAGAAAGAGGGGAATATAGGTGGGAATCTTTTCAATAATTTCTGTCCCAAAAAGAAATATAACCTGGAGCCACAGCCTTGCTTTGCATTTTGACAAGGAGTACGGGGAATGTGTTTGTCAGCAAAATTGGCAGCTACTGCTTCAGACCAAGAGGCAGAAAATGTATACAAATCTGCAGATACACCACAAATGACATACGCAGTTTAAAGCAACTGAGGAATTACTTAATTAACCTGAATAAATGCCTTGTTGAAGCAAGATTGTATTTTTGGAAACAAAAGAGATTGCAACTTAATAGTAGGGAGTTTGCAAATACGAATGACTGAGATATCCACTCACTATCATACAATGTGCATAAACTACTTTCTCTCAGCTTCAGTACACACTATCAAAACTGAACAGAATTAGAATGTTTTGCAATGACTAAGAGAACAGTGCTCTTTAAAAAATTCCCTCAATTCATGACTTGATCAAACTTTTTTTGCTTTTATTATCTACTTTTATTATGCTCCTGGGAATTCTTACAGGTTTTCCTGTGTTGTGTATATCCTGCAACAAATGAGGCCAAGAGAATAGCTGTAATGAAGATGAAAACAAACAAAACATCTAAACAGCTGCAGCAACAGTCTTCTAAATGCTGAAGTTAGTGCTGCACGAAGATTAAGAAAACAGCATCTAGAAAATGTATCAAATTTATTACAGACTATCTCCTGCACAGTAATAGATTCCATTTTTTAAAATTAATTTATAAATGTTTTTATGATTTTGGGGAAAAAAAATCCATTAATACTATTTCAGCTTACTTTAGAGTAAAATCCTGAGGACAAACAGCTAAGCCTGCTCATGGTAGGCTGCTTGTTTTATTCAAATGGCTGTTACGAAATTTTATTTCCATGTCTTGTGCTCTGTACCTGCGTTCCACTCAGTGTGCAGAGGCTAGATGATCATTACTTGTGGTGATTACCATTTCCCAACTTAGAACAAATAGATCACTGAAATGTCATCTCACTGTAACTACTGGTGTTATTTTCTTACAATGAAATGAATCAAAAGTTTGCTTAGACAATATTAGCTCAAATAAGCCAGTGTCTAGTTAGATATTGATGAGAAAATAGATAGCTCTAGGAAAAAAAAACTGAAAACATCTTTTTTTTTTTTCTCTGATCTTGAATAAATCTTCTGATGTAGTAATTATAAAAGCAAGAATAGTTATTTGAATTTTTTTATGTGTCCACTTAATTCTCAAGAAAGACTTGACTAAGGCTAGCATGCTCCTGGTTGCACAGCAAAAGGCAACTAATACCTAGCAGAACTTTCAAAAGCAACCAAAACAAGCCCACTGCTTGACAGCTTAAAAAGCTGTTCCAACAACACGATGGCTTTGTTTGAGAAAGATATACTGAGAAAGGCAGGTTCCAGGAACAAAACCCACATTATATCCATAAAACCTTAAAAAGCAAAATTTATTCTCTGTGTGAATACGAAAGGTCTAACATCTACTCAGTATTTCCACTTGAAATGTAACTGTTTAGAAGACAAGAAATTAAAGATAATGTTCTTAGATTAAGCTTCTTGAACCACATGGTGTTCTAGAAATGTCTTATATTTCAGGTTTTTTCACCTTTGAAAATACTAGAAGTATTTACAATTGAAAATACATTAATTGTGCATTGTGATGGAGAGGACAGAGGAAGAAACAGATGATGTATTAAAAGCCTTTTGAGGTGTACTTGTTACAGTACATCATTACTTTCAGTTCACTGACATACACACATATGCCTCAGACATTTATCAGTCATCAACGTTACTAAACAACTCAGAAGGTGAGGATGAATGATGTATTCCTTAATCTAAAAGCAACAGTGGAAAATAAAATTACTGAGGACCGATGAGCCAAGTATTTTATTGACTTAAAAAAGCCAAAAAGACTTAAGAAAATATCGAAGCAATTCTACTCATGGCTTTCAATTTTATCCAGAGTATATACTACAAAATACAAGTGACCCTAGCACCACTTGTTCGGTTTGGACTCAAAGGGAAGAGTGCCATCTACTGAATTAGAGTTTCTAAAAAGATAAATATACTCCTCAAAACCAGGTATCGGCTTTCCTCCCTCCATCCTACTTACTTGTGGGGAATTGCAAGTTCAGAGTGCAACAAGAAAAAGTTTAACTGATTTGTAACTGTCATTTAAATAAAACTCAGTTGTCACAGTGTTGAGCCTTCTGACTACTAAAAAAGTTGCCCCAAGTAAAAAATCTAACCAGATTCCCAAAGTAAATTAAATAGAGTAAAAAATAGTTCTACAGCACACAGAACAGATTTGCCTTATAAAAATCTACCTGTTGAACAAACATGCCACAGCACTTCTGACCCCAAACCCTTCTAATATGCACCTGGTTATCTACAGAATACCAGGCTAAAAACTCATATATTATATTATATTGCACAGGGGGAAATAAGGCAGGGGGAGGGAGCAGGCAGGAAATCAAGGCATAATTCACCAATGCTCTGAAAAACACTCTTTACAAGTTCTTGAGAAAGGTTGCTGGGCTTGTTACACAAAGTCTGTGAGCATAAATTTGAACTCCAGAGTTCCTTGAGGGGTAACTATGCTAAAAGACATTCCTCATCTCAGTAAAAGTATAAGCTTAAAAAAAAAATAAAAAAAAAATCATGGAGCATGCTCCCTGCTCATAAGAATTCTTTCTATCAATGATCAGAGCAGACTGCCAAATGGATGCAGCAGCAGTTTTACTTTTGAATATTGTATCATAATTTCTGAATGAAGAACTAAATCTATGTCTTGACTGTTTTCTTGTAACTACTAAACCCCTCAGGAGTCTGAAACACAATTAAGTTATAGATTCTATCATTGGCCAACTACGCTGTGACAGAATACCTTCAGAAGCAGCTCACTCCCAGTCAAATTTTTCATAGTAAAATACCTCGTTGGGATTATAGGGATAAGGCTGTTCTCACCAAGTAAGACACTCACAGCACCTTAATTCTAAAGGAAATATGTGTGTACAGTTGTAGGTTGTTGTCAGGGTAAAACATACTCAATAACTCAATATTTTAATGGAATAGTTAAAGAGACCATTCTTTGCAATAAAGACAGCACAAAGAGGGCTAGTACATATAACAAACTGCACAGATGGAAGGAAATTCTGATTTTTGGGCATATATAAAAGCAGAAATATTAAATACCCTTATTAACTTTTCCATCATAAGATTCTCCTCCACTTCTGGCTGCCCCAAAGAGACACTCTCCCCTATCAGAATTAAACTCCTTAATATGTTTAGGTCAAGCCACTAGCAACAGTCAACAACAGTTGCTCTTTATTTTACATTTTTGCAAACAGAAAACAATGATCCCATAACATCTTAAAAGATATAAAGAGAAGACTTACTGATCCTGTACAAATGTAAATTGCTTACCTTGCAAATACCCTGTCTTTGTTTGCTCTTTCTTTACCATACTGCACAGACTGGACCTCTGTTCTCCCACTGGAAAACAAAACCAAACCAAACCACTAAATGCAACGAACTTAGGATAACAATTTCTTGCTTAAAATTGAACCATCTCAACAAAATAAACCCTAAATTCTATTTTCAGTCATGCTCAAGCAATTGTGTTAGCTTCAGTACAGTGTAACTCTAGACAGCATTTGGGTAAGTGTAGGTCATCTTTCCTATTGAAGTCTAACTGTAACAAAGACCAACTAATTTTAAGCATAACATAAACCTTTCTCTTCTCTTTCTTCTTCTTCTTCTTATCCAAAATAATAAGAAAGTTCTGCTTGGATCTTTGGATAACACTTAACACTATCATCTTTCCTGTTGTAGCCACAATCATAAGTTACAGCATCTCCTCTGTACTCCTCTTAAACTATTTCCTGAACTGCTAATTACTTAGTCACTACTTAGTTCAGCAAAGTATCACGAAGAAATTAAACGATAAACATATCACAATTATATTCTTCTAAGCAACTTGCAAAACCAAGATCAGATCTTGGAACTTGCTGACTTTTCGTATAAAATCAGATGTGTCAAATCAAAGATACTTTACAATATTTCATAATTTCTGTTTTAGGAAAAAATACAATATTTTTTGAGTGTCTATCAGCAGTTAAGAATTGGTGGCAAGATACCAGTGGAACTCCCTTTTGCAGTCACTTCCCCATTTATAACTTCAGAACAAGGCACAGAGTCAGAGGATACATGATAATTAAAACTCTGCTCTTTTCTGTCCTTTACAGGTAACATTTGCACTACGAAATCAAAGAATAATTAGCTATTTTCACATTCATGTTACAAAACTACTGGATGTGTGAAGGCTGGAGAAATATGTCAACTGGAATCTCATGAAATGCAGCAAAGGGAAATGCAAAATCCCACACCTGGGGAGGAGTAACCCCATGCACAGGCTGAAGACCAAATGGCCGGAAAGTAGCTTTACTCAACACTGGCGAGACCACATCTGGAGTGCTGTGTCGAGTTCCAGGGTCCCCCAAGTCAAGCAAAGGGCCACAAAGACAAATGGGGTCCAGAGCATCTGACAGATGGGGAGAGGCTGAGACAGCTGGGACTGTTCAGCCTCAGAGGGATCAAATGAGTGCATATAAACGCCTGAAGGGGGAAGTAAAAAAATACAGCCAGACTCTTCTCAAGGGAACCCAGAGACAGGAAAAGAGGCAGTGGACACAAACTGAAATATGAGATGTCCTACTTAAACAGAAGAGAGCAGGGAGAACAACAAAACCCAACCAAAAACAAACCAAACCAAACATTTTTACTGTGAAGGTGGTCAAACACTGGATCAGATTGCTCAGAGATGGTGTGGAATCTCCATCCTTGGAGATTCAAAACCTGGCTGGACACAGTCCTACGCAACCTGCTATAGTGAATCTGTTTGAACAGGACATTGGACTAGACAGCGTCCAGAGCTGCCTCCCAACCTCTGCATGCTGCAACTCTAAGAAATCTCTCTTCTTCAAACCTGCTGCCTGCCAACTTCCTGGGGTTATATATATTTTAACTCTGACAAGCAGTAAGCCATTTATATTTCCATCTGTTGCTTTCCAATAACTCTAACATTGTATTTGCCTTTCTCTAACTGCTACTAATAATGGATTTAACATTTTCAGAGAACTACAAAGCTCCAAGACAGTAATAGCTTATTTATAATTGATGTTTCTATTCTTTTCTCTCCCTGTGTAGATTATTTTGCATTTTTGGACACTGAACTTGACCTACCATTTTATTCCCTACTCACCTCTCATTGTGACATACTACTGAAGCTTTCTAGAGTCAACTTAAGCTTTTACTACAAAAACCTCTATCGCTTCAGTGGTAACTTCCCTTCGTTGTGAAGAATGGACCTACTTGTTTCCCATCTGATTAAAACAGTTGCTAATATGCAATAAAACTCTTCATGTTTTGGCAGTTTAACTTCTTTAATGAGTATTTGGTGAGGAATATTATTAGAATCATTTTGAAAACTCAAGGACAGTGTAGAGAAGTCAGATTTTCTCATCAGTAGTCTTCTTGATCCCTCCTGGAAGTTGTTTTTTGTTTTGTTTTGTTGGGGGCTTTTGTTTGGTTTTGTTTTTAAAAAAAACCCCTCACTTTGCTTTAAAATTTGCTGCATTAGAATCTCTTAATCCAATGGAAATAATAGATTATGTAACACATGTAATAGTTCAATGATCTCATGTGTCTGATTTTTTTCAGAACTGGAGATAATTCTGTCTAGCCCTGGCAGTTTAGTATTTTATTAGTTCGTTTTAATCATAGAAATGTTGGCTAAAAGTCTCTAGTCCAATCTCCTGCTAACTCTAGCTCATGTCTGGCCATGTCTTTGTCTAGCCAAGTTTTGAAAAGCCTCCAAAAATAGAGATCCCACAACCTCTCTGGGTAACTGGTTCCAGTAATGCACTATCCTCCTAGAAAAAACAAAAAAACCAAAAACTTTTCCTAATGTCCATCTAGAATCTTCAAGGTGAAATTTGTGGCTGTTGTCCCTTGTTCTGTCACCTACCATTACCAGCCATTACCAGCACAAGTTTTGCTCCATCATTTCTGACACTGCCCTTGAAGTAGCTTCAGCCTTACTTTCCTCTTCATGAGATTAAACCAGCCCAGTGCCCTTAATGTCTGCTTGTGTGCCATGTTACTACTATTATGCTGCCTCTAAACAATCTCTCAAACTACTCAGAGAAATTCTAACCTTTTGGCTGCTTCATTAACTTTAATGACCTTCATTTTCATGCAGTTTCCCTTTTCATCTTACATTAACACAAGTTGAATGTGATCAAAGAACTATTCTGTAATAGTAACCACAATGATTCAAATTCAAAATCTTTACAGAAATGAAAAAGCTCCCCAAAATTCACTGCAGCAACACTGAATCAAGTCTCAAATATTGTTCAGGATCACAGAATGCTGTTTCTCAAATGGGTGCTATGAATGCTGGTCAAAAAACCGGATGGTATAAAATTTAGCCACTGAATTACTTTCCTCTTTATACATTTATGCAATTCACAAGTGTAACAGAAATAGTCTGTTACTGTGTTTTCTAGCTTTTCATCATCTCCCTTTGTACGTCACAGACACTGTTGCCATTCTAGACGGATGATTAATAGTAGCTCCATTATTCTTTACTTCAGGCATGATTTAAACCATCGGTATTCTGCATTATAGAGACAGTTAACTCTGTTACTTAACTGAGGTTGTTGGTTTTTTTTAATAAAAAGCATAAAACATTAAAAACCAACACCACCCACTCTGTCATCAGAATAAAAATTATACTTCAGGATTATAGTTATTCAACAACCAAACTTTGCACTCCAAGCTTTTTATGCCTACTATGTCAAGTTCATCCTTAAAAGTTATGGACTTAATTTTGTTCTTATTATCTAAACTTCTGGTTTTGGTGCAGAACATGTAGGTCTTTTGTCTTCACCTAGTTCCTATTTGTATGCATCTAGCTTAAGTGGGCTTTACTTGTACAAGCTTCTTTTCATTACTTTCTATTTGATCTTTATTTAGGTCTGTTTTGTTGCTGTTGCTGCAAACAAGATCTGAGATCCATCAGTTTTCAAAAACACCAGGCCAAAGACTTTGAAGTTCTGAGGCAACATTTTTAAGATAAACATAACCCAGCAGGTAAGCAGGCGAAGAAATGCAGCCTGTGAGACAATCTCAGACTACTACTTCGATAACAACCACTAATAATACAATAATTATATTTTCGAGCTGTCCTAGAAAATTACTGATATCTGAAACTTAGGCCAAAAGGTGAGGGGAACAATTGCAGGATTCAAAAGCTACTTGAATTATGGCACCTTTTAATATAGATTCTAAATAATTTCCTATGGATGAGTTGCGTGTTCTTTTATGTTCTTTCCCATGTATTTCAAATCAGCACTTACCAGTACCGGAATTTGGAACCCAAAGTGAAATAATGTGCAAAAAAGTTCTTCTGAGGGGGAAGCGGTCTGTCCAAACGGAAGAAAGTGTGATGTTCAACACAAGCTTTCCACAGATTCTTACATGCTCGGTAATTCACCATATTGAATCCCAGTAACGTTTCTCTAGATTCATGCTAAAAATGAGAAAAAATTATTTCAGATAAAAATTATTCCCAGTTACTTTTTAAATTAAGATCAATAAATGTTAGTTTTGATTTTTTCCAAAAACTATGCTTTTTGAAGTGGTTCTCTAATTTTACATTAACTTTATGTATTGTAAACCCTTTTAAAATACCTCTAAATTTTCTTTAAAGGAATTTTAAACTTTATAGCCACTTTTTTGTTGTTTTTAAAATGAGCCTGCTCACAAGTTAACAGTCTGTTTAGTGATATTGAAGTAAGTCTAGATGGGAAGAAATGGTCCCAAAAGGTAGGACACAAACTACATTTAAAAATTTCCTCCCTGTTTCAAGATTACTACAGTTAAGAGAGGAATTATCATGCACGCGTGCCAGTTAGAGACTGGGAACAGTTACTGACTGATATGCCTACTTCTAAATGATTAATTAGGTTCCTGGTAAAGGGAAGAAGCAAAATTGCAAAGTAAGATAAACTATTCTGCCTGTTGAGGGAGCTTGATTGCAACCTTTGTAGGCCAGAAAACATCATCAGCACTCTGCTTTCTTTTCACAGTACTAAACCCTCCACATTTAGCACATCTTAACTGTCTTCACTTAGCAGTAAACTCCTTTTCCAAATGAAGCTTTTGCTGGCCTATCATCTTTAGTTCTGCTGAGATACTGGGGCACAGACCTGCAACTCTTGTCCCAGTGTTGTATCCGGGTAGTTGTTGTGACTAACGGCTAAGAACAACACTGTATTTTCAGCCACATGATGAATTTAGGGAAAAGAATAAACAGGGTAACAGAAATTAAGTCTATTACCTATTCAGTTAAAAAAGGCTCTATCAGCAATGTAAATGTACAAGAATATAAACAAGATACATTACTATTCTGCAAGAGAGCAACTATGTAAAATTATGGACTGCTTCATCTAGATAAAGGACGAATCAGCTAAGATTTTAGATTCCAACAAAAAGTTCTCATGATGTAGTAAATTTTAATGCTCTGTCAGCCTTTTACACTGTCGGAAAAGAGAATTTGACAAGTTATATGAGCTGATGATCATGCATTTTCATGTCACTCTCAAAGCATTATAATTATGGGTTGGGGGGGAATATCCTGCTGTTTCCCCTAGTTTGTATTCCAGAGAATGAGCTGATCTGATTGTCCTGCCACCATCTGATCACTAGATCAGGCATGAAGCATGAAGGAGGAGCTGATATCACATGATGAGAAGGAGCTGCAGCTAGATCAGCTTAATTGTAATGCGAAACAGCACTTTCACAGGAACTTGGTGTGTTAGAGCTTTAAAGGTACCTTAACAATAGTTCTATTCATAGCCTTTAAAGCTTTCATTGCAGTGCAGAGAACAGATTCTCAAACCTTACTCTTCATCTCAATTATATCTAGGAATCAATCTTTAAGGTAAGAAGAGTATAACATATTGGCTCCTACATGCAGCCATCCTTTTCCTATCCACTCTTGCAGGTTCTGTAAAATCCAAATGTAAGTTGAGCAATTGAAATTCATCTTTGCTGATGATTCTGGGGTGCAAGCCCTGGTTCTACTGCTGTCTGGTAGCTGGATTTAGAATAAGATTACCCGTTTTCCCTGAAAATAGTAGGCTTGAATCAACGTGGGCTCAGCGTAAGACATGTTAATATCCACGGTACTTCAGCCAAAAGCACATAAAATAACAGGATGGTTATACTGCAGCCTGTGAGAATGTTTTTCTAGCACAAGGCTCCCAGAAGATGCTGAATGCTCTGTGGTATCACAATGACATACTGGTACTTCAGGTGTTTAGGTCTGTTCAGACAGTGTTAGATGACTACCTCAGGGAGTCACAGTTGGATTCTGCTATGAAATTACAATCTTACTAATTGTGTCCATGGTTCCTGTTAGAGAGAGGAAAACAGTCAGCTTGCTACGTACTGGGGGAAGCAGCTGGAATGCAATGCTGGTGATAAGAGGCACAGAGCCCAAGAGTGAAGTTACAGGTAAGCAAAATACCGCTGCATAAATCATAACCTTACAAATGTACACCACATGGCAGGCTACCTGTAGAATCCAAGAAGAAACACTGGAGGGATAGGGCAAAGTAAATCTTAAGTCATGTTTCTGATACCTTTTATTAAAAGGACAAAAAAACAAACAAAAAAGCAGAATGGCTATTGGTGCCCTGTTTGCATACAACAGCTCAGTCCTCAAACATTCATCTTGGTTGGGGACATTCATTCAAACCCACCTTTGACTGATTTGAAACAGGGACTTCAGAGCAGATCTCTCACTGCTCAGGAGAGAAACTGGGTTGAAAAAGATATTCACTAGTGGGTCTCTTTCACTTTGCCTAAACAAAGAAAAATCCCAGAACAAAGCAAAAGTTCCCTACCCCCACCTCTGAGAGAGACAAAAAGACTTGCCCTGTATAAGCAGCAGATGCTCCAGAGACTCAAGATATTCCACAGATACTGGACAAAAGTCCTGTGGAAGCTTAAATGCAACACAGATTGTGTCAACAGTATCAGCTCTTCACAAAAAAACCCAACGGCAGAAACTTCTACAGGTTTAGGCAACAATCAACTAGGCATCTATTGAATGCCAGCGTTACTTAAGATCAAGTACGTACTTGGGCAGATAAGCCCATAGGTTACCTTGTGATTCTAGCCCTAGTTCTTTCTAAAAGTCAGTAAGAAGGAAAAAATCACAGAAAACTGCAGATACATAATCTATAATTACAAACAAACAAACCCACCACAGAACGCCCCCCCCTCCCCCAACTTTGGCCACACACTGAAACCACGTCTTAGTCATGGCCATAGCCCATTGTTTTGTTACAGACTTAAGTGATTTTTCAGTGGACATCTGGGCTCTAAAAAAGCAAAAGAACATGCTGAACATCTTCTTTGACTGTCGAAGAATCAGGACCACTAAAGTATGCTGGACAGCATTAAGAGTTTGATGCTGACTATTGACATTACAACAGCCAAGGGAAACTGTCTTACAAAACCAGAGAAGCTTGGTTGAAACTACTGAATTATTCTCAAACAGCTTCAAAGCATGTAAGGGAAGCAGCGTATGGAACAGGCAGAATAAACAAAAATATGGGGAAAAAAACCTGCCATTAAAGTCACAGCTCAGGGAACTTCTAATGTCAGATGAAGAAGTTATACATATAACATTATTCCCCCCCTCAAAAACCATCATAAAGAAACAATGGAAAGAAAATCTACTCCAGTGGATGCCTGCTCAGCTATTTAATTGTCAGAATACACAACCAGTTTCCATTCAAGATTATATTATGCTACCAGTGGAAAATGACTTTGACATTAAACTGCTTCATCTGACTTCCTTTAAGTGATTTATTTAAACACAGATATAATCTATTAAAAGTAGGCAACTAATTCTTTACTCATGTCGATGCCTCTAAGCAATACCGTGTCAGGGAATAAATTTAATAGGTGATTAAAAGATAAGGCACTTGCGCTTTTGAGGACAGTTGCAACTAAAAGCTCTCAACACTCAGCAGTATTTGAAAAATATCTGTTTAGGACTACTTAAAAGCAAATGTAGCCCAGTTTGGGGGAAAAAAAAAAACAACCAAACACCAACAATAAACCACACTAGAAAATTCCTCTCCTGAGTCCACTGATTTAATATCCTATAGCATCTCAGCTTTGCATCAGAATAAATGTGGTTACTCAGCTATACAATGTTATATATTTACACACAACTTTGACATACATCATCAGCATACCACGAATGTATTTTCACTGTCATAGCATAAATCAGTGCTTTTAAATATACACTCAAAGCACTGACTAGAGATATTTTACATACCAAATGTGCAATCACTGAGTCATTTCACCTCATTTCTGCTGCCTAAAAAGAGCCATTTAGGCGCCCTTTCTTGTTAATGTGAGTGAAAGCAAAAGTAAGCATACCACCAGAGAGCAATTTAATCCATCCTAAAACATACTTCCAGTTCATGCAAGATGTTTCACCCTTTGCATGTATCTGGTTACTAAAGAGAAAGTCTAATGATTATCTTTGGTTAGCTAATTATCATGAAAGACAAAATATGTTCTTTTAACCTAACTGAAGCTGAATATAGGTGAGATTAATTTTATCTTATGAGGGGGAAGTAACTTGGGAAATAACAATTTTAATATTAGGCTTGATTAAAAAATTAGTTAAAGTATGCCTTCTTTGGAAGGCAAATTTCAGCTTTGATCTTAAGATATTCATGACTGGGAATGAATGAAAATTAAGTTCTTGACATCAGTTTTCATCTGATACATACAGTTTAAAGAAACACAGTACAAGGCTTTTTAATTTGTTGGCTTGAATAAGATGTCTCAGAAATTACATTAGTTACATATACTACATTATGGTGCAAGTAACGATATGCAGGGTATTAAAAAGCAACAGAAAAAAAAAGATGAGAAAGCTATCTTTATATTACCTTCTATTAGATGCAGAAATTTTTTTTCTGCAGAAAACAGAGAAAATATTCAGGTACAGTACCTAATCTGATTTTATATCCAGATATCTCAAGGTCCTGAACTCTGCCACTACTTTTCCTCAAGTGCCAATTTAGAAAACAACTGCAGTTCATAATTTCTGAATTCCAACTAAAACCCCAAATTCTCATCTCAGATCTAAATGCAAAATTCATGAAACTGTGAGGAAAGATACACGCACTGATACCAAGACAAAATTTGACCTCTGGGCTGTCAGAGATGAGTTTGCCTTTCAGAACTAACCTATAGCTCCTGCAGGATATTAAGAAATACCTGTGTCACCACAATGAAATACTCTCCAACTTCTTTTTGTATCATTACAATTTTTCTGCTCACATTGACAGATACTGCACTTATTTCATGTAACAGCCAAAGTTCATTTCTTTCTACACATAATTACTCCAAAATCCTCTAACTCCTGTTATCCTACTTCTGAACTCACACCGCTCCAAGCACACGTGTCAAACTTCTCCTGTCAAGTAATACTCAATGAAGTGTCTGCCGGTGGGCAGGTAGTTCCATTTTTGCAGTGAAAACTGCAAACTCCTGGGCCTCATTTTAAACGATCTGCTTTTGAGACGTACAGTTTGACTCCTGTTTTCAGTATTAGTCACTAGCTGTTGGTCCAATCTGACAAAACAGATGTTTTCTCCTTATATTTTTCTTGTTTAACCATATTGCCTCTAAATCTGGAATAGTCCTATAGTACTCAGGATGCATTTCTGCCTAGAATCTATCTTTTTTATCTAGTCAGTAACTCTGCATTTCAGGTCTTCAAATCCTTTCAGCTGTAAGAACTGCACAAAAACCTTTCAACTAATCTGAGGAGTTAATTACATAGTCATATTTTTAATTAATTCCTCTATCTTTCCCCAGTGATATGTCTGTGATGGGTTTAGACTCTAATCTCTTGGAGGCATGGAACAATCCGTTTCTTGCTGAATTAAACACACAGTGGTCCTGTGGTGCTTCACAGGATAGCAAATACACACCACAAGCAGTGAAACATACACATTCTTCCCAGAAAGCTTCAACTTTTTCCTCCAAAATTTAGAAGTAAGCATAAAAAAATTACCATTTGTAATTTAAAACTGCAAAGGCATTCTTATCTCTTCGTTTAAATATATGTAATAAAGCCAACTTGTATTACTAAATCTGAATAATACAAATCAGCATGTTTTAATCAAACATTTACTTACAAGTACATACACAACTGAAGCAGCATTAAACATTACCTTTAATTTTAATTTGGTTTCTTCTGAAATTTAAATGTAATATTGATTTACTTTCAACCTTTTCAACATTCGTCTTATATAACCAAGTTACATTTCCTGCACACAAATATAAAATCAAATGTATCTAAAA
Source organism: Aramus guarauna (assembly GCA_013400195.1). Lineage (NCBI taxonomy): Eukaryota > Metazoa > Chordata > Aves > Gruiformes > Aramidae > Aramus > Aramus guarauna. The sequence goes on from VXBL01003908.1 coordinate 50,463, forward strand.
TATAAGGCAAATGAAATTAAAGTCTTATAAAGCATTATAATGGCCCATTTGAGAACCAAAATAGCAAGAATGTTGGTGAAACTGGACTTAATTGCAGATAAAGGCAAGAATCAACATAGTATCAGTCAGGATAATGCAGACATGCAGTATGGAGAAATTTCGTTGCTCTCATTTTTTGAGATGAAATTTAAGACAGTACTCACCAATTCTTTCCTAAGTTGAATAAAAAACTGTTTGCACTTAAAAGAAATTTTTACAATCTTCAACCTAAATAAAAAATAAAATCACGTTTAAACACTTAATATACTAAATCATGAACAGATTTCATTTCATTTCCATGAAATTTCCATACACAAAAAATATTGAAGCTTGTAAAACAGCATGTATAATTTGAAATTTATGACAATATACTTAAGTTATCTATCAAATTCACTTGTTTCCATCCTAAACCCAAGGCATTTGTTAATTTAAGTATCTTTTCCCAGTTCCGAAGTCCAAAGAACTATTCTATTGCCAGGTCATTCCAACCAGATGTTCTCTTTTCTGAGACCTCTTTGATTATCCCTTAGAATAAGGAAAAAAAAACCTTTGAGCTTCACCTGATGCCGGAAAGATATTCTTTCTCTATGTTCTTAGATGTCTTTAAATATAACCAGAACTTGTTTTAGTAAAATAGCCAAGAGATAAGTAGTAAAATAGACCAGAGATAAGAAATTGTGATCTTGGTATTTATAAAGTTAACAAAAACAAAACAAAAACCCCGTCACACTGTGAGGAGAAAAAAAATATTTGAAATAT
>VXBL01003908.1:51303-117878 GCA_013400195.1 Aramus guarauna
AGGGTGTGAGGGGGGGGGGGGGGGGGGGGGGGGGCGGGGGTGGAAATCAGTCTACAGATCTTTTCATCTTCAGCTTATCTATAAACATAGGAGATGCTGCCAGTAATTCCAGACCATTTTGACTGGTCACTGCAATGCTAGTTATGCTACACAGGAAAATAAGGCCGTATTTCCACCACAATCTGATTATATACTTTTTCAAAGAAATGCACTATTAGAATAGTGCACATCCTTTATTAAATATACAGGAGTATTTTTCTGGTCAAGAATAAAAGCAAGGTAACAATTGTAACAAGAGAAAACATAGTAACTTCTGTGACTTTGAAAAGGAACAACTGATACGATACTCCAAACTGCAGAGCACTAAATTCAAATGCTATCTCACTCAAAGGAGATTTCACTGACAATTGTCATGAAATTCAAAGGAAAAGAGAAGCTGGATCACACAGTTAACTTGCAGGAAATTACACAGCAAACTCTTCAGGGGTTACAATCACCCTTTTACACAGTGGGTTTATACAGAGCACTCTTACTAATCTGAACTGTCATCTCTGATGGTCCCTGTACTTCAAGTTATTATATTGGCTCGGTAAAGCTACAAAAGAGACAAAGAAACAAACAAAGCAACCACATCAGTGAAGACAGTGCTACAATTTTTGAGATAAAGTTATTAATGAAGAATGTACAGGGACCTCAATAGTGACTAGAATTCTTACTTGCATATTAATCACCTTGTTGAATAAACCCTCTAGACTAGGAAGGATGATAAACAAAACATTAACAGACACCTAAGTTGGGTATCTATATATAGAAATTATCTTAACTAAATCAAATGGAGACATTTTTCTCCAGAGGATTATTCAGAGCAGGAACGTAACATGGATATCCTAATTTGTTAGAGAGTTTCTATTTCCAGTAACATGAAGCGAATCTGCAAGTATTATCCTTTAAACTATGCCCCATTTCTTTTTTCTTTCCTAGCTTTGCCATTAGATTAAAAAAAATGTAGCAGCTATAATTTTGTCCATTTTTTTTCCTTCAATTCTTAACAAATTGTTGCTATTGCAGTTAGTTTCTCCAGAATTAGAAACTATGAGGTGGCTACAGCTTATTTACTGAAATCAAATTATTTCATTGGCAATGCAGCAATTTTCTTAGCACTTCCTGTGACAATTGCTTAAGAATAATTAGAGATGGGTCCTAAATTTGCTGGATGGGATAGACACTAGTGATTATAGCAATCTGACTGTGGAAAAAACTGAAAAAAATTTTATTAGAATATTTAGGCTGCAGTTAAGCAGAAGTTTGTTGTGGTTAATTTTCTAAAATTTTGGGGTACAAGGCAATTAAAAGAACATTTCAATATATACCTTTTCTAAAAACTGAAGTGCATGCATTCTACAACATATCAGATTTGCTTAGCATGTCAATAGAAAACCTGAAAATAAATCAAAATTATTTCATTTATGAAAACATTCTACTACCTTTTATTCTTGTTTCCACCCCTCTTCTGTTAAAGAAATCACTGCCATTGGTGATTTACAGACTCAAGGAGAATGATAAGGATGAAAGCTATACACATGGATTTTTAATCTCACCCCATAATTGAGGCAGAGTGAAGTCAGCTGCCTTTCAAGCCTGAAACCATTTGGAACAGACTCAAAACTGCAACAATAGTCAATAAAGTCTAACTCAACCCATAAGAGTCGCCGTTCAAGTACAAAGAAATTATTCAAAGCTGAATCTCAGCTATTTTCAAAAAATACAGCAGATAAGACAGAGTTCATATGCACTGTTAATACTCTGCTAGTCACTGAATAAGAATATCCATACTCGGCCAAAACAAAAGGCATGCCTGTCTATGTTTTCTTTCTCTGTCGGCAATGGTGCATATCCAAGGAAAAGGGTAAGAACAGACAGGCATCAATAATATTTTCCTGGTATGATTTCCAGTCTGCAGTCATCTCAGATATCCTAAATCCTTTTAAATGAAGAGATATTTAAAAGTCCTAGTCTAAAGTGAGGACTGTACTCAAACATGTGGAAAAGTCTTATGATATCAAGCCCTGGTTCTCACTAAGGACTTTACCACACCAATCCTTGCCAGGAAGGTGATAAGCCAGAATAAGCAATCCAGCAAATTTCTCAACCGAGACTTCTTAGACTCAGGTTCTGGAGCTGTCACAGCTAGGCAACACATTCTTGGTAGCACAACTCACAAACAAGGAAGGACTGTCCATATTTAGTAGTCAAATACAAACTTGGCTCCAGCAGCTGCAAGATGATGAAGCTAAAGATCCTGAGGCACGTGCAGAGGGATGCAGCAGATTAAACAACCCTGGAGTTCAGGAGAAGAAACTCCAGCTTTCTCAGAGTAGGCAAAATCCCTTGGAAGCTGCCTTTTGGGGCACAGAAACTGGGAAGTAGCCAATCTTAAAAGACAATCTTCTCAGTCCAGAACAATCCTGATATGCTAGAAAACATGCAAGCATGGGTGGAGGCCAACTTGGATGAACTCAGAACTACTGACTGAGCTCAAACACAAAAGATGATCCAGGAGGAACACAGAAGTACTACCTAGGTATTCAGGGATAAAACTAGGAAAGCCAAAGTGCAACTGCAGTTGCAACTGGCAATGGATGCGAAAGGCAACAAAGCTTTCCAGGGGTACATTGACCACAAAGGAGAGGCAAAGGGCAGCGTGTGTCCACTGTTGAACAAGTGATCTAGTAAAAAAGGAAAGGCTGAGGTACTCCACACTCTTCTCCTTTGGTCTTCAAGGGCAAGATCTACTCCCTGGATTCCCAGGTTTCTGTGCCTGGTAGCACAGTTTGGGAAGAGAGGAATTAATTACAACACAGAAAGATCAAGTTAGGACACACTGGATAAAAGGTAGTCTCCTTTGTTTTGCCTTAGTCCTGCCTTGTCTCCCTCCTGTTTCATTTCTCCCCACGATCATAAGATTCATAATATGCAATGTAGATATAATATCAAATTAAGAGGCAGAGGACAAAGATATTTTACTTGATTCTTCTCTGAGCAATCATTAAACCTTTATTTCTTCCCACATAAATGCATGTCTGTCCTCTCACTTGTCTCATAAGTCAGCTCAGGAGTACTGAAAAAGGAATATCTAAACATTCACTGTAGCCATAAAGCACTGGGAAGACATTACGCAGCTCCAGTTGCACAGGAGCAAGAATAAGGGGAAGCAAGAAGAAAAAGTATCAGTACCGGTGTCACTGGAGCAGCTGCATGACTATGGATAAAAAGGAAATGTAACAGGTCTACTATTGAGCTATATTGTGAGAACTGACATTTCAGATCCTTACTCATAGCAAAAGAAAGCCTATGATAGAACAAAATATGTGTGTGTGTGTGTGTGTGTGCTGGTTCTATTTTATTTTATTTTTTAAAAGACCAGTTATGTTGGTACTAGAGTCTTCACAGGAAGAAATTAATATCCCTGATGTCAGCTGATACAGTTGAATACAAAGAGAACTGTTTAGGTAATTACACACACACAAAAACCACACTAAGAATTTAGATCAGCATCCCTGGCATGCAAACAATATGAAGCAGGGCTCACAGAAACCTCTAGCTTCCAGTAGGCACATGTAGCTTAATTATTACCTACATTGTACGTACTCAATAATTTACCAGTGTGTTTTATAGAATCTATTTCTACTATTACTGTTTTCCCAAAAATAACAGCAGTAAAAGCAGCCTGAATTAAAACCCTCCTCATTATTACGGCATTGCATTTACAAAGCAGCCTTAACCCAGGAATGGCTCTAACACTTCAAAACTCTTACCAGATGAAGGATATCTTTCTTAGAACGTGTCACTACTATAAAGGCAGGTCTGACTGACTAGTACAGTAGTTCCAGACTTATTGGTGCAGGATCCAGTTTTAATTTACCCAACTAACCATGGAGACTGAAAATTTACATGCTTCATAGTTGCCTGAGGCTTACTTTTCTTTGAATACTTACAGGCAAAATCTTTACCATGGTCAACTGTATCTGGCTGTGGATAACTTATGTCATAGCTTTCTCTTTTTTTTTCTCTCCAAAAATCTACTAAAATTTTGACCATTCATACTGTTTCTCAACGCAGTAAACCACAGAATATGTAACATCCTACAACAAAACTTGAGAGTAAGAAAGAAAGACTTCACACAGAAAACCAGAATGTCTCAGAAATTCACTGGGTTGCAGGATAGATCAAGACTGTGATTGACATCTTGAATCTCTGCAAGGGAACTTACCAAGTGAAAACAGGTCACTGATTATAGGTAATGGATCTTACCCTGTGCTAACAAAAAAACCCAACAAAAACCTAAAGATTTCAACTGCCATTATCAGTTTGAATTCAGAGAAAAGTTTTTCCAGTTTCAACTGTAGTAATCAATTTAATCTGTTTATATGAAGACGACAGACCTGCTAAAAACTTTAGGGAAGTCCAGTGCTGCATTGCCCAAGCACACACATCAGTATCAAAGGAAAATGCAAAATCAGTAGAAAATGAAAATGCAAAACTTTTCATCATTTTTCTGGAATGAACAACTTTTGTGCCTGGTAAACTAATGTCTATTATGATAATTTTATATGGCTGACTATGCCCACTCAGAACACTGTTATAGCATACTCAAGGACATATGTAATAAGTAAGGCTGTCAAAATGGATTCCAAGCAGGCAAAGGAAACCAAGGGAAACTTACTTCTGAGGGAACTAAAAAAAAAAGCATTGGAGAAGGTGACATAATTTCTGTAGAGAACTACAGAAGTTATAGTGCAGAACAGGATTTCTCTTATATCCTTCTCCTTCTTATATGAATAAATAAGAACAGGATCCCAACTTAAGAAGATTGGTAACTAGAGTAACATATTTAATGAGGGTAACTCCATGTTTACACAACAGCTTTAAAAACAATTTTAGTTAAGAGAAATAAATGACAGCATTTTCCACAATAAATGCACTTTTTGATCCTTATCATTAAAATGGTTATCTATGGATGAAGAGATGATATTCTGAATGCTCCATCTCAGCTATCCTCAAGTGCCATACCCATATTAAATTTAACACATGCAGTGCAATTATGTTAATATTTTTAAGTTCAGTTGTCTTTTTAAAGACTGCAAACCAGACCATAACACTGGTCTCGGCTACGTAGTTAATGAAAGCTAAAGTATGCTCTCACACTCCTGAAAAAATGTATTGAAGCTCATTATAGTTTGCACCACAATAGTTTAACAGTACAGCATGCAGAATAGGACAAAACACCATCATAAAATTACCCATAGCACAGTATGAGGCAAATAATTTCAACTTGATATGCTACAACTAAGTTTTGGTCTTTTTTAAAGTGTGTGACACTCATCGTGGTAAAAATATGTTTTGAAACACCAAACAAAAACACAAGCTTAAAGAGCTGTCCTTACCATTGAAAGGTGTTAATTCGTACTCTGTTCTTAAAAATTAGTATTCCACCTGACATCACTCCAATCATTATTTCATTGTTACTCTGATCCTTTAAAAGAAAAGAGAAAATTACTTGAAGAACTATATAAATATCTTTGAAACCTCATATATATTCATTCTCATCTCTCTCTAAATACACAAATACCATAGTAAAACAGATCTCAATTAACATGGAAGGAAATGTGTTTTAATAAGGCAAGTAAGAATTAAATTATTCATTCCCATTTAGGACAAGCCCAAATGTTTGCTCTGAGTTCTTTATAAGCTACCACAGAATTTTAATTTCTTAAGCTAGATCCTCTGTCTTCCACCAACTTTGAAGACATACACAACATAGAGTATTTTAGCAGTTTATTATGAATAACAGCACTAATAAACTGGCTTGACGTTTGCTAAACTAAAAGCAACCAGCAACTTAAATTCCTACCTGAAAGGAAATTGCAATCTCAGAACACAGAGAGGACAGATTCTAAAACAAACAATATTGTAAGCATATTTAAATAGCACATTTTTCCTGAAATATCGTTGCACTCTAATCAAACACCTGCTATTGATCTCTCAATGTGTGTGCAACAACTGCAGGATATAGAGAGCAGTGAAGTGGGGTACATTTCAAATTCAATTGCAAGTTTCTATAAACTTAGGGAGTAGGACAAGGATATTTACAAAACAGAGATGTCTTAGTTACTAAAAATAATTATATTCAGACGTTTTGCAGAAATGGTAGCACTGTACTGACAGGTTAAGATTGAGTCAAGACCTTGAGCTATTTGCTCTACCAGATAAAATTGACATTATATCAAATTGTAGTATGCTCACCTTACATTAAGAGTTCATATTATGTAATGGTCATGATTTATAATTTGGTTCTAATTGGAACTGACTTAAATATTTTTCAAAGCTGACAGATCCTTAAATATCAAAAGCACATTCAAACAAGTACATTTTTTTTATTCACCAGTAGCCAGCTGAACTGGCATTCAGGTCAACAAGGCTTAACCTGAATAATACATGTATAACTAAGCCCAAATTTAAGCAAAGAAACACCCTCACTAGAGTGAAATAGTGGCTACTGAAATTAGTAAATCACACTTAGGCACCTAATAAGATAATATTATTTACAATTTTTTCCTCTTGTAAGCAGCAGCCACGAGGGCTCACTAGAAATAAATATTGTTTTCCATAAATCTCAGAGAAATCCATTTTTTCATTATCGTCCTAGTTCATCCAAACTTACCCTTGCATAGTGCAATTCAACTCCATAAAGTTCTAAGGTACGTGCTGTATTGAGATAATTGAACTCTGCTTCTGCAGGAGACAACCCTCTGAAAGAAAGACGCTAAATCAGAAATATTCTAACATAAGCCCCCACAATCAGGCTCCCTAGTGAACTCAAACAGAAAATCTGCATTCGTTTTAATACTTCTACCCCCACCCTGAAATGTTAATTTCCTTTCTCACCATAAACAGACTATAACCCAAAAATTTTAACAGAAAAAAAACTTGTGCTTCCCCATAGATGAAGTCTTGACAAGAGTCCACAATACAGCTTGCAAACAGACACATTTTATTTCTAATACACTGTATCATTTAAATGTCTGTGGAGCTCTAGAATCTGGAAATTACTTTTGCAGTCCTGTATTTTGTATTGATAACAGCAATTTCTCTCCAAGGCTCACCCTTAGTTTAAATTACCATCAACTCACTTTAATTTCTTTACCCTATGTAACAGATTTTTCTAAGCAATTGACTGAAGTTTAACATTCAGTAGTTTCTAAAGCCAACAACATGCTCCAATTAAGAAAATGTTTTTGTAAACATGGCTTAAATTTTGTTAAATTTAACTATGCAAAAAGCACTTAGGTTCTAAAATACCAAGGAACCATCACTGAAAAAGTGCCACAATATCACACACTGAAAAAAAAAATATTTTCCATTGCTTCATCGCCTTTTCCTCTTTAGTAAAAGGTCACAGACTTGCACACAGGAAAGAGCAGATACTGAAGAAAAGGACTTTGTTACTTCTAAAGTAACTCTTGTTTACTGGTGAGAACACCATGAAAACAAAGCCTTTATGCACAGAGCATTCTCAAAGACTGGGAAAAACTCTTAAAGAAATTATATCCTGCTAAGTTAATATCCCGTGTAATACACACAAATACTGTTTTCAGTGGACCTTTAACATGTTCATTTTTTCACTTATTTTCCCTGTCATTCTGTCATAGATATTCTATCTATGTGCAGAGTATCAATGGTACTTACTAGACAGACAATCTACCAAAAAAATCACCGTTAAACATACTCTTAAAAAAAGACACAACAAAAAACCCCCAGAAATCTGTAAGACAAAATACTCATTTTTTTTATATAATAGCACAGCACCAGCAGTCAGGATTTGACAAAGTCAGTCAATATTTTTCTGCTGTAAATCCTTACATGTGCTGCTGATGTAATTTTGCTATTTCTTTTTCAAAGTCTTGAGGCTGGCTAGGGATGAAAGAATAGTCTGAGAGGTAGCCTGGCAAGTTTTCTGAATGGTTGTAGTCTCCCAGCTCGGCTAAAATATTAAAAAGAGAGGTTATTGTTTATCACTGATGTACTTGGCATTGTGCAATGCCCCCAAATTCATAAGAGACTGCTCCCACATACTTTATGATCTACAGCAAACAAAAATAGAGAAGACATTTTAACTCCCCTTTTCCCTTTTGAATAAACAGTCACATTCTCTGTGAATACCGCGGAGATGATTTAAAGAGAGCTTTGAGTAGGTACTTATGAAGGAAGATTATAAAGTGTTTAAGTTTTAATACACCAATTAATTCATAAACACTGTCATAATGGATAGTACTAAATAATATGCTTCAAAATATTTGATTTCTTCTTTTATCTTTGCTTGCTTTCATGTGATCACACTATATATATATTCTTAACACTCCAACTGCTATTTCTTCATTAAGATCTGCAAAAAACACCAAGATCTATTCAGAAGCATTAGAAAAATATTTTTTTGCACATTCAATTGCATGTATGGAAAAAAAGTACTCATACATACACCTACATTGAAAGTACTTTATTTGAAACTACTAAAAAGTACATTTACATAATTTCTTACACTTTCTTATAATTTTAAGAAATAAGTTAAAATCACATTTATTGTCAGAACAAACAAAAAAAACCCCATACAAAACCCAACATTTGCTAAAAAGACAGGTTTTGAGGTTTTCTTACTACAATCTAAAAAAATTCAGCTTTAAATAGCTGCAATCCGTGTAACAGATGTGCAGTTACCGATAAGTAACATAACATGTGAAAACTGGAAAGTTTACAGCAACACAGTATGATGTGGGGTCTTGGGCAGGCCTACTGACACTTTCATGGGGCATGGAAGAACTGACAAGAAGGATGAAGCACTCGCAAAGCAGGAGGATAAACAAGGAACAGGAAGGTAGGAAAGAAGTCTGGGGCACTTGCATCACCAGAAACAGATTCTATTTTAAATAAACATTGGAAAATGGGACCAGGTTTCATGACAGAGTGCATGCCTTGCTAAAATCCACTAAAGAGAATACAGTATTGTGAGATCTACATCTGCTATTTACCTATATTTATAAAGAATCGCAAGAACTAAACCCAGAGAGACCTTAGTAACAGACACGCACAGAAAATCATTAGACAGAGGTCTGTGCACTGAAGAATGTAAGGGCAGCGGGATCTCATAGAAATGTAACTACAATGCACTATGCATACTCACGAATTCTACAATATTTGAAAAAATAACCATACTGCATTCTTAAAAGATTAAAATGTTATAAACTTTTCATAGTGCCTACTTCATTATCAAATACTTCATCTCTTCTAAGGCAAATCCCTAAGGTATGACAGCACTTGCAGCATGTATCTATTTCCAAGTAGCTGGAGTGTTTGGGAGTTCTAAGAGAAATTGCTCTATTGATTAATCTGGAAAAGGTGACCACTTGTCAAAACTATGCATAAAACATTGCATTAACATTACAATACTTTTTTTCCCTGAAAAGATTAACTTGAGCACTAATTCTCTGATATGTACAAAGTATACATAGCACTAAATGTAGATACAAGTACCTTTAATAGCAGAAAAACACATGAACGTAGATGGATATATCACGATTCCTTATAAAACTGAATTTCTGACAATCACAAATTTCAAGAACTAAATGCTGTTGCTTGTTGTGGTTTGGTTTTGGTTTTTTTTTTTTTTCCCCGATGAACAATTTCAAGTTTATGAAGGAAAATAGGGACAGAAGAAGAGGACTAAATCTCAGTCTTCAGGACTTATATACTCACTGAATGGCTAAAATTTATAACATGGCTATTAGACTTTTTGGCCAGATATGACCAGAATTCCCTCTTGCACACCTATTTGGAAGTTCATTGTATAGTATGTTAAAAATGTTTAAGTGTTTTAGTACCATTCTCAAGAAAAAACCCAACCGCGTGCTTCAGAATACAGAAAAATAAGAGGGTCGTTTTGGGTTTTTTTAACTGCATGGGTTTAAAGAAGGAAAGTAGAGAGTGTTACCAGGTTTTTTTCCATATCTAATTCAGCAAAACATGCTGGGGGAACAAAAACAACCAGCCATATTTCCTTAATCGTAAGAAAAGTAGCATCATGTCCAGAAACATGACAATATAATGCCATACAAACTACATGCTTTAGAAACTAATCAATACTACTTTTTAGCTATTACAGTACTAAAATGTACATGAATACTAATTACACTTACATTGAACAGCGTAGGAAGCCAGAAGAGCAGCAGTATTATAAGGACAGGGCAATCTGTTTTGTTTTTAAAATGAGAAAGAAATAAAATGACATATTTCATATGAAATTTGTTTATTTTGAAAATTCTATTCTTTCATTGTCTATGAACAACTTGGACAGATAATTATTACGAACATTTCTACTTGCATGAACAGTAATGCATTTCAAATAAGTTTTTATTTTTGCAGGTAGTATCCCTCACCATTAACTTTTTCTTACCAAAGTTGCATTTAATGTTTAGTACAAGAAAAACATCTTACCTTCCAGTAAGAATGTCCTGCTTAATTTGCAAGAAATATTGGTACCTTATTAAAAAAAAATAAAAATACTGTAATTAAAATTATTTAATCATTTTTCATCAAATTAATGCATTTTGCTTTCTGTAAGTGCAAAAATAAAACTTTACATTTTGCATGCTATTTCTAAAACTCCCATGGGAAAGAAATTAAATGGTGATTAGTAAAATAAAACAAATTTGTAAGCTAAGCTAGTTACAGGCTATGAAGTTATACATTATATTTCACTAAAAGGCTGCAAATTTCACATTCTATCTGATTTATTTTCCAGTATTTACGTTGAACTGGAAGTTTAAAGAAAGGAAAAAGAAGTGCCTTCAGGATGAATGAGTGTGAACAACAGAACTATTGAATATGGCAACCAAAAGTTGAAGTTTGCATCAGTGTATGGAGGTACCTTAATAAGAATGATTTGTACTCCAGGTAGGTAAAATTAATTTATTGTCATTGAGTATTTGATATTACTCTGTTTTCATTTAAATTTTAACAGGTTGCCCAGACAAGCTGTGGATGCCCCATCCCTGGAAGTATTCAAGGCCAGGTTGGATGGGGCTTTGGACAATCAGGTCTAGTAGAGGGTGTCCCTGCCCATGGCAGGGGGGGGTGGAACTAGATGGTCTTTAAGGTCCCTTCCAACCCAAACCATTCTTATGATTCCATTATGATGATTAAATTCAAAGAGTTACTCTTAGTATTTTGGAGTTACATTCTCAAATAAAAGTTGTGGATTCTATTGTGTTAAATGCCTTCCAACTGACTTTCCTTGAACTTCTTAAGTTTTCTTTAATTATGATGTGAGAAAAGCTTATTTTAGAAATTCATCTAGTCTTCCCATGCCCACTCTTTCAAGTCAGGAAGGAGATGGACACAGCAAAAGGAACAGATGAATACTGTAAAACAAGAACTATTTCCCACCAGACAATGCCATCAGAAACACTATGACTTAAAAACCCCAACAAACCTGAAACTGCAAACAGATTTCCCTCTAAATTACTTCCTTTGTTTCTCTGACAAAACCCAAATACTTTGTTAAGGTCTCAGAATGAATCTTTTGTTCATCCAATTTAGTTCCTTAGTATTCCACTCAAAGGTTTTAGAGAATTTCAAAGAAGTATAAATGTTTACATCAAGTGGTAAATCACACCTGCTATAAACCCCAACTGACACACTGAGATGGCAGGATGTTAGTACAAGCTTAAACTTTCAGCGAAACCACATTATAACAGGGCAGAAAAGCAGCTGTAGCATTTAGGTTCTAATGCCTTTTTTTTTTTTTTTTTTAAAGTTTCACTGAGTGCAAAATTTAAACATAATTTCTTCTTTACTATAAATTTATTCTGTCTTGGGACCTCACACGTTGTTGTTGTTATTATTATTATTATTATTATTGTTAAAATAACCTGTTTTCCTCCTTCTAATTTTGAAAGTAGAAAATCAGCCATACCCATTCATTGTAAACACTCACCAAAATGACTTATCAAAAACACCTAGTTCAAGTTCAACTGAAACCAAATATTAAGTATTTCCCAATATTAACAAAATATATTGCTTTATTACACATAATGTGCCTTATAATTGTGTAGTCCTCAGAAAGTGGATTAACTATTGCTATAAAGACTTCCACAAACATTTACAAATAGACACACAGAAATCCAATCGTTTATATGCTAAATATAGTGGGGAAAGGTAAAACATTCCATGTTTGAAAGAAAATAAGGGAAACCACTTACAAACTGACAAGCAAAGATGTTAGTTGACACATGTACTCCTACAAAACCGCCTCGAGGTTCTTTAACTGACCAGAATGGCAAGAAGCTTATTAACCTCAAGAAGTTAAAACTGAGACATTAACTAGGCTTTCCAGACCTCAAAATATTTTTTCATTTTCCACTTTAAAATGCATTTTGAAGCAAAAAGAGAGACAAATAAAACAAAATTTATCTGTTAAAAAAGCAATAAATGACAGGTTAAATTTATATATTAAAAAGAAATGCTTCACATGCTTAGCTTGAGCATCTCTTCACAAATATAGTGAAGAAATCAATTTTTCCTGTTAACATTTATGGCTGCAAAAATGTAGGACAAAAAAAACATTCTGTATGCGCAGTTGCACCTTCATTTTATTTTACTTTTTTTGGTGTAATGTTTTATTAGAAATATTCCATGGTACTTAAGGGACCTCATGATTAAGGAACACCAAGCAGAGTTAATTTTCTCTCCTCTGTTTTCAGCAAACAGTAAAGTTAATTGCTTGTTAGCTAACCACCCCAGTTTGAACACGGAAGCCTCGCATATTATTGAGCAAAATGGGAAATCAATAGAAGCTTTACCAATGTAGATCTGAAAAAGCCTGCACAACAAATTCAGCTAAAACAATGAAGGTGGCCTTGCATTACAATGTTTTCATCTTTCTTTTATAGAGATAGATAGAGAGATAAATAGATATATCTAGAAAAGGGTAAAAGAATTACTGCTAACTGGAGTCAACGTTAATAAGCAAGTCTTTCTGCCATGAGCAGAACTAATGAAGCTCCATTTCCTACCAAGACAAGCTCTTAAAGCTACACTCTCCAACACAAGCTGAACTCCCACAGACCTCTCCTGACCTGAGACATTTATAACCTGCTCCCTCACATGAATTCACAGAGGTCTAATAAGACAGGAGCTTGCACTGAACCCTTCCCTGATGTCTATTCGTACTGCCTCATGTCTTGATTCATTCCTCTGTTTTCATGAAATTTATAAAAAACCCCACATCTTTGAAATGCCTTCAGCTTGAGCTGGAATTGTCAGAAGTTTGTGCTGTATTTTTCTAAGGAGCAAATACTGATTACATGACAGGACCCCATATTTGTGACATGGCATCCTAACTTCACTCCAGAAAAACCCACAGACAATAACTCATCCTTTATAATAATTCCAAATACAAATGAGTTTTCTCAGGGGCAATTAGGCCTATTAGCAAAAAAGGCAGAGCTGACCTAGATATAGCAATCATACATTATTTCTCATCTAAAAGGATGCTGTATTTATAGCTCTGTATTTACAGCATAACATTTAAAGTAAACAGTTCCCTCTTTAGTGTTTATATCAATCAACAATTGCTGTTTTTTCATCTCCTTAGGAATATTACATATCATCCTTTAATTCAAATAAGTATATTAGAATAATGAAAAATGTGTAAATTGCCAATTTTTCTCAGAGTAAATATTTCAATAAAACAAAGCCTGATCCAGGATCTCTGGGACTCATTTTAGTAAATTCTGTCTGCATAGATATGTGTAAAATTTTGTCCAAAATATGACAAATCAAAAGAAATTATAAACAAATGGACTCAAATTTTCACAGTTTTGGTACTTATGTTTCTAAAGCTATCCTTAATAATTTAGATATTGTTTTTTGAATGGGGCTGACCTGTTTTCAGAATGGCTGGCATCCAAAAATTCCAATCTGTCAAATCATGGCAGTTATGTAGAGGACCAGAACTAATTAAGAATACTGAAAATTTGAGACATTTCTTCAGGGACTAATTGCAACTCACAACCAAACTCGATTCACACTGAGCATTTTCTTCAATAAACTTCAACACACTGCTATCAAAGTAAGCTTACATGCTTCAAGGTAGGACTGCAACCATACAGAGATTAATCTTCTTAGTGCCAAGCAGAAACTTGGGTGGTGGAGGTATCAAGGAAAAAATGCAGAAAGCTCCCAAATTTTTTAATCACAAAGGAGAATACAAGTAAGGACAAAATTTAATTTGTACTCATTGGTGCACAGTGGGATTAAATTTTTCCTCTCTTCTCTATCTTCCTTCTTCTGTTTCTACTTGGTAGTATTTTCTTGTAGTTGTATTTTCTTGTAGTTGTATTTCTTCTATTTCGTGTAGTTACTTCACTTTGCATATAAATTTGTAAATTTACTCAAAGAAGCTTTTTGTTATATTTATTTGGTGCAGCTACATAGTACATATCTGTAATTACTAGGCAAAAATTAGAAGCTTGCACATATGACACAAAAATTATTTAAAAGAAAATTTCCATGTTATACCTTAAAAAAATCAATGATAGTTTCCCTCTTAAACATAACCCTTCTAGAAAAAAGATTTTATTGATAAATTAAATGGACCTACCTTGTATATTCTTCTTGGAGTTTGTTGGGGTCACTTACAAAAAATTTAACTCTGAAGTTCAAACTGTGAGGTGATCCTCCTACAGTCAAGAAAAGTTATTTCTAATTAATCAGGGTACCCTGGAAAAACAGCATAATAACGATATGTGAATTGACCAAATACATACATGTACTCACTTTTTAATTGTTTCCTGATAGGTTTGTTTGGATCCAACCACCTCTGTAAAGAGACAAATTATAACATCAACTTCAGAGAGAAAAAAAATGTACAAATTATAGCCTTATACATCAAGTAACTGTTGCTTTTATATTACTTTTTACTTGGTCTTTTACCAAAATGTCTTACTGGCATACAAAGTCTTGTTATTGATTCTGGAAAGACACCAACATTATCACCAACAGTTGCTATTGTTCTTCCTTCCCTGAGATTAACTTCTGTTGTCCAGATATCTGTCTCTTACAGAACTAATTTGACTATGACTTGGTTCTATGATTGTCACGTGAGCCTGAGAGAGGTTAGAACTCAATTATGGTGTGTTTAGCAATCTTCAGCTGCTCTTTAAATTGATTATCTAAGGTGAACTAACTATGGCAATGAAGAGCTATAAGCAGGCTAATTTACCCAACTCAGAAGTCAGTTTGCTTAAACTAGTTCCAGTACTTTTGACTCTGTATTTTGCAAGTCTAACACATCCAGGGAGTGATCCCACTGGCTCACAGATTTTCTTCAAATTGTCAGCCTGAGTGTCATCTCAGGTAAGTTGCTAACAGGGATCTTGGAAACCAGAGACTCAGCACTCAGCCTACTGGATTAAGGACTACAGAACAATTTTACCAAACACTAATCTTGATCGTCTCTATGGGAGAACGCTGCTGTGGGGAAGTACAGACAGATCTTTCTAAAATTCAATGGTGCAAATTTCAGAGAGAAGTATGGTTCTCTGGAAAGCCCTGCAAGTTGTTTAAACCACACCCCACCAGCAAACCAGCAGGCTCTGCACATACCAATGTGCAGTTAACTCATAAGTCTAGCTTGTTATAAATACTGTTTGATTCCCCATCCTGCCTTGCAATGCAAGTCCCCAAGCCTCAGGAAATGGTTATATGGCCAGAGTTCCTATGAAGTGACAGAGATCTAACCCTGTACAGCATGTAACTACCTGACACTTATTACAGGGCTTTTAATTTTTTTCATGTGAGGGAGGAGGAAGCAAGCACACAGAGGTACCTGAGCTGTCTGACACACGCTATTGAGCTGAAGTTAGTTCTGAGTAATTTTATTCATTCAGAATAATCAATAATGATGACTACATACAAATGCTGTATCCTTGTAGTAGATTACTTAACAGGAACTAAAGAGATGGTTTAATAAAGCTTAAAGAGTGATTATTTTTAAAAAAACTCACAAAGGATCAATTAAGTTTTAAGACTAAATGTAAAGGCTTAAGAAAGGATGCTCCAGTCAGGGATACACATTAATTTTATAGAAAAATCTTTTAAAATATGGTGAAATATATTTGAGTATCTTTAAGCAAGGGGTTATGATCCAAAATAAATGCACGGATCCTCACTTTTTGTTTTTTTGGTGGAAAGTTTAAGATTACAGTTAACCCAGAAAACCTGGAATTGAAATGTCTAGCAGAAAAGCTTGCATTTACATCTCCTTCTGGCTGTAAAGATCAATTTGGTATGTACTAGTGTAGCTCAAACCACATTAGAGTAACTTTTTTTTGAACCATATTTAACAGGCAATATCCATGTTTTCAAGTGATACCATTGGATCCAAATGCAAAAGGTGATTTTTCTCCCTGGGAAACTGCAGACGGTCAAAGCACTTAATATCATAAAGAAGCTAAAGTTGACAGGATTTAGGCAAAAGTACTAGAAGTTTATGAATCAAGGTGCCGCTAACAAGACATGTTATCCCATTTGCATCCCAGTAAGTCCAAGAGGCAGGTAGATTTGGGGATACATGAAGTTTGTACCCTAGTTCCTTGGAGAGTCATTTCTGCACTCTCTTCTTGCCCAGCAATGATCCCTGCCTCACTCCCTCCTGCCAAGGGCGCTCCAGCACCCACACTAACAGCATTCACTGCACCCTCACTCCCGCTATGCACCAATACCCTCTTCTCAGCATTGCTCTAGGCATCCACAGCCCAAGACCCCAGCCAAATACACCACTCCAGCTGCACACAGCATCAATGCCTTCTTGCATGGACTTTGACAATATTATACAAAAAACATAAAGTTTGTGCAGTTTATGAAGTCCATGTTTAGGCACAGCAATAGAGGTTTCACATTCAAATAGCAGAATCCCCTTTTCTCCATCACCTTTATCTCCTGCACTATTGACTATATCTTGGTCATACTCCACTGTGTTATTTCACAAGTAACTAGAATACTTGTCAATCTGATCTGGTTTCTTTGTCCAAATGAACTGAGTGTAAAAGTAAACTGATATCAAAAACTGAAATTAGTCAGACTCATAAATTCTTCAAGCTTACATGACTAATATTAGTAACATTTCTATTTAGCTCTGACACATTGTTTTCATGGCAACTAGATACGTGCTGAAAAGCCAAAATATTTAGAAGTCAAAGAATACTAAACCTTTAAAGCATGTGCTTATATCAAATAGCTGTGAAGTCGTTGTTCTTTCGGACTCTTAACCAGATTCTTCTATTAGTGTTGTGTTCAGCTGCTTCCAGATAGATAAACTAACAAAAGAGAACTTAAAGGTCTAAGCTTTGGAAAGCTAGATAAACGAGAATGAGAAACACTACAGCCTTCTGAATGTTGAGTAAAATGTTGAGTGATATTGAATTAAATACTACTTAATCAAAGCAGAAAAATAATTCAGCGTTTTTGACAGCATGCCTATGTTTTTTCAGCCTGGAAACAAAGTTTAGAATAAAAAGAATAAATGAGGCCAGCCTGCCACTGTCTTAACTATCCACAATGTGTAACTATCTACAAAAGAAATGTTAAGTATCTACAACTGTGCTATAGAGCTTTATTCATATTAATAATCTTAGTGTTACCAGAATTTAGAAAAAGAATGTAATTAAGAATAATTTGTTCTAGAGAAGAAAGAAACTTGGAAATAATTCACTATTCAGGCAGAAGAAAAATTATGGCTGTATTGTGACTTCTTTCTTCCTCTTCTACATTAAAAAAGACATTAAAAAAAAGTAAAAAGAAAAAAAAAACCTGCAACCTTTTAGTAAGATCAAAAAGACTATTCCTTCTATTTAGGACAGTCACTCTTGATGATAAAACAACAGTAGACCAAATCTTACAAAGCAAGTTGCACTATTTTCTGGAATTCACCTTAATTACTGAATCATTAACACTTTACAGTGTCACTTATCTCTATAAATCATATTCTGCACATTTTGTGAACAAAAATTACTTTTGACACACAAGTTAGGAGATAAATTTAGACCCCATCACTGTGACACACATATAATGGGAATTAGGTAAAGAACTATATTAAAAGGAATAATACTTAGTTAAATTGCACTTTAAAAGAAGTATTGAACATCTAATACCTATCAAAGGAACATCTGATACCTATCAAAGAAAGTATTCAAGAAGTATTCTTCAAGCCATCATGATCTCAGCAGTACAGCTGTAACAATTACAGCCACTGAACATTACAGCTGGATCTACTGGTAAATTATAGAGTGGTTTACAAAGTTTCAGTTCTATGGAATTTCCTTTCAATTGAAGCATATGAAATATTATAAACACTCATTTTCAAAGGAGTTCCTTCCTTTTTCTGTTAAGGTGATGAGCTGACACAGCCCTTGTCAGAGAGTGGGCTATATGAAGCACTATTCAAAGACCTACTAGGTATCTGGGCTAGAAACAAAAACACTGTACAGGACAATCTAAAAACACCTCATTTTTTTTAAGTCCTAATGGGAAGAAAAAAAAATAATTTATTATTTCTTATCCTCACCAAAAATGATCACACACTCTAGTAAATAGATACAATAAAACAAGCAATACCCTTTTAAGGTATTATTTCATAAGCACAGATCTCAACATTTTATTCCAAACTTGTAACTATTAACATTTAGTTTCATCATAACTACAAGGTGATACTGACCCACTCAAATGACATACTTGGAGAAGATGGCACAATATTGCAATGGCTTCTATTTTCTTCTCTTTACAATGACACAGAGCACAGTGATTAACATGACTGTGATTTATAAAATCATATTTATAACAGAGTCAACTTACTGGGTTATCAGTAGATTCATCAGCCAACTGTAAACCAAAGTAATCTCTCTCTGTCAAATCAAGATGCTTGAAGACTACATCCAACAGAACTTGACCCTGATCATGTTTCTGCAGAGAACAAATATATATATATTGTTTAATGAACAAATATATAACTGGACACACAGACTTCAGACAGGCAGAGCACACACACATTCTTTCAGATGTGCTCTAGCAGCCTGAATTTTAAATATCACAAAGTGATCCCAAAAGCACTATTTTTAAAGGAGCTTCATCTCATTTTTTGAAACATATGTAAGGAATTATTTTTCCTCTTTGTCATTTTGTGACAGTATGAATTTCTTACTAGCTAGCTACAGGATTACTCCTGAAAGCCATTGATTAGCCAAATTTGATACTTAAAAGAGAGAGAGAGAGAGAGAGAGAGAGAGAGAAGGGAGGCTAGGATTTGACAAAGAACTTTGTAGCCTTGTTTGGGTCACCAAATTTAAAAGTACAGGTCTATACAAGTTATTCTTACTTATTTTACCTGAAAATCTATTCCTGAATCTAAATGAACCAGTACATTTAAAATGTTTCCAAAGTTAAATAGCCCAGACAGCTGAAGAAGCCAAATATCTAACTGAGAAGCATCATTTAAATGTATCTCAAAGATACTACCTCACTCTAAATGGACTAATTCAAATGAACTGAACAACAGAAAACAAAAAAAGATGTTAACTTAAGAAATACACAACAGTATAAATGCATAAGACAATTTTCTGATATACTTTGAACTAAACCAATTTTTTTTCAGCAAATAAAACTAATTTTAAAATTACATAGCAACATTAATTGCTTCTTGGTGTTTTTCCCCATGTAGATTTAAATCAGAACTCAAACTAAGAATTTATGACAGTAACTATCAGAAAACAGGAAACATTTGGAACCCAAGTTTAGACTTACATTTGCCACAGCTGACATGTTATTTCTTCAAACAACATGCAGATATCAATTCTGTAGCTTTTTTCTAATCCAAACCTGAGAATTTATACCGATTCTTAAATATATGAATAGATGCTTCCTAACAAAAAAGCTTAGAACTTGCTGATCAGTTTGAATTTAGTATTACAGAACATTTCACGACCGCAAGAAAGGTATTTCTCTTGCAATAGAGCAGCAAATTTGGTAAGAGAAGACTAGTTTCAACATGAAGCATTTGTTTTGATCACAATATTTTACTCTCAGTGCAAAATAAAGATAAGCATCTAGTAAAACCAGACCTCAGTTTAACCCATCTCTGATATTTATATAATGATGTTGCAGCTTGCCAGTGCAGGCAAAGGTCACAATCCTGCTTGTTGTGAAAGGTCCAAAATATTTGTAATACTATCAGAACTATTGAATAGCTGCTATAAATTATAAAGTATGATAACAAGTTCCTACTTCTGTTTTTTTTTTTTAATAAAAAAGCAAAACCAATAAATGTGGATTAGCATAAAAAGAAATGTGCTTTATTCCTACAGATAAAGTTAAACATTAATATTTCCTCTTAAAACAGGGAATAATGGAAAAATATATGAAAAATGGCAACTACCTAACATATACCTGCAGTAGTTAGATACAAAACATATCAACAGTTTTTTTCTGAATCAGACTATTAGAATGTTATGTGTATGTCTTAGTCATTGCTGGAGGCAAAATGTCTAGCAAATTTTGGCTTTTCAGAACAAATTTGACATCGACACTAGACATCAATATATTAACTGCACTTTATGAAGTTTCTGTCATCTAGTGGCTAATATCTTGTACAACTAGATATATTCACAGTAGTTTCTAATTGCAAAATAATTGCTATCTGTTTACAAACACCCATCTGAAAATTTAGGAAAACATCTGCAATTATATACATTTAATGCCTGTTTACCAACTACTACCACCGTCTTCCCAATTTATATTACTGACACTCTGCTTTTGTTGCTGGCCTACAGAACTGGTCATATCTACAGCAAACAGCAGGAGATAGTGGTGCTCTGCCAAGCCGAACAAATTTGGACTTCTGATGACAGAGGAATGGGATAACAGGTGCCAGGTTTTCCTGGAGGGGGTCAGACGACTCTGCTGCTCACAGATCTGTGGGAACCTGCACTGCTCCTTCACTAATGACAACACTGGAACATCTCCTCTCATGGCTAACTGTAATACTTGTGTTGTGACTCAAACAAGCGCATCTCCAAACAGCCAGTGCTGCTCTACTGTTTCCTTTCATTCTACAGCTTACATTGGTTTTGCAAAAAGTTATCTTGTTTTAAAAAAAAAAAAAAAAAAGTTTCCAAGCAGGCTATTATTTTTTGGTCAAAGAAAAAAGGGCAGTATAACTCAGCAATGCTGAAAATTAAATTACTGAAAATTTTCACTTCTAAAATTACAGGAAGGATGGTGTAGTTTTTGTTTAGTTTGGGTTATTTTACGGATTTAAAGATTTTACTTCCATTAGAGTGTAAATTCATTAAGTTTGAGGAGAATTCTGAGATAAGAAAGGGTCCAAATTGAAACATTTGTTCGTGATCAGTAACCCACCAGCCTTGCTCACAGAACAACTCATCCCATCTACCTTGACTTAGTTTTCCCTCAAGTTTAGTGTGATCTCCATATCTACGTACTGGCTTTCAGGGAACACAATTAACCCAGCCTGCATGGAAAAGACACAATTTGAGGTATTTAAACATTAATTAAAACTAATTAAAGCAATTTGATCTTGAAGAAGCAGGTTTACAGTAATGCAAATCATCCTGATCATGTTATTAACTCAAGTCAGCCTCGCTTCTTCCAGCTACACTTTCCGTAAAATATGCTTTTCAGTGTCGTAGTTCTTTATTTGCTGAGCACAGCATTTTATAGAATACTTTCTACTCTTCAAACATATGCACAGGTTAGTTCCACCTGATTATTCTGCCTGCAACCAAAACAACCTTCATCTGGCTACAATCCATAGGGATTACTTGATTTGATTTGTTATGCTCTATACAAGGTAAGGCTTCGCACAAAGAATGCCTACTTTGCAGATCAATGGAAAAGGCTGGTTGAAATGTGAACTTAGAATATGTCACATAAATTATCAAAAGACAGTCTGTGATCAGTACTTTGCTGTTAGAGAAGAAACAGAATTTGAGTATGTTTTTATTAATACAGCACTGCATACTCCAGATGATTAAGCTTTACAATCATTAGCATACAGAATACCTATAGCAATCACCAGGAGAAAAAAACCTTGCTAATTTATTTGATGTTATCTTTGTTCTTCCTATTTTGAAAACAATTCCATAAATATTTATTGCCAAGTATTGCATCAACCACAATAAAGTAACACATAGCTATAAACCCTGAAAACCTGTATACTATGTAGGTTAGCATACATTTGCTATGATTTAATACTTTATTACTACCTATTTTTGGAAAAAAAAACCAAACAAAAACACAACAGATCGAGACTAAGACCTGAGATCAAAATGTTGAGCACCAAGGAACTTTTTTAATTCCCTAAATTCAGTTTTAATACTCAAACTTGCAGTGCAGTAAGCAAGTGTAAGCAGTAAAGCGTGATCCATGCAACTAAAATATTTAGTACACTAGGGAGGTGGGAAGAACATATTATATAAATTTTTCTTGGGAGAGACAAAACAGACATTTGAGGATTTATAACCAGTGATTCTACTCGAGACAGGCACTAGCATTCTCTCACACACAGCTTGTGAACAACAAGATCGAAAAGAAGCATAATCTCCCATACCTATTGTACAACAATTATTCCTTATTTTAGCTAACTCTTATAAACAAATGAAAAACTGCATGACAGATATTTTAATAGAAAACTCATGCACCTGAAAGCAAAGAACACAATGTTTACAATTTCTCATGCATTTTTAATGCTTTGTATCCAACTTCATTCTGCACATACTGCTTTTTGGCAGGTAGTAAAGACCAGGAAACTGTTAGCAAGGATGAGAAGATAAAAGATATACAAGAGCCATGGAATATCATAGAGAAAGAGGGAAAAGGGATATAGGAGAAATTATCCCAGAAAGGAAATCAGGTTTGATGTTGATAAATTAAAGTCTTTAGTTGTCCCTCCCCCAGCTCCATCATCTGAAATTCCAATCCTTAAATACTCAGAAGTCCTGAAAAGTTAAATAGCTCCTGAATGAACTACAACAATGCCTTAAAAAAAAAAAAAAAATTCTAAAGCCTTCTACCTTGATTGAAAAATCTAAAACAAGTAACCGCTAAGTCTACCTCTAAATCTTAAGCCACTTGACACTGGATCCTTGCAAGTTTTTTGCTAGATAACAGAGATTTTGCTCCTCTGATAGGCAGCTGCAGGCAGCACAGGCTCTAACCACCACAGAGAAACGCAAGCACTCTCACAAATCTTCCCTAAAACATCTAAGTATATCAACATCCTCACTAAACAGTGGATATCAGAATTCAATATTATTTAGCATTAGAACTTTTCCAAATATAGTCCAAATTAAACTTGTTCACACAGATTTGAGAACTGCTTCAGTTTCTCCCTCACTTCCCAGCTGAAGTCTCACAGTCTTATTGATATCACACTACTCCTTCACTCTATTCACTGAAGTTCAATTTTCTCTTGGAAAATTTTAATAATCATGTCACCTGTAACTTTTACCACCACATTATTCAACCTTTCTCCACATAAGTCATCAATTCTATAGCTTATAAAGTAAAAGCTGAGTTCTGCTGCCCCAGGACACCCCAGAGCATCTTTCCTTTTGAGTTCTGGTTCTTCACACACAAAGATCAGTTTAAATGCTTTGATGTTATATTGTGAGGTCCTTGCCTGTTTTTTGTGGGTTTTTTTCCTCAAGACATTGAAAGAAATGGTTACACTTGTATAAATATATGCAGAAAATCATAAACATTTTGATTTTAACTCCTCATCAAGGCTTTCAGATTAGAAAAATCTGACGAATAACCTATTTTAAATTCCAGGCTCATATGTAAAAGTTATTCACTTTTCCCAGTAACAGCCCTCAGCATTCAGCAACCAGCTTCCTTTTTTTTTTTCCTGCCATCCTCATTAGTGCATTACAAGGTGATAAGTTTGAGGGAAATAGAAAAACAGAACAAGAATATAATCTGAGAAAAGCAAAAAGCAAAGAGATACTTTAAGATGATACCTGTAACCAAATATAACCATACACATGATTGAACAGTTCGCTACACAGTCATGAGAAGAGTTACCATTACACCTTACTTGTGCTCAAAATGCAAAAAAACAGAACAGAGCAAAACAAAAGCTTGCTTCTCATTCAACTCAGTGGCAAAACTGCCCTCCATTTCCACTATACAACTTTAGTCCATGAAAAGAATTACTAGAAATAAACTATGCTTTGTAAACTCAATTTTGAAATGAAGATGTGTAAGTACTATAGAGGATGCCAGAATGACTAAGTTCACAGTGACTTCATGTACATGTACAAGCATGCCTGCCTGAACATAATTTTCCCTTCTATTCTGTACTTAACACTATTTTGAAAAGTCAAACTCCAGCCATACAAATCCAACAAAGGAAAGCAAGCTCGGTGATACTGATTTGCAATAAAGCAAATTACTTACATTAACTCTGAAAGCTTGTACAGTGTTATCCAGGAGAAGAATGTTGCAGACCACCTCCGTATGCTGCCTGTCTCGTGCCAGCTCAGATGCTCGTACATTGTAGGTTCTGCCAGCAGGCAATCGGAAACGTGCGGTCATTACTGTCCACCCAGGGTCTTTAGGAAAAACAAAAATAAAATTTAAAGAGATCAAAAAATGCAAATACAAGAATGTCATACTTCAAAGAAAGATCAACACAGAGTAATTCCATTGTTTAAAAAACCCATTACAGACAAAAGAAAAATGAGTACTAAATTCATGGTATCCAGTAAATAAAAGTGTCTTAAAAATTACAACACAACCTTATTCCAAAATACTCAGTCCTTTACTTTCTGCCCATTGTCCACTCCTTCCCTATTTTAAGGTTGTTTTGTGGGTTTGGTTGTTTGTTTTCTTTTTTAAGATTCAGAACAGCATTTTCACTGCAAAAAGCATCGTAAGTGCTGGGCATCATGGGTACTCAGCTCCCAATATTAGAGGCAATTAAGTAATTAATTTCATTGCAAAGCAGGGGGAAAAAATGCTTACACCAAAATGCTTTATAAGAAATAGCATAAAGAAAACAAAACAGGAAATACACAACTGCAAAGCCTGCGCATTCACTTTATACTCATTAGACACAAGAATACTCAGCAATAACAAAAACATTAGCATTGCCTTTTTTTTCTTTTTTTCTTTTTTTTTTTTTTTAATTACAACATGAATAGATAAAGGTTTGTCAAACCACTGAATCTTCTGTCTAGGTCAATTTGATTTGATCTACATATTTTGTTTGGAAGCACAATTCTTATTCTCCAAATAAGGAACAGTGACCAACACAAGTCTGTCTATGCCCTGCTCTAAGTGCTGGTAAATAAAATGCAAGAATTGAAGTGTGACTTTCACTTTTCAAAACTAAGATTCTAATGGGTCTCATGCAATCCCAGTCCAGCAAAGTACTTATGTGCACACCTGATGGTATTAGCCCTATCCAACAATACTAGCTGCTTTCTTAAGTACTTCACAGGATCAGGGCCCGTAATTCACTTAATTACACAGTCAGCAAACTATTTCTACATCCTTTGACAAGGGCATAAGCAGACAAAGTTTCATAACTTAAGTAGAGAATATACTGAGATAGAAAATTAAAATACCTTTAAAAGTAGTAAAAGAAAACAAGTATTCTCGAAACAATGTAAAATGATGGATTTTCCTTATTCTGTGAAAAATTATGAAGACTTCAAAAATGTTTGTGTGTTTGCTTCCCATTTTGGAGGAATTTAGCAGACAACAGCAAAGATCCCAGCAGTGATTAGAGAGCTTGCCTGGATCATAAGAGATATCTATGCTCCAATATACACAAATCAATAGGGTAACAAGTAAGAGATCTTTCCCCTCCTAAATAGTTGATAGCTTAGATACATAGACCCTCATGGGAAAGTGGAAGACCAAGACTCATGCCACCTGTATCACAAAGGGCTGAGACTGCAGTTTAACTTTCCTCCTACCACCTGCAGTCAACCTCCTGAGCAACTGCCCTAAAAATCCATGAGATATTTTGCTTTTCTAGAGTGTGTCCTTCAGCTCTTTTCAGCAGGACCACAAATCTCACGATGTAAAAAAAATAAATCAAAAAATCTTTTTTTATGATAATCCATCCCTGCAAAATGTTTCAGTATTGACTTAACCAGCATTTTCAGATTAAAAAGTACTTGTTTCCTTACCAGACAGCTTTTTCTTTTTTTTTTTTTTTTTTTTTTTTTTTCTTGCCATTTACCCTTTGCTGGTCTCTAANTATTCAGTCACTCTGGCTTCAGAACTGCAGTGCTGTATTCATGCAGAATTACAGCAAGTTTGTTTTTGTTTCGCTAAACCAACATGACAAACCCAGAAAGCATAAAGATAACAGATAAACCCACCAGCTGCAAGCAAAACTCACAATTTTCTCTTAATGATAAAATAATGAAAAATTGTGTTGCAAACATTAAAACTCCAAAGTAAAGCCTAACAAGAAAGTACATGTCTGACAACTCCTCATGAAGAGGCTGCTTCTGCTATGCCTTCTACAAGTCTGAAAAATAAAAGGCAGAAGAAAACTTTTAACAGAGAAGAACAGGTAACTGAACCTTCATACCAGTGATCTGCACCAAAACATAACATTTCACAAACAATATTTTATGTCACACAGACACAATCTAAAAGTCAGTCACCTTACTAGCCATAACGGCATGAAGATCAGCATCTTTACCAGTGCAGCTACACAACCAATAACTATAGCCAAGACTTTAGAGTGGCATTTGCCTGTGAGCTGAATCAAAGAAAGTTTCAGAAAAGCATGCAATTTGATTAAAAACAGTTTATCCATGCCAGAGAAACAACCCTTTGACAGGCATATTTTACAAGGATTTGCATAAGTGACAAATACACCAAGACACAGTGAGGGTTATCTCAGCGTTCTTTCCCACGGATACAACGAGTGCACAAAGTAGGACTGTTCAGCTTCCAAGTATTGCAGTCCTCACAAAACCATTTGGTAGTGAGCTAGGAGGGTCTGAGTCAACAATCCACAATTTCGGAATGGGGATGGGGCAGAGGGGGGAATACTTGCTAAGGCTGGAAGCCATCATGCTTTAAGGGAACAAAAAGGAAAATCTGACCTTTGCCTCCTGTTCTCCCCCCTATTTTTTCTTATTTGCTGATCAAGACTGACAGTATTTCTTCCTTCCTCATCACTGCCTTAAACTAGAGAGAAAACTTCTGGGTTTCAAACAGAGCAAAAAATTCATACGAGTTAGTAGGAAGAAAATCCACCCTCAGTGATCCTCAAAAATCCTTTAATATCAAGCAACCATTCACCATGTCCTTGGATAGACCAGACCTGCAGACCCAGCAAGGTTCTCTTTGTAACACAGATGATCTTCGACCAAAACCACTGAATAGTCACAGACAGTGATTCGGGTCTTTCTCAATGTACAGAAATGAAATGGTCAAATGGGACTGTATTATGAGTTTGCTAAGGAAACAGGAGCAGTTATATTGTGTCAGAACAACAGTTCATCTAGCTTGCAGATCTGCAGGGCAATGCCTTCTCACTCTGTTTAACGAAAGAGGAAATGAATAGGACACACACGTAAAGATATTTTTCACATACTGTTCCACAGTTTGGAGTGTTCCTGGTGTGGAGCTCATATTCACACCATGGTAGTCATTCATAAATGTTTTCTTCATGGACTTAGGAAATCGTATTTTGAACTTTCAGGTTAAGCAATGAAGCATTATATTCTATGCCCCACATACAATACATAGCAGCCTGAACAGCCATCTTGTATTAGACAAATTTCTTCCATTAAACTAAAAGGCTTTTGCAACCGCAGAATACAGTTTTACAACTACGTACAACTGAAATTGTGAAATACTTCTACAAAATGGAAATATAGCAGCCATGAAAATAATAGAGAGGAGGGTGACAAAAGACAGACTATTTTCTGCAAACCACATTCAAAGTTACTTTTTCCCCATATGTCAGCAAAGAAACTATGGAAGTATGTAAGGATTATGTTAAAACACCTTCACATGCTCTCTCAAAAATACTCCCTTAGAATAAGATTTGCCAGGGCTATTACATGTAACTGCTTTGTGACCAATTGAGTACGTAACCTGTATTTACACCTCTATCAGCATACATGCATACAAAAAGGACGCAGTTATTAAGCACAGACAGACCCTGCAATTACTGGTCTTACTGTGACACACTTCTTTTACAATATAATTGGCCCTGAACTGTATCCATATCATCTTTACTACTCCTTTCTTCCAGAAATACATGCACCAAGAACACAGACAATATTTTTAGTCCTGACCAAGTATTGTCAATCTTGCTATGCATTTTGAAAACATACTAGCAAAATAGTAAGATGGGTAGCTATTGCTTATGAGGTTATAAATCATAACAATCTGATTCCCCAGTAAATACTAATTTATAAAATAACGAAACTGATGAAAAAGTTCAGCTATGTTGGTTGCAACCTTCTGAAATGAAAATATGTTATAGCTAAAGTTAGTATGGAACAAATAAAGGACCAACTTCAAGCTCCAAAGCAAGATCTGCAGCCCGAAAAGAAAGGAGTAAAGACAAAAATTGAGATTCAAGAGGAAAGAAAGAAAGAAAAAAAAAAAAAGGAAAACAAGAAAAAAAAAAAGAACAACTGGTTTAAACAGCTGCTTAACCTAAGCAAGTGCATGCATATCCATGTCATGGACAGTACCATGGCCACTTACACTAAAATCTTCCTATATATGCAAGTGGATTATTTAAATTGGATTTAATCTTTGCACCAGAAGAAAGTTTCTGCTTATTTTTTTTCCAGTGTCTTTGGCTAAGCATGTAATATTTAGACACTTGAATTAATAGCCCAAAGCACATGCTGCTACAGCAACTGGAGAAGGACAGAACTTGTGCAATGAAACTCTGCTTACCTCTCAGGTCTGTGGAAGGAGTAAATTGTACATTTCCTGCCTGAGCTCAGGTTTCAAGTGATGAAGCAATTCTAGGGAGTGTTCCCTATCAAAGGGCAGAACATTCCTGCGATACTGGCTTGGCTAAGGCATTCAAGAGCATACAGAATCTTCACAAGTGAATTTTCGGCATCTTCTATTCTTTTATGTGAAAGTATACAGAAAAACGACAATTTGCTTGGGCTTACAATAAACCAACCAATTTTAAGCAGCTTAATAAATAAGCAGTTGGTTAAGAAGGTAATTAACTGAGATTTAATTTATCCAAGACTGCAACCTATTCGCTGACTTGAAATAAAGAGTTCTTTTAAAGAGAGTTCGCATCGTGTACTGTGCACAAAGACAACCACTTTAGGACAGTACAGTATGCACATGGCCATGCAAAGACACAAGAAATTTCAGTTTTCATGGCTAATCTAAAGCAGCTAAGCAGTTAATGCATTACCAAGATTTCCATTTGTTTAGAAGCTGGTATTTTAGCAACCCAGAAGGCATGTATTTCCACTGTAGCCCACCTGCTGATTTGGGTCCAACACAGTGCATGAATTTGCTACAAGAGGTGGAAAAGTAGGCTAGACTCATAGAAAACCCACATCCTTATAACATGTTGTAGCTTGAATATGTTAATTAGATTGTAGACCCCATGGTTACTAAAATTATCCAGACAATCCAATTAGGAGAAAAAGAAACTATTAAAAGTACAAAGAAAATTTGGAAGGTTTAAACAGGGTAATACAGCATTTCAAACAAACACTGAGTTATATCTAGAACCCACCTTCATACACACATTTACTGAAAACATGTGAGTGAAACTTTATTAAATGCTTTAACCAAAATCAGTTTGAAAATGCTAAACACTTTAGTTGAGTGTGCACTATTTGGAGGGAAGTCCACATTAGTCCAACAAATAAAAGTTCAAGTTTTTTATCTTTCAAAAATTTGGTTTGAAAGCTTTCAGCAATTCTGATGTAGCACAAAGCTTCAGGACACTCCTTATAAATAAATCAGAGTAGAAATGCATTTTCAATTCAAGTGAATCGACCCATGTACTACAATCCTGCACTCCTTCCAGTGATTCATACTTCATTCATTTCTTCCTGCTTTCTGCTGACCAAACAATGGAATTCTTGAAAGTTGATATATAAACTTCGGGTCATTTCACTTTGTGGTCACCAGGTGCAAAGGTTCAAGCTAGGCTTCTAGCCAGTCAACAACATCATTAATGATTCTGTGCTCTATCAAAATCTTCTGTTTCTTTTGTAAGTTTATTAATTATCTCTAAAATATAAATTAATCAAATTCATTCTGCTTAAGGAAAATAATATACTCCTGTAAAGCTATCATATGGCCACTTATCAAACTCTTCCCAAAACTTCCACTGGAAAGAGGGATATTGCATTTTTCCTGCTGACACACTGGGAGTTACAGTGACAGCACAATGTACCTACAAGCACAATTCCTTCAGTCCTATTGTATTCCCAAGTTCTCAAAAGAGAGCATTGGATACAAGGAGACATTGGCAGTGGAAATTAGGAATGTAGTTTCCAAAACCTCATCGACTTCTCTTCACTGGCAGGTAATCAGCTTGTCCTCTCATTAGTCTGGGTATCTGCATGGGGCTGGCAGCTCTGGAGCTCCAAGCTCACCCCCCTCCTCAGTCAGGGCTTCCCACGCCCATCTTTACAGCCTGGCCCTGAGCAGGCTCCACACTTCATACGCAGAACCGGCATGCAAAACTTATCTCATCTCCAGCTGCTTTTATACATTCCCTCAAGACTTTTGTTATCTGCAGGCACTGTGAGCTGCTTGATTAAATCCCTCACAGATACAAGAAGTATAGAACAGCAAAAGAAATTCCTATCTGCAAGTATTTCACTCTTGAGAGCAATAAAGAGCAACACACTCACATGGCCCCAAAACGTCCATGATCTCACCTGAATTTCAATGAATGTGCTACTCTTACACACACTCTCAATCCTGAACCACATAAAGAGCCAAATCTAATACAAAAAGCATTAATGCTTAAAGTACATCTGACAGTTTCTGAGAATTTTGGGCCTGAAGTTCAACAGCTGAGAGAAAAGAAGTTGAACTTAGCCTCTTTCCTCCACTATCAGCTTCTCCTATACACGAACCAGTTACAGAGAATTAATAGTCTATCCACTTATTCAGATAAGTTTCTAAAATTGTTAATTCATCTTGTTTTATGAACACGAGGATTTCACGGGGTTGGCTGTGAATTTCAGTACAGGCTCGACACCTAAATTAATAACTACTCTCAGTTAAAAAATTACTTGAGGACTTCTTTTTAAAAAGAAGACCTCATTTGAGAATGCTTTTTATCTACTTCTTTGGATAGGAGTTTCAAATTTGAACAACTTCTGTGTGATACCAAGCAAGATTTTCATTGTTATCATCACATAATTACTAATAGGACAAAAGGTTAAAGGCGAAACACCTTGCACTGCCACTTCCAGAAATTAATTCTTTCCAACATAAAAATAATAATTAACGAGTGTTTGGTCACTCTACACAGAATAGTAGCCAATCTGTTAGAGAAAGACAGAGGATCTATACCAGAACACAGCAAATTAGTTTGGTAGTACTATAGCAATCTACTATTTAATCTGAAAAATAAACTATTTCAACAATTTGACAATTCCCTCCCTTGCTCCTCCCTTCCCCCAAGAACAAAAGCATAGTGAACAGAAAAGCCTATTATAAATGACACTTCTATCTAATTAAATGTCAATACTCATTATGGTTGAACTGTATGCACAATGCTTTAAAAAAAAAAAAGCTTCTCAAATTCAGCTGCTCCCTTTCTCCGCTTTGCGTCTGAAGTAGGACAGTGCAGGAAGTCTGGTATCTGCTTTTCTTCACTCTTATACGTGACATTTCAGAAAACACAAAGACAGTAAGATAAAATTCATTAGTTTGAGATTAAAATACTAACTGGTACAGTTTAGAAGTAATACTAATTGAGAAAAACAAAAACTAGTTCTTAGAAACCATGCCATCAATACTGCCAATTATTTTGAACGCAAAACTTTTATGCCCTCCCTTTCTATGCCCAGTCATTTTTCACATGAAGTAACTCCTCCATCTTCACTATCCACGACTCTAGATTAGGTACAGCCTGATAAGATATAAAAAAAATTTTGAGAAAAAGATGACAAAAAAAGGGCCTTATAAATTGAGATCCCAAACAGCTCAATATGCTTCATTTTAAACCCATTTTTAAGTTTCAAATATATTCTTAGCGAATACCTGTCCGCACCATGTTACAACTGGCTGCCTGAAAAATGCACTGGATTTCCATAGCACATCCTTTCATAGTATATCTGATCTCCTTTTTCAGGTTTTGACCAGTTTTCTAGATAGGGAATCGAGCTTCAGGGAGGCTGAAGAAATACACCCAATACACTAGAAATCTGCAGCTAAGAAAGATCTAGAATTAAAATAGTCATACTTCATACTTTTTTTTTTTTCTCCCCCTGTCCTACTTCAGCAAGTTCAACCCATTTTCCTTTTCACTGCAACAGTCTTCTTACAGGTCAGAGTGTGAACAAATACAAAACCCGAAAATCTCCTTCCAGCTAGCTCCTACTAGCTCAAGGCTGAGTACTCACTGACCTGATGATAACGGTACTTCAGAAGAGACAGGACTTTTGTATTACTTCCAAATGAGGCAAGAAAAACATCCTGAGTCCACATGCCTTTAGGAAAAGGCTTCATATTGAGTACCTATGGTTATTCACAACAACTACAAACCCTACAGGTGACACACTGAAGCCACAATCAGACTTGAAACATCCTATGAACCTGTGCAGCCATATTGTTTCTGACTCGGAAACCTTTTATTTGCAGGTGATAACTCAGGTGTAAGGGAGGTTTTATGAAACAACAGTCACGTGCATGCTTGAACAAGACGTGTGAAGTTTATGTGAGGTTTCAGAGATTCTTTTGAGCATAAGTCTAGAAAGTTTCTATATGATAGCAATATACACGTACGCACCTTAATGAACCAGAGAAACACACCTATCCCTCTATTAAGTAATAAATTATAACTGATGTTCAGAAGTCACCTGGATCATAGTGCTACCGCTTTACAGAATGGCATACCATGGTGTGAAGAAACAGAGAGTAGGTAGCTAAAGCTAGAAATGTCTTTAAGTAAAGGTATTGGTACAGTTTAAGGCCTGTAATATGAAATCGTAAGTTGATGGCAATCACCAGCTATAGCAGTAGCCAGCTTGTGAGGCAGTGAAGACACACGGAGGGGAGAGCCCCTGGGTGCACAGCTGTGGTCACTGCACCACTGTATGACCACTTCAGCCAGTGCAATAGCAAAAAAACATGTGCACTGAGTTAGCAGCAGCCCACACCCCTGGAATAAGCAATATAGGATAGAAAATGACGAAGTTATCAGGGAAAAAATTAAATCTAACTATTTAAAAAAAGAAAAAAAAAAAAGCAGTATTGTTTAAATATCACAAAGTGGTGAATTTAACTATCCTTCTATATTTAAAAAATATTATGAACAAATATGCAAATGCATTGATAAGACATAAAACCATCTTGTTTCCTAGCACACAGCCATCAGCTTGGAGGTGTTTATCATGTGTAAAGATTACTAAGAATTAAATAGAAACGTTTTCCAAGTGAGTTCCACCTCCAATATTTTAAACTCAGTATAACCATAACCTGCCCTTGTTTGAAAATAGCCTTGAAAATGGCAATCCGTGACCCTCACACAGATGATTACTGCATCTAACTCTTCCCATTCCTGGAGCTGGAGCTCTTATTCTTGGTTTCATGACTCAATGCTATAATAAGATGTAATAAATGGAGACTATAATGAAACATTACTAAAATATCTTCTTGATAGAAACTTCTCAAAATAAATTTTGCAGTAATTTTTTAAATGTGTTCTTAAACTAGGTTAAATAGATTTAAATAGATTTTCCATCAAAAGGAAATTCTGGCTCCCATAAAACTCTAAGGGTAGGAAGCCTAAATATTTAGTCACCAAAAGAAAAAAGGGTTGAAATCAGTGCAAGTTCAGACAAACTAAAACCAGAAGCATCAAGTGATAATAACATGTTAGTATGGGGGGGGGGGGGGCAAAAAAACCCCAGCAACCCCCAAAAAAACCCCAAACTTCTTCCTACAGCTTTCCTCAAAAGTATCAAGGGGTAACTCAATTTGACTCCCCTTTGCTATACGACTCCAAAAAAGATTCCTTTACCTATTAAAAAGGAGTTTAGTCCTCTACAGGGCTAGTAGGAACCAAAATCTCTTTAGTATCTAAAAAGA
Source organism: Aramus guarauna (assembly GCA_013400195.1). Lineage (NCBI taxonomy): Eukaryota > Metazoa > Chordata > Aves > Gruiformes > Aramidae > Aramus > Aramus guarauna. The sequence continues at coordinate 85,738 of VXBL01003908.1, forward strand.
ACCCGGTAATCTTTGAGCCTTTAATGACAATGTACAACTGCCGATAGCTATAATAACCTACTACAGTCCTTTCAGGATGCTAATTATTAACAGCCTGACTACACGCACTGAATGAAGGAAATGTAGCAAGTGAGAATTAGGTTTTGATTTCAGCTTTTCCATCTACAGATAGGAGGGCTTTTTTACCACAATTTAAGAAGCCAAAAAGAGAAAGAAATTACACATAACTAAATGCTGGTCTTCAACAGCTGTATACAACTAGGCAGATAAGAGGAGTAAAACACCAAATGCCGGAAAGTTACATGTTCTAACTTGGTGTGACTGTAAATGAAGTCCCACATCCCATACGCTGTACAAGCCTCAACCACAATTATCTGAAGACAACATGAAGAGAACACATACCAATGGAGAAAATTAGTGGGCTAGCTATTAATCACTTGAGCACTCATGTATCAATACTGCTGCACGCAGCAGGATCTTCAAGTCCAGAGCATCTAGTTGAATTGGCAGCTTTAGTTCCAGCCATGGCATCTGTATTGTGAAGCCTTTGAAGCTGAAGGCAGTCTGAATTGAAAACAAACTGGCAAAATTTGGGAAAAGCTTTTATTCTACTCATAGCCATCTTCAAGTTGAATTTTGGCTGGCACTAGAACTGAAGTATTAGACAGAGGGAGGAAAGTTGTCTGTGTATATTCTGTTCAGAGTTGCTAAACCTAAGCCAAATTATCTTCAATAGACTTAAACACAGCAGATGCTAATTCTAAGGCTGAATATAACCAATTGGACACTTTCCACCAAAATTACTTTTTAATCAGAAATGCCATTTCCACAAAATAGAAATTTTCACATGGAAAATTTCAGTTTTGCCAAAAAATATCAATTTTCTGCTGGAAACATTAAAATAATGCCTGCCTGGCTACCTGCCTGGAAAACGCTTGTCAACTCCGCTTCCTCCTCCAACAGCAAAGAAACCAAAGGAAGTCTTCTAGCAGTGCTGCCCAGAGGAGTGACCTCACTCCATCCGTGCCCCTGGCTCTCAGCTGCCCAGACTCTCTCTCCTTTCCTGAGCACCTCAGCCTCTCCCCAGCTTTTTGGCCCTGGGGTATGACAGCGGAGCTTCTTCCGTTGCTCTGGGGGTGTGCACTAGAGAGACACCCCCAGAGCATGTCTGGGCACTAGAACAAAAAGCTCTCTGCACAGGGCAAGAGCAGCTTTGCTGATGGACCTGCCCAGTAGCAAAAGAATCATCCTATTTATTCTCCTTTTACTTATTTATTAAGAGCTCTCACATTTTTACAACTTCAGCACAGGTTAAGTAAGTATTTTTCTGACTTGCCTCTGCCTCCTCTCAAATATTTTCTTTACAGGAAACAATTTCCATTTTCAAGTCAGCTTAAGAGGACTAGAAGTTCAAAATTATTTGAGTGAGTTTGGCAATGAAAAAAAATCACTCAAGTTAAATTGATTAAGCATTTAAATCTGATAATCATTCACCTGCAGTGAAGTTAAAAAAAAAAAAAATCTGTTTTGTGAGATTAGTTTCTTTAGCAAAGTATCTTAGAGAGGTCTAAACTCTCCAGATTTGTAAATTGTACAAACCTACTTTGTAAAAGGATCATTTTCAAAGACCTTGACCAGAAAACAACAGGACTATTTTATCTGTACTACTTACAAATTGAATCTCAAAGCCAAACCAAAACTTATCCAAAGTTGTGGCATACTGACCTCAACAGTCGCACCCTGTCAGGGGTTATGGCATGATTAAATGTTAAGGCCAGACTGCAGGCTCTGTGCACTCATCTTGATACATTCTGAGTTTTGTAAGTTGTTAAACTACAATCAATTTTGTACGCAAGAGAGCAAGAGGAAAAATTACCTTCATGCGTATTTCTAAGAGTTATCTAAAAATGCTTTTCCCTGTGGAATGCATTTCCTTCTTTTGAAACTAAACCAACAAACTTACAGAAGCATTTGTAAAAAAAAAAAAGTTTTGGAAGAAAACGTAATGCAAGAGAAGAGACAAGATCCAAACTTACATAAAGAATTTATAATTCTTATAAGGGTTATCAAAGTAGACTTTTGAAAAAAACTTCTAAGTTTGTTTCTGAATATGACTGTTTTCTTCCTTATAGCTTTGTTCTTTATAGAATTCCCCACTAATACTTGGAAGTTTCCACAAATTTAACCTAACAAAAATAGCAGATGTTATGAATGATGTGAAAAGCAACATCTCACTGTCAAGTGTGCTAACTATGCATACATTGTAACAACAACAACAACAAAATCCCTACATTCCTGCATCCAAAAAGTAAAGGCACAAAGTTACAGGTATACAACAGGAACAGTCACAAAATCTAGAAAGAAGGAATTTTTTAATGCACTACGGCACCAAAATGAAGTCACACCATGTTACCCAAGTGAAACTAAAATTCACTGACAAACTCTGTATTTATACACTATTCATCTTAGCCCACCCAATTAAATCTCAGACTTTTCATTAGAAGTTAGATTCCTTTTACTAACGTAATAGTGAATAATTTTCCAGGTACAGGATACACATTTTCTATATAAAAACATTTAGTGTCATTGCATTTAATAAAACATCCGACTGAGAAAAATTATGTGGCCATTTTGCTTGGAGTTAAAAACATTTAAAATCAGCTGCCATTCAGAATCCGCAAGAAACTTCCAATGCTGTTGGTTCAAGATGAATTAATTCAATTATTCTCTTATTTACTGAATTTATTTTTTGTATACAATCTCCTCTAAAGCATTCATGTTCAGGAAGACAAAAGAGGTTTTAATGCCGCTTTATCATATTAACTCAGTTCAGTATGATGTTTCATATCCACTGAAAAAGCAGGCACATAACCACGTTACAAGTCAGTTTACCAACTAAAAATGAAACAATAAAAGAAACATCACAGCTCCAGGTGGAATAAAACATTGCCAAGAGCACATGAACACACACATGTAGAGTTAGTGTGTGCTGAAGTTAAAAAAGCAACAGGCTATTAAAAGAAGAAACTACTACAAAATTATAAAAGGCTATTTATAAGTTTAATGTCACGTTACTATCTATCACATTGCTATTTATGGTTTCTCTCATGTATTTATCACTTTTAAGCAAGAACAAAACCCTGAAGCAGTTTAATCACTTGCATGTCACAGGGTCTTCAATTTCATTTACTTACTTCTCTGCTGCTTCTGAGAACTTTCATCTCGCCAAATCGATTTCCTGATAGGAAGCTAGCACATAAGTCCTGCCACAAACCAACACGGGAAGAGCCCATCACCCCTGACAATACCTTGAAAGTGATCAAATTACTCTTTTATTCTTCTTTGTAAAACAACCAAAGGTCTGGAAGTACCCTGTTAAAATATTTTCAGATGGTTCAAATCCCCCACCGCAAGCATCTTCGCTGTGTTGCAGGCTGCAAGCACACAGCTATCGTGCCTCAGCTGAGAGGCTGGGGCTGAGTTCAGATGTTGGGTTTTTTTGTCCTACCAGAACTATAAATGCCAACCTAATTGTAGCCACAGCCCAATACAGAAGTTCATACGTCATCACAACAAACCTTCTCAAACTTGAGTTACAAAAGATCAGGCCAATTTTATTTTATTTTGTTTTTTTAAACAAATTTAATTCTAAGAAAACCATGCTTAGAGGCGGTTATATATTTTGTGTTTCACTCAAAGTTTAGTGACTCTAATCAACTTTTCCACTACATAGCCTATAACTAACATCTACTTATTAATAAGAAAATAATCTAACCATATAAGTTGCACTCAAAAGAAGTCTTAATGAAGCAATTATTTTAGCTTTATATACCACAGTGAAGTTTACACTACTTAGGCAAAAAAATCCCTTCTGTTAAAAATGAACGTATGTTATTTTACTGTTCAACTGTGTACAGGAGAGACTGACATCCTAGCTTTTAACAGTCTTTTTCCACTGTATTAAAAATAAGGATATAGCATTATTTTTCTCTTTGAAGTCAAATGACTGAAGCACCAGATTGATTTAAGAGCCTTCTATGCAATCTAATTCCCCTTCCAAAATAGAGCAGCTTTACAAAACGCTTAGCAAAAAAAAACATTTGGACAGTCTCTTCCACTATATTGCAGTTAACAGATACTATTGTAACCGAACAAAACCAGTTACAATCCTCAGGCTGTTAGAAACCAGAAGTTTGCAAGGCTGTTCCATCTTTACTCAGTCAGTTCTCTTTGCTCCTCCATGCAAGTGCTAAACTCCCATCGAGCACCACCGAGCCAGGGATTATGCAAGGCAGCAGGTCTCAATGACAGATTTTAACCAATTCCCTCAGTGCTCTCGGTTCTCCTTTGATTCTACTGAAAAAGTACTTTAAGTAATAATGAATGATTACGCTGAACGTCTATCTGTTTTAAATTCGTAACAAGCATTTGACGCATGTGGTAGTCTACAAAAACCTGACAGCCGAGACCTAACTCAAGGCTTAGTGAGCATGTTTTCAGCAAAGTTGGCATGCTACAAATGCCAGAAAGGGATTTCATAGTCAAAATAAAAAGGTGAAGTAAATCTGCAAGAAAAAACAAACTTATCCACAATATCATGATTTCCAAAAGCATGTAAGGAACATACATTTTAAGTAGCTGATCTGCAATGACAGCCTAAGCAACAATCACAGTATAAAACTCACTCTGCTACCATATTATTTCTATAAGAGGAGTAAAATTCTTTCTCCAAAGCTATTTCACAAGCATCTCTGTAAGACATGTCCATGTACTTTTATGATAGTAGACATTTAATATTTGCAAATTCAGTACAAGCTATTATGTAGACAGCTGACATTTAGCCAAAACTCCTATTCAAAGACAGGGCAATAACTCCTCACAGTTAAAACTAAGCATGGAAATTATGCTGCAGTTCTTAAGTCTAGGAAGTAAGTACATCAGGTGTAATTGCGATCCATGCCAAACACACTATAAGGACTTCAGTAGGCATATGTCTGCCCAGCATTTCAGTTCCCAACAATCCATACATACTAAGTGACCCATACTTCCAGTGTTCACAGGTATGTGGGGATGAGAATTTCTGACAAAGAAACTCCAAAATTCCTCCAAGTCTGTGGAGCCAAAAAGATTCAAGTCTTTTGACAGAAGTGATAAATTTAAGAGTCCCTAACAAGAAAAAGATTTGCAGAATGTACCCAAGTTTCCTAGCTTCTTGTCCTTTTAGTAAAGCTGAGAATCAAAATTTTTGCAGTTTTCTATAAAAGTAGTGGAAGGGAAGCTGCCAGCAAGTAAACTCATCATTTCCTTAAATACCTTTCCTTTGAGGCCATCATTGAACACTTTTTTTCTGCTCAACTGCCAAGCAGTCAACATTTTGGGACACATTCATTTCCCTTTTCTAAAAGAGAACAGAAGCTACTGTGGAAAAAAAGAAACCTCTCAAAATACAGAGCACAAATGAGTATCTGTGCAGTGTCTCCCTCTGAATAATACCATGTGCAGAGACTGTTGATGGCAGAAGGAAGGAAGATCTAGACTTCAACCTGGTGTCAGCCATCTCAAAATTACAGGCAGTCCTTAGAAAGAGTTCACCACTACAGGTGTTATTAGTCTCCACTACTGCTAACTTGCCCAAATGAGAAATCGCACCTGTAATACTAATTCAGTAAAAAAAAAATAAATCTCAAAAATAATGACTGAGGCAAGTTTTATGAAGAATCTAGCTTAGTTTCCTAAAAGCTCTACAAGAGCTTACTCTAGGCATTGATGTTTCATTTAAAGGAAAATGCAGTTCTAAAATTTCCCACTACAATGCTTGCTTATATTCAGAGTTCATGAAGTCACAATAAAAGGCTATGGCTGTTATAGTCAAAAGTATTAGCACAGACTTGCAGAGAAATGAAAACAAGTTACAATAATGAATATTTAAGTTACTGTTAAGAATACCATTATAGACAATAAAAATTCCTATCAAGTTGGTAATGTAAACAAGACATTTTTCTCAATATATTTTCTCATTTTATCAAGACAGATATGGTCTCTTCTGGGAGAGCCATTCTTCTATGAATATTGGACATCAAATGCAAGATTTTTTTGTCTTAGCAAGTACATGTTATCATCCCTGAAAGAAATTATAACAGTAGAGATAACACATTGTTAAGTTTATATTTTCAGACATTTAAATGTGGCTACTAATAGTGCTTTAAAAGGTATCAGGCATCATTATGCAATTTAAATAATATACTAATTAAGTAATCTTAAAATAGCCTGGCTTTTGTTCCTGTTGTTTTCCCTGGAAAGGCAGGTACAAACAAGGGTCAGATTCACCAGCTAATGGTTACAGATTCACAAGCTGATCAAGTAGCCGGGCTGCAACTACAAAGATAATTATTTATTATTGAAACTATCAGTCCCATACCATTCCCCTCCTTCAAGTATTCCAGATGTCCTCAACATCCCTTCTTCACTTCTCAAGGCTCTAACATTCCCCCTTCTAACTGTTCAATTCCCTTCACCACTCAAATCGTTCCCCACATTATGCTCATTTCTCTAATCACCTTTCAACTTCTCTCTGACCTACTCCATCGTTGTCTTTGCTACTCCATGCCCTAATCCTTTGTGGTGGGTACAGAAGATGGAACAGCAATAGAAATTACCAAAGTGTCCCTTAAAACCACAGGAAACCAAACATATACTACCTGGAGGCAAGAAAAACTGTGGCCAAGAGACAAGAACCATGCCCAAGTCTGCTCCCAAGCTTAAAAGAGAGATGCCAGGTACATCTGCAGTAAGAGCAACACCACAGGTCTAAGGTGCCTGATGCATTCTGCTGAGATGCTTTCTGCATGGTTATGAGTGGAAGGGATGGACGGCAACATAATCACCTGCACTAATTACTAGAAGTTATTAAAAGGCTTTTAAATTTCACATATTTTAACATGAGGTCCAAAAAGATTCCCACGCCATCAGAAAAATCCATAAAGGACCTGCATAGTCAAGTGACTTCCCCCTAACAGTCTCCCAGATGCACAAATTTTGAGTTAAGTCTGGGTTTCAGAACTTTGCCCTGCCTCATTTTTCTGTCATCTTCACCAACAGAATTAATTCAATGCCTGTAATGCTTAGGGACAACCTCCTTCAAAACAAGACTTTCAGGAGAAGAGAAACCCTGAAGGAAAACTGATTAAGTACAAGTCTATTCTCAACATGCACAAACATGTTGACAGTGACAGAATACAGCTTCCATAGCTAAGTTTTCCAATACAGAAGAGAAGAACACTTACAGCCTTTATCTTATGTGTGTCTCTTCACGCTTGATAGAAGATTACATTCATCTTTTCTTTAAAGTGAAAATACTGTACAAAGTGCACTGAAAAGGAACAGTCTAACAACATACAAATTAATCGATGAAGTTGGCATTAAAAGGTGACAAGCGCTCCGGGTCAGCACACCTGCACTGCTCCTCTTGGGCATTATGTTTAAAAACTCAATTTTAATTCATGTGCCTCTGCAGCCAGGCTCAATCACTTTCTTACACTCTCTTCTTTAGGCACTCTTTTATAATTAAACTCAACTTCCCCAAACTATCTGCTGCCTTATGTATTACATGAAAGAAAGTGAAACTTCTACCTCATACAGAGAATCACTATTTTTCCCCTTGGAGGCAAAGACACTATATCATAAAAATTACACTATTATGCAACTTCTTTTACTATAAGGGAGCATCAGTAATACTGCCTTGGACTGTTTATTCCCATGCTTTTCATTATCTAGAATTCATGTCCTTAAGAAAAGAATAGCCTAAGCTAAGAAGCTATTTAGCTAATAGCTAAACTATATTATCTTAGAAGCTCAGTTTATTTTTATTGCCTATGAAAAATATTATTCTGCCCAACTGCTGTACAGATAGGTTCTCAAGGTTTAGATAAGAAAATTTCAGGAGTCTTATTTAATACCAGTATAAAGTATAAAACCAAGTGGTCTTTTGTTTTTGTTGATTTTAGTTAATTTTTCCATGCTGTTTTAACACTAACATTATTAAATTTTTTTTGTTGTTGTTAATTTTTTCTAATGGTGTTTTACAGCAAGCACGCAGTCTAACATTACTGAAGCATATCTGAAGGCATCATCTATAACATCCCAGAATTAAAAGGCTAGAGAAAAGGGACATATGGCAGGATATAGAATGTGCACATTAACAAAGAAACCAAGTAACCAGATTCTTCTCTTTTCCAATGTCTATTCACATGCATTATCCCCTGCTGGCAGCTCTGCAGCACAGACCAGTTCTCCTGGAAGCAGCTGCCAGAGCCACAGGTGAAAGCAACAGGAGTGTTGTTCTGCAGACTAGCATCTCTCTGCACAGTGGTACCGTGCTCAGCTGAGGGCACAACGCTCCTCCTCAGGTTCCCACAGATGTTCAAAAGAGATTTTCCCAAAATGAAGATACTAGTATCACACAAGCAATAGCTGATGAGATTTCTTGCTAAATAGCAAGATGTTCTCATCAGAATATCACAGATCAGATTCTGTTCTTCTAGAGGACCACTTCTTTCACTACAAAGAAGTACTTTAAATAAGGACTTCAGGAAGTTTAGTATATCCAAAAATGCAGTGGTAAACTGAGTCAGCAACAAGCTTCATCTTAACAAAGATGCAGGAGACAGCCCAGAATAGTAAGGCTGATGAAGATTCAGAGTGCCAAGCCAAAACCAAACCACTAGCCACTTAGTTCAGTTTTCCCAGTTAAGTCCTTCCTGATATAATTGGTAGATCTGTGACAGAGATGAACAAGCTTTCTATATTACAAAGAGGCAAAAAACTTCAAGTCATGGAGAGGATACTTTTCCCATTACAGAACAATAAACCTGGGAGCAGATACAGAAACTGCATTCTTTAATAGTGTACGAAGGAGATATGAATATGTTACATTTGCATTATGATTATGGGGAGCACTCTAGCAGACAACGTCCAGATTATCCCTTCTGAATTCCATCCACCATACTGGCAATACTGACTTCAGAACAAGTACACTTCAGCGAGCATCTGCCATTAGGGGTTGGCAAATACTGACTAGTCATCCACATATGACCATGCAGTTGTTGAAATGGACTGCTGATATCAGAGTTCAACAGTCTCAGAACTGTCAGGAAACATAGTAACATCAATAACATCCTGGCCTACTGTGAAATTGTAGAAACCACGTGTGGAAAGGTGCAACAACAGTGTACAATTTATTCCCTAGATCACAGGAAGGAGACCCCAGTGACCCATAACTGGAAAGGTTTCTGTGGCTCCAAGAAGTCGCAGGATCAACTTTGTCCAGTGCTGAAAAAGGTCTTCTCCTCTGAAGTCAGTGCTAGCAGGTCCAAAACTGGAATCTGTGAAGCCAGAAGACAAGAGAGATGTGGTTCCAGCAGGATCACTCGATTACTGAGCTGAGGCTGCCGGGAATGTTATCCACCACAGTGAGTGGCCAGTGACATGCACCGTGGCACTCCTTCCGCGTTAGTTGACAGTGGGGTGGCTCCGAAGGCAAGCTGAGGAATATCTGAGTGTTCTTCAGTTCTGACTATTCAGAGGCAAGAAATGAAACAAAGCTTGTCCTTTCCAGATTCAGGAGGTGGTGTCAGAATGCACTGGCAATTTCTTAAGAATGAGCATGACGTTATGTGCATCAGAGAGAGAGGCAATGGTAGAGTTTATTGCTACCACCGCCTTATCCTTTTGAAAAATAGCTCCCACTCTCCCAGAACCAGCACAGCATGTTTACCAGAAGGTCACCCAAAAATCCCTCAAAGAAAGTAAACTTCTCATCACCCAAGAGCATGAAGAATCTACAATGCCAGTCTGAGAATGTGGTGTTCTCAAACTCTGAAAATTGGAGCCCGGAGAGCAGAAATCCCTGTTATTTAACACAAAACCAGCAAGAAGCTTGTATCTGCTACTGACAGGCAGGCAGACTGCTAGGAGCTATTCTGATCTTTTCGAAGGATGTAACATGAGCATTATTAAATAACAGACGTGTCCATCTGTCCTCTGGAAGTATATAAAGAGAAACACAAATTAGAATTTCTTCACAGTGTTAGATCATCCCCTTTTCTCTAAGAAAATCTGCTGAAAAAAAACAGAGAGAAATGAAGAGGTGCCAACTAGACTGAACAAGTGCTGACAGAGCTCATGAAAGTGCAGAGAAATCTCATCTAGCTCTCAAGAAATCCAAAATAAGTAACTGAAGAACACAGATACCCAAACCCACAGCTTATGCATACTTTGTGGTAGGCTTTGTTTTTTTAAGATATATAGGCTACACTACATGTACATCTCTCTGGCACATAATGGTCACTACAGCAAAATAACTTACATTGATGAACGACCACTAATATTTTTGCCACTGCATATTCTATTAAGCCACTTTGTAAACTTGCTGTTACACTCCTCTGAAACATGATATGGGAAGATACTGGTAGCTAGAGTAGGAGTAGCCATGCCACCATTACATAGCAAGTTTCAATAATACTGCAAATCTGGTTCTTGCATCTCATCTCGCAATTCCATAGACCGTTAATTTTCAGTTTGAACCACAAGGCATGAGAAATGTCTTAAAATTATAGTTGTTTGAACATTTATCTGAAATTCACTTTTGTAGTTAGCCTGTCTGTTTTGTTGGGTTCACTAAGAAGTTCCTTTCAGTTTTCTATTGAATATGACTGATAGAGAATTTAAGAGAATATAAAATCGCGTTCCAGAATAACGGTATCAGAGTTAAGGGAGATCAAAAAGCCTTTACTTAAATGCTTGTTTTAAGAACACTTACAGATAAAAATACAACATCTATGGAAAGTACATAAAATCTAGGCAAGGCAACAAGGGAGAAATAGAAAACTGATTATTTGACAGCAACATTTCGGTAAAGAGAACACAACCACTATCCCCACTGGCAGCAATTCAAGAAAAATATTACTGCAGTAACCAGAGAGCAACTCCTGAATGAAGATCATGCCTTCTTTTCAGTAGGGAAAAGAGAACAGCATTCAAGGACTTATGGAAAAGAGCAGGCGGTAGGATCCCTGTTATTGGCAGGTACCAGCAGTACAGAACAGACAAAGCCTAAAAAGACATTCTATGACTACTGAGAATAGGAGGAAGGCAACAGTAAGAGCTCTCAGGCAGAGGAGTGCTTGCCAGCCTTATGACAGGAGCATCAGATCCCTCGTACACATATAATAAGGCCTTAGGATATTTTGGGAGAAGTTATAGAGATCATGGGACATAAAACCCACAAAATGTTGTATTTATTTTCATTTTAGATGCCATAGGACAGTGTCTTCCATTTCTGATTTGGAGTTATACTTCCAGAGACTGGAATTCAATGGTTCACCTTCATCAGGACAGTGCATCAAATCCTGGTATTAACGACTGGAAAATTACCAATTTAATGAAAAAAACACTAATACTGAATGATCATCTGCACCCTGAGAGAGCCCATGTTTGTTTCTGTGCATTAACCGCAGATTTTTGCTTTACTTTGTGGTTTGATCTTTGAAAGAACCAAAGATTGATCCTTTTGTCCTAGAAACAAATGGAAATTTTGAAAGTCAATACTCAGGATTATGATAGCCAGAAAGAAGGCAAGGACAACACGATGAACTATAGCTCAGAGGACTGACCAGAGGGTAATTAATATGATTCCTTTCTGAAAGGATGTACAGACCTGAATAGCAAAGCCGAGCTACAGAAACTGTCTCAATGCTGTGTATCACACTGTTCAACAATGCTGCTTTTTCTGTGACTTTTCCCCAAGCAAACAGAGGAATAGAGGGAACATAATTTACCTGAATTTTTTTAAGAACAACGAAAAGATATTCTTAGGTTAGCTGAAACATTTTGAGACTTAAATGCACGCAGATACACCATTACATACAGGCTTGGATCCAGCCAGAATATCTACTCACTCGGCACCATGGGAGTATGCAGCATTGGATTTAGATGTGAATTCATATTCTTTGTGGGCCTTAACCTAGGCTCAGATCTGAAAAAGCCCAGCTTTGCAGGTAAGAGATTTATATGTATATTTCACCACTTCAGAATTAGTTTAATATCTGTAAACCAAACCACCCTCTTCCCCCAAAAAAACACCAATACACTTTTATGCTGCTATTAATAACTTGACTGCAGACTAATGAAAGTGCATCTCCGTAGACTAAGGAAAAGGGTAGATTTATTTAGTGCATTTGTTCACAAAGAGCGCCTTGTGATTTCAGTGACATGAAAACCAAAGTTATTTGCTGCGAAAGTATCTGTTCCCAGCTGGAAAGACACTATGAAAGCCGATAAGGTTATATTACATCTTTTTTTGTTGCCAATGATTCTACCAAAATGGCTTAAGTCTTTAAAAAATCATATTAAACAGCTATACTGTGCTGCCTTGGAAAACTACTGATTTAAATAATTCTTTCGAAGCATACATATCAACTCCAACAGCTTATCAGTCTAAATCTTATCTTAATTATTTAACAGGTATTTCCAAATGATGGTACAGGTTTCACTAATAATGCCCACCCAAATGATTTAAATAGGAGGTTTTCAACACGCCCTAAGGGTGACAGGCTCCATTTCCTGTACATGCCGAGAAATGGAGGCTTCTACTGATGTTATTGGCCACTTACTATAAGAAAGAGATGAAAAAGCAGCTTTGGAAAATATGTTAAACAATAACGAGGAGAGGGAGAGAGGTTGAGGAAAAAAGCAGCAGAGATCAGGATTTCCAGAAATAGGATGTGATCATGTCGAGACAATTAGACTTTACTCTGATGAACTCTTTATTTTGACATAACCTGGCACCACTAGCTAAAGCAGCATTCCTGGTCCACTCCTGAGTCTGGCCACTCATTTCCAGCCTTGCATCATCCTCTCCCTACTGCTGACATAGCCATTTGTACAGCCATATGGTAAACCAGAGTGGGGAATTAAGAAACAACACAATTTTGGCAAAATTATTTTTCAGTCAGACCAGTTCCTCCATGTGGTTTGCTGTGCAGCGGCATAAGCACTACAGAAGCACAAGGAAGACAGCAGGTGGCCACGAAGCGGGGAAGCCACTTCTTTCATGGTCAAAACAAGGAAAACAGAGGAAAGGTATTAGCATCCAGCCAAGTAAAGACCATTCATTTTGGGAAAAGCAATTTCAAGAGAATAAAGGAGTGGACAATGGTGAGAAGGTGAGGAAAAATGTAAAGAAAAATTCAAAACTGAAGTTTTACATTGTGTATTTACTAAATTTGGGGCAGCACATGACCATATAAAATGGGACAATAACTAGAATAATTGGTTAGATGAAAATGTATTTTTTTTTAAATGATGACGCTAAAGCCGGCATTTCTTGTGAAGAAAAAGTCTCCGGAAGTCAGCAAATTAAAAAGGGATGAAGAATGATGACAAATGGAATGGAATGGAAGATAAAGATGCAAAACCAGAGGGGCAATCAGTCACAAAAGAGACAAGAGCATATTCTTCCTTGAAGCACAAGAGACCAGAAATTTCATGTACCCTCCACCACTTTCACAGCTACTTATGGATTATCACAAAATAAGTCTGAATTTATTAAAAACCAAACCATACATCAGACCTAAGTTAACTTCCACGTCAGTGCTGAAATAATGGCATTATTTTTATGTTTATCCAAATCATTGTCAGTATATACCTGAAACTGTTGCATCATTTATCTACTTATCTGCCACAGACCCCCCCTTAAAATCTCCTGCATTATTTAGGTCCTCACCAGAGAATACACAAGGACTTGCATACAATACAGCAAACAATGACAATGAAGAATAGTTGGGGAGAAACAAGTGGCATGTGATTTGTTTTGTGGTGTCTGAATCATTAATTTGTATTTTGTTTCAGGAGGTACCAGGGGAACAATTAAGACTATAGTGTTAACACAGACAATTCTGGAAAGGTCAAGTTACCCAACACATTATGAAAATTCAGTGATAAAACATAGCCAAAGACATAGTATGAAAGAGTTGATGGAGATTGACAGAAAACTGCTCTAAAAGGCTCCCGGTACTATTTCATCTGAAGGTGGTGCAGTGTCTGGCATATCAAAGAAAATGGAATGGTAGTTATCAATGCACGCATCAGAGAAGTTGCATTGAAGCTGTACTTAACTACAAAAAGGCTTGAACAGAACACAGACTCAAGTGCCAAGTCTGACCTAAGCCCCTCTTTTTGCTTGTGCTTTACAGAGGTCTTCAGGAGTACAAGGTGCTTTAATACAATCCATAATGAGCAGCAAGACTCACACTATGTCTGTACTGGTAAAAGACTTGCATAGAACCTGGTATTTGCTGCACTTTCTCACTTCAAATTTATATACTCAGTAGGCGTACAAAAAAAAAAAAAAATCTCCCTTTCCTCAAGGATCTCAAAGAGTTTTACTGGGAAACAATATTTCTCATTTATAAAAGAGTAGAACAAGATGCAGAAAACTGAGTAATTTGCCTGTCATTACACAGTGAGTCAGTGGCAGCAGCCCACACTGGTCATACATTTCTTGCTGTTCTTATCAGGTACTGGCATTCAAATAAGGCCTTTTATAATAGTTACATGCCATATGTATTAACAACATGATCCTCACTATTTCAAATTTATGCTTGTTCTTTCTTTTGCTATGAAAATGAGCACTAAAGCTTATACAATGCACACTATTTAAAAGAAAACACACTAGTATCTTCCTTTTTCAGTCCAGCACTCCATTTCTTGAAAGACACCGGAAATGCTTTTGGGTTTACTGTGAACACTTAAAAATAGTTACAACTTCTACAGCATAAAAGTTATAGCCATCAGTACCTACATGTTAAAACCAAACAAAAACAGGAAACTGATTACAACCAGTTCGTATGTGGCCACATCAAGGAAGGTTCACTGTATACAGGACCTGCATCTTATACTTCATGTTATTCATCACTGTCAGGATTACTGAGTTCTGGATCTTTAATCTGATCCAACATGGCACTTGGGTTCTTATCTGCAGTGCATGTTGTGCCAGTCCTTTTGATGAAGAATTTTTCTCCCCATGATACAAAAAGCGACTAGTGCATGAGGAGGGTAAAAAAAGAATGATGATGACAGTACAAATGAACAAGAAACAGTAATACATAAATAAAAGGTAAATTGTTAGAAGAAAGGTTAATTTATGTAACTCAAAGGAAAAAAATCCTCTAGTTAACAAGCAATCCTTAAATCCCACAGAACTTGGCATAAAGTCTATGATCCCTTTAGCATATCATCTTTGGCACACAATCACACAAAGCAGCTCAGGAAAGATGGGATTTTATCTTCATCAATTACTTTGGCAGACCTTTCCAGAAAGACAGACTTCCCTGTTTGTAATTGATGCTGATACACTTTTCTACAATTAGTCTCTCTAGCAGAAACTTTCACTTAAGTTTCTTATTGCCTGTTTTACTATTTGCCAGAATATTGTTGGAGTCTAGACTTTTAACTGACAATCATTTTTTCTTATCCTGCAGATGTCCAAGTCCACATATATGACCATATATTGAAAATAATCACTGCCACTTTTGCAGATAAAAGACAAAGCATGATATTCTGATGTATGAAAATGCAAGAGAGATTAAAGATGTTGTGCTATGAAGAGTTTCATGCCAGTGCATCTAATATAATGAGCATAAAACTTTCAGCTCAGGCAATAGCAGGTGGGGTAGGCAAGGTCAAGTTGATTATGTAGCTGCTTGAGGATGCATCTTCTCCTACCTGAAAATACCATGTAGCTGTACAGGGATGGACTACAAAGACATGTAACAATGCCCAGTTGTGGGTAAAGCAGAAAAGTAGCAGCAGAAGGAAGAGATAAAGGAGAATCTGCTCCTTCCCTTCCAAACTTGTGACTATCAGTGGTTTCTAACAGAAAATGAATGCAGCATCCTAGATCTTGACGCCTCCATGCAATTGCTTCTGTTACACCATACTATTCAGAAACCTATCACCTGACATCAGTGACCACCCACCTCTATCACACCCTGGCTACAGCAGATCACAAGAAGTAGTGAGATGGTGCCACTGGAATTAGAAAGGCAAGCACAATTAAAACGGATGAAACAACCCACCTCTAGGAACCACAGCAGGCTCCCTACAAGTCTGGGGAGCTGCATCACCTATACATATGCTCTTAAGTTTCTCTTCTCAACAGTAAGGGCCGAAACCTTTGTAAGTAAAAAATTTAACATATTAATATTACTGTTCAGAAAAGTTCTGATGTAGGAACACAACTCAAGGTCAGTGAGTATATACATTCCTCTGAAAAGGTGAAGTGTTAATAACATTTAGAATAATTCCATTAAAAATACACTTAGGGATCTGCATAGCCATAGAGAACCTTGCCTCAGAGAGATGCTCAAGGGATGTATTACTGCTATAGTCAATGAGAAGAGTTGAGGGGACATAGGCTTGACTAGGTGTGGCTGAGATAACACATTCTGGAAAATTACTACACCAGGCATTGGTGTAGGTTTTGGAACAGTAATTGCTACAGAAGAAAAATATTTATGCTCAATAGCCAATGTTTAATTGGGTACAGGGTAAGGAGAAGTATTAAGATCCCTATATATTTTTAGCTGCATCTATCTATTAGCTTAGTTAGCTTTAGGATACAAGCTTAAGATGCCTTTCAGATGGCAAATGAACTCTTCAACACCATTCAACTGATTTAGAAACCTAAGTTTTCTTTCTAAACAAATGCAGATATTGACATTGAAATAATAGTTTAAATTTCTTTTTTAGAACTGCTGTAAGTGCTTAAGAGCCCAAGCAATGTAATTTTTTTTTAATTATCACATGAAATAGTCACTTCTTACCTGTTCTAATTTTATGTTCTGTACGTATTGATATTTTGTGCTTCCATGTATTCTGATAGTTAAGACGTTTAAGATGCATAGAAGACTCCACAAAAATCTTTTTCCTCGAGAAAGATAAAAGATACCTCTCCCAAAAGCTGAAGACAAATCACTTCGGATGTTCAGGTTTTGATCCAGCTTACTAGAAATCTAATGCATCTTTTCCTTCCTCTCTTTTCTTCTCCAACATAATCCAAAACAGCACCCATTTATTCAACAGTAAGGCTGCCTTTATGTCATCTCAGAAGAGAATTTAACCAAAGGCCAATTAAACACTCAATAGGGAATAAGAATGTCTGCAAGAACACATTTGAAATAATGATTTTGCTTGTTAGCAGAATTTTATTTTACAAGAAATTCCTATGTAGACAAATCTTGTACATTTTTTGTATTGTAATAGAACTGATCCAAGTAAGCTTACATGAGGCTAAACACAAGCAGGAACAGAAATCCTAAAGGAAAGGCAATTCAGCATTTAACTAAAATGCACAATACTTTATGAGAAATCCCGTTGGTACACACAACATATAGACATACCAACCATCAAAAGCATTCCAAACATCCTTAAGGCTTAAAACACATAGGATCAGCTCACCTTGGCACATTGTTGGCACTGAAAAAAAGCATTTAAGACAGCCAGACCAGTGCATAGAGTAGATGTATTAAAGCCCTTAAAGGACATTATCTACTCCTCACAGTTATTAAAATTACATCAACTGCTCAGAAACAAATAAAGGGTTTTTTTTTCCCCCCTTCCTATTTTTTCCAAATTAAAAAAAACAGGCATAACAGACTGATAATCTTATTGCAAATACTGTAAATCTGAACTAGGACACAAGTGTTAAGAGGGAGCTGCAATTAGTTGTATTGACACACTAGGCCATTTCAGTTAGATCCAGATGTTCCTGTTGATCAGCCTTTTGTCTGTCCCAATAGGGCAATGAGTAGCAGCATTCTTTTTCAGAGAAATGGGGACAGAACTAGAATTTCTTTTATGACCTCAGCTGGTTCCAGCACAAAACCTCTTGAAGAGGTCATTTTATCAGTTTGCTGTCATAAACTCAGTAAATCAGGATATCTACCTATAATACAGATTACTGTTAAAACTAAGTTTCTAATATTTATGTTAAATTTGTAAATTTATCTTATGAATTGGAATCCAGTTTATGTAATTCCTTTCACAAAATAAGACACTTCAAAACTCTCAAAGAATGCTTTTTGTTTCCAACTGTATTCTAATACAAAAGGTAAAGAAAGTCTAAAAAACAATTGCACAAGAGAAACTGTCTGAACTTAAAAGAATGATATAGTTCTTAGAAAACAATTTTCTAAATACATTTAAAAAAAGCACACTCTATGTTCTACAGAGACCAACAAATTTGACTCTACTTTGCCTTAACAACTTTACCAAAAAAAACTGTGTAAAAATTCTGCATTGAAACTTTTTCTCCAATATATGCCCAGTCACTTCTAGTTGGTGCTGTGGGTGAAACTTAAGACATGCTATCATCAATTCTCCTCTGTTACCCAAGCCAGTAATAAAAATCATTAGACATGAAGAAACTGTTAGGTACATTCTGCTCTGTCAGTGAATCACTGATAACTATTCAGAGGGTTAGCCTTGCTTGTGCTTCATATTGGGAGCTGCTACTATTAGTGTTCCCAAATTCCTTTCCTATTTACCAATTTGTGATTCCTAAAACCAAATAAATGTTCTTATGCCTTAAATACTTTATTTCATATTATTAAACTGTATTGATTTTTTTTAGTACTCAAATTTATGAGTTTATCTTATTTTCCTTCCAGTCTTCTAAAATACAAAAAAAGTTCTGAACTGTGTTATCTACAGCTTTTAATAAGAGTAGACATAATTCTTGCACCAAGGTTATTAATGAATGTAATGAGGCAGGATTAATTTCAAGACTGATTTTTGAAAAGCATGATTAATTGTGTCTCTCCATCCTCTTAGTTGCTTTTATGGTATAGCTGGTTGCACTCTTCTCTTTGGTCAGGTTCTGATCTAATTGATGCTTTCTCTACTAATGCCAGTAGTTTTCAGAACCCCTCATGGACACTGTATCCAGTCATTTACTGAAATTTATATACCATCTGCTTCATTCCCAGTAACACAAGTATAAATTTAGGAAAAAACAAAACCATTCTTAAAGTGTCTTTAGTTTCTTCAGAACATAAGAACAACATTTATTCTTAAAATTTAGTTAGAAAACTAATTTCTGAAAACAAAAATTCTTTTTTTATAAGTTTGGACAATTTATATACTCTATCAAGCAGGCATAATCCACTGCAAAAATACAGAAACTGTATACAAAGTGGTTATACACCAATTCTGCAGAAAAGCACCTTAGAAGGTAAGTGGGAAGGTAAGAAAATATTTTTAGTAGGTCATAAGATACAAACATAAACCAAGTATGTCATGCTGTTGTAGAGAGGGAATTCCTCATATGACAATGCTTAGTCAGGCACAGAAGCCCACGGGATAGACAAAGGTCCTCTCTCATGCTGTTCAGTATTGCAAAAGCTCAAATGGATTCATTTTTAAGCTTCCAAAAAAAGACGCAGATCAATTAGGAAGAGTCAAGAGACTGTTCTGACAGCAAGCAGTACCAAAATGAAATACCTGAAAAAGCACAATAATGATAAAACACAAAGAATTCAGATTGCTTCACCCGAGACTGCAACAATTCTATGTATTATAGTTTTCCAGCACTTTGAAACACAAATATTTTTTCTCCATATATAGCTGATGAGCTGTTTATTAAGAAGCTTAAAATGCAACACCAATTAGATACTAGATTTTTATTTTTTTTTAAATGATATGGAGGAGAGCAACACACACTGCCCAGGCAGAAGAAAGCACTTCTAGAAAAGTTGTGATGAGTACAAAATAAACAGGGAAGAATTTAGTCCAAGTTTAGAACTGTATTTTTGTATCTGAGATAAATTTCTAACCACTTGTTCTACAAACAGAGTATAAGGAACCTCAACCAGTTTGAAACAATGTTCAATAAAAGGGATTACATGATAGGGTGGAGCTATGAAACACAGTGTGCTGTAGCAAGCAATAAAGTCTTTGTTGCTCCATACCAATAATATATTTTAATACCTCCATGTTTCAAGTTGTCTGGCAACTACTTCCATGAGCTGGGAAGACTGTTTCTTTCAGACAAATCCAAATAGCCTGTTTTGCCCCTTTACAGAACCAAGTTTCCTTTACAAAAATCATCATTTTTTGACACTCATTATTATTTCTTCCACTCTTACTTACGTACCAGTTAACTACCAAGCATCTATAAGAACACAAGAAGGGCCAGAGTGTATTTCAAGAAGAAAACCATGTTAATAAACTTCAGACATTAGGCTTACAAATTATGCCAGCAATGTTCCATTATCTTGTTTCTGTAAATGCTGAACAGCCAGGGAAATTAAAAGAAGCTTCATGTTGCAGTGACAAAAGTAAGATAGGTTTTGGTGTACCTATCAGTCAGTTGAAATGCAGACATTAGCATACTAACTTTGCGGATGCTTGAATGACATAAGTGTCAAGATGAAAGCAGTTGACTCAAATGCAATCTGAATTAGACAGAAGTGGTAAAAGGAAATGGGGAAGAACTTTGAGGAACCAACAAAAGGTCTGACTTCACTTCCTTTTTTTTTTGGTTTTTTTTTTTTTTTTTTTAAGATCACACCATGACAGCACTCAAATCCTAAATGCATCTAATTTCAAGTGACAACATTGAACAGTAATGGAACTGCAGTTATGTGCAGTCTGTGTTACCAGTCTTACTCCTCACCATGCTTTACATTGCACCTCTTCACCCCTCATCACCATAAAAACCTTTCTCAAGGTGCAGTTTCACTTGTGTAGTCTTTCCATTTTCTAGCATTTGGAGTTGAAAGACTAGACAGGCCATGATTCCTTACCTCTCCACCTAGCTGAAACCTTTCTTAAGTGCCAAAACATGCATCCACTACCAGCAACTACTCATGTGACAAGATGGATGAGTATGGGACTGCTGGTCCGCATCTCAAGGTAATTGGAGTGGTGGGTGGCAAGTCTCAGCATCAGTTGGTTCACAAGATGAAATTCCATTAAGCAGTTTCTAACACCACCTCAACTTCCTCACGCAGAGCCACACTGGCTGGTCAGCAGGAATCAGGAGATTGGGAGGGAGAAGGAAGGCTACTGCCATCTAAAAGCCCCCTGCTGGTAACTTGACTTAGTTTGAAAAAAAATCAGCAACAGTGAAAAATAAAATATTAATGCAGAAAAATACATTAATCCATGAGTACCCTCCTGACAACCAGAACAAAACTCTGTTTCCTTCTGGATGTGCTTTCCACCGAAGGCAATAACACTGTACTATTACCTGACTGAAACTGTGTGCAAGAGCTTGCTCAAAACCCACAGCACTTAGGAGGTCCATTTACAAGGCAGTAAACGCTAGTCAACATGGAGTGCTGTATTTCACGTCACATCATCTTCGGGCTGTTTCAAATGAAAAGAAGCATCAATTTTCTAAAGCTTCTGATGTGCTCAAACAGCCTCACTCAAGACCATCTCACTTTCTATAACCCACCTAAAAACTTCAGGATCAAAAGGACCATTACAGCTGACGTGGCCTGATGTGTAGTGCAAATACTAAAGGCTGAAAGTACTTCCAAGATAACCCTGTGCTATTGCAGGCTGGTTACTTCTGTGGTCATTATACTCAGGAAATTGAGCATTTACATTGTGTGAGTTAAACAGACAAAAATTAATCCAACAACTCCACTCTTTAAAGATTTCTTTTATATTTTCATTACAATACAGGAATAGGAGACTATGCTTAACATTTGGTTGACCTTTGAGGACAAATCCACCAGTGAATATTTCACTGACAATCTTTGCACAGAGCTGAACATGCAAATTAACATGAATAGAGCTTCACAGAAAAGATAAAAATTACACTGTTTTGGAACGCCGAATGTAAATACATCATTTTCAAATGAAACTGTCAAACATCTTGTTGTGGTGGTAAAAACCAAATCACTATGCAAAATGATAATACAAGAAAAGTCAATTGTATGTTTCTAATAATAAATGCTCTTGTGGCTTTTGAAGTCACAAAAAACTCTTGGCTGAATTGAAGCATTGATTTCTGTAGTTATTTATGTGCAGTTCCTATTAGAATTCTATTGAATTCCTTGAATGGTGAATGGAAGTGCTTTTGAAAACACACACAAAAACTGTTAAACAAGGGACAAAATAAATGGAAAGCATAGCATTGCCAAAAAAAGTTTAAGAAGTTAACAGAACATTTCAACATTTTTTTTTTTTAAGTGCAAGCTTGTATGACACTGTTTGGCAGAGATTAATAAGTCTAATACAAAAAAAATATACAAAATACATTTCCCTATCACTCCTTAAGAAGAAGTATGAATATTGGTATATGCTTCTCAAGTATTATTTAAAAAACCTTGGGATACTCTTCAAATATGTTCTATAGTAAAACATGGATTTATTGTTACAGAATTTGGACTTGATGATCTTAAAGGTCTTTTCCAACCTAGATGATTCTATGATTCTATGAATTTTAAAATATTATCACTCCATCCTTTTGTCCACTGTACATCAATATGAAGGTATTTTATTTAGCATGTGTACAGATATATCTGAAGTGTACAATATATGTCAATTATATTATGGACACTAAACAGATACACTTCTGAAGAGGTAATTCCCTAGTGATTTTAGGTCACATTAGTTAATATAGTTATTATGAATGCAGAGAATGTTTCAAAATATATGTAAGTGCTGGAAGTGCATTGAAGGCTTCAGATCTGAGTCCCTTACACCTTCATTCATAAGCATGCATTCATTCATTTCTACGCCACTTTGAAGCATTTGCAGGGCAACTGGATATCCCACCAACACTCTAAGGAGGGAAATCTGTTATCAGACTCTCAATTTCAGAAATGTTAGGCTTTCAAAGCACAATTTATTTTAAATTACTTGTACATAGCAAAGTGGGCTTCAAGCCCATTTCCATACTTCAGAAGCTACAGCAAAAATAACAGTATTTTCGTAATACTTTTTAATTTTTACTTAGACACAAAGAATTATTATAAATGCAATAAATGGCCACTAGGAAAGGCATCTCTCCCTTTTTCCGGTTTTGCTTTAAAGTCTGACAATGGATTATGTTTTAACCTGAAATGTTATGAAAGGAAGGATATTTATACATTGCCAAAAGAAAAAGTTTCACTGGCTTTTTCTGAGCATTATAGTAATTTAACTCTGGAAAGCAGATTTTTAAAATGTAGCTTTCTGTTTACAGCATTAAGAAGTTTACCTTCCGAACTTCTGTATAAGCCTATTGTTATTTTTGCTGAAGACCACATCTGTTTTCTCATAAACTTAAAGTGGAGTGGAAAGTAATGAACACTTCTGAAAAAAATCTCATTGTAGAGTGCTCTTCTCTTCAATGACTTCAGTAGTCAGTAACTTATTTTGAAGCAACTTAAAATTACTATAATAGCACTCCTTGGTACACATAAGGATTCATTTTTTCTATTTTTCCCATTTACTCATAGCACAGTGATTCTGCTGAAGTATGGCAACTACTTCAATTTTGGGGAATCCAGCACCAATTTGCAGTGATACATTTTTCTCCCTAACACAATGACATGATTTGCTATCACACGCTGCCCTCAGATGAGAGATGGATCTCTGGTGATATAACACATTCCAGCTTATTGTACACCACTGCTAGAGCACACACAATTATCATGGCACACCAGGTGCAGTAGAATGCAAAATATATTCAGAATTAATATGAAAGACTTAAGTGGAAAATGCCTTTTGCAGATACCAGAATAACTACAATCATTTCCCAGAACAGTTAGAATTTATTTGTTTGTCTGGAAGTTATAGGGAAAAAATACTGTAAAGAGGTGGATTGAAAAATGCTTACATCAATGTAACTTAGAAATAGAAACCAGAGATTTGACAAAGTAGTTTTACTGGCAACCTAAGTTCTTTCCAAAGGTGGCTAAATGTTAGCTGAAGCTTCAGATGTTAATCAGGTTCTCTTTCAAACTACTCTCTCACATACATTTCATTAGTATAATTCCTACAGAGCACTTTTACTTCAGTTTTCTTAGGACTGTGTATGTGTTTTCAATGCCAAAGAAGTTATAATCTACATCACTCTTATTCAGAGAGGGATGCTTTTTATGAAAGTCCTTCTGCAGAAGAGGTCTAGCTTTAACGAGCTGCACATATAGCCTTCCTGTAAAAGGAGGGAGAACATATGTAAGGGGGGGGTGGGGGTGAGCAGAAGGCAGCACCAGAATCACAAAAAGGAGGCAATGCTTCTGCTGGTAACTACAACTGAGTCTTTTAATTGCTTACTTCAGTTTTATTAAATAGCTTACAGCTATCTAGAGAATTTCTAATCTTTCATTTAATTAATCTCAAGAATGAAGTTCTCCTGTAGGAATTTCCTCTTAAAGGACTTTTTGTCAGATGTTAATTTTCAGTCTATTTTCCAGTCTTCTACAGAGAAATTCTATTCTAAGTGTAACTGTATATATCCTTCCTAGTTACTCATGCCTCATTTTCTTACTGTATCTCAACCTTTTAAGTGGCATGTTTTTGAAAGCAGAGATATTTCACTTACTATGTTACATCTATTATTCAATTCAATAAAATTTACTTAACTATTGCAAATTTGAAAATAATCCAGTTTCTATGTGCACACGGACTGTGAAAAGTCAAAAATGGCTTTACAAAAAGAACCCAGAGAACATCCACTGCATTCTGCCCCTTCCCAGACACACACTCACACTAAGGCACTTTTCCCAGCAGATCTAAGAGCTGTAGAACAAAGGACTTAAATCCATACTAGGAGGTAAGGGAAAAGACAGTATCACCAATGCCTTAAGTCTCTAAAATAACAGCTAATCTGTTAAGTGAAGAGGCCAAAAAAATTGTAAGCAGATCACACTACACAGGAAAGCAAAGTAAAAAACAGTAAGTTTTCCCAACAAAGATCTTCAAAATGGAATTATTTCCTTAGTCCTAAATATGAAGATCTGAAGGTTTAAAAAGTTCAAGCCACTTCCAAACTGAGTGGTTTATTAACTTGACTAATATGGTATATTTTAATTTATCATAAAATGAACATAGAAGCAAAACATTATTTAGTGAAGGGTTAAAAAGAGAAAATGTAAAAACACCTCTTACCACCACTAATGTTCTGTCCCTCCTTACCTAGTGGCATATATAGTGAACCTAGGAAGAAATGCTAGAAGAACAACTAGAAGCAACTGTATTAGTTCTATACTGAAACATCTAAATCAGTAGTCTAATTCAAGCTCACAGAAAACAAATGAGCCAAAAAACATTCAAATAAGTTCGAGGTATGACCCCATAGTATAGCTGACTTTGTTTCATTGTAATGCCAGTTCTATATTTCAGTTTCCCCCTGTTGGTTGTGTGTACCACAGTTATTTCAGCAGAAGCTTCCCATGAGGTCATGAGATTTGCTGATAGTAACAAAACAAACAAACAAACAAAAAAAAACCCCAGAAAACCAAT
Source organism: Aramus guarauna (assembly GCA_013400195.1). Lineage (NCBI taxonomy): Eukaryota > Metazoa > Chordata > Aves > Gruiformes > Aramidae > Aramus > Aramus guarauna. The sequence continues at coordinate 111,259 of VXBL01003908.1, forward strand.
ATTGATCTTTTCTATTTGCTTATGTTTTCCAAAACCTTGTATGTTTTATAATCACTGCAGGGCAGCTGTCCTTTTCCTCATTCCCCTCTTCTCCATCCAGACTTAGGCAAAGGTGATACATCCCTTTGGTTTTAAAGGGGCAGCCAAATTTTAATATTTCAAACAACTCCTTTTTCATAGACATTATATCTGGAAAGGTCCTTCCAAACATTAGATTTAAAGAGATCAGCTCCATGGAAAGCAGGCACATTCAGATGAGCTAACAGGATGCAGTATCTTGTTACAGAGTCAACACCCAAGCCTAAAACATAGTAAGTGAGGAATTACTTGCAGATTAGGATTCCCAAGACTCACCCATAGCCTCATTTGCACTCAAGTCCTAAAAACAGACTGTGGCATCAATCGTAACAGCAGCCTGCCTCCCAAAAAAGCCAAGAACTTCTTCCAAGGAAAGCCTTAATAGCAGCTCAATTTGGAGGTTACAGGCCACAGTGATTTAAAACTCACATGCCAAGTTCTGTAAAATTTTATTTTTAAGTCAAACTAATTGATACGCATCCCTTCTCCTGAAGTACATCTTTTCTAAATAGGGGCACTATATAAACTCAGTAAAACAATTTAAGAACAGTATCGAGGCTTTATGCAGTTTAGAGACACAATACAAAGCTGGCATATGCAGCACATACACAATCCATATGAGAAAAAACAATTTACAATGCAACATATCACTGGTCATCTTTAACCCTATTCACACATCAAAAGACAAAATATGTCTAACTACTTTTTCAGGTGACACTACAAGCTTATTGCAAGTATGAAGACAGACAAATGCAAAATGACATACGTTAATTTTAACCCTCTCCAAAGCCAATTTTTCATTGAAAGGCTGCATTTTTTTCCCCAAAAAACATTTCTGAATTCACTGACAAGGGTAGTAGAAAAAAAACAACAAACCCACAGTTTTACTATGGGATTTTCCTCCTAAATTATTTTGTCTTAACTTTTTCTTTTTGAGAAAAGGCATTGAATCAAAGTTGTTAGATCTCGGAAGCATCTTTTTCTGTCCTGAGAGAAATATATCCCATTTTGGATATTTTTTTTTTTTTTCCAAATCAGTAATAATAGCTTTACATTCCAATGAACATGTTTCTCAACTTACAACTATCTGACATGGCTTAAGAAAATATAAGTCAAAGCATCATCAAGAAATTATCTTCATCCAGACAAAACTGTGCTAACCTGGGAGTCCAGAGAGCATTATTAGCATTACCACTGGGAGGTATTATTTCTGTGTGCTCTTACTGAAAAGGTGGTCATTTCTCTACCTGAGGGACAGAGGAATTAATAACATTTCCGTTTCTATTCATTGCATTTCTACTGGCACAGACAAGAGGGAGCACCAAGTTTCTGGTATGTCACACATGAGCCTCTTATTTTAAAAACACAGCTTTTCTGTGTATCAAATCCACTTGCTTGACTCTTGGAAATATCACCTTCCACTGTGAAAAGAAAACACAGCAATCTTGCTTGTTAACCTTCTTCCAAGACAAGGTATGTTAGCACATCTCTCTGAGACAAAGGACCCACAGCAGGCTCTTATCATTTACCAGCTGCTGCTTTGGTTTACATGGAGAGCTATCTGCTGCAGATACAGTTTCAATTTCTGGTTTTAAACCCTACTGATGCCATTAAAAAAAAAAAAAAAGCAAACTGAAAAAATGCTAAGACTTATCCAAGAGTAATTTTCTCATCTGAGAAAACATTTTGTATGTAACTTTCATTGCACTGAATAGACAGTTTCAGTGCAGTACTGATATAATTTGTTTCTCATTTGTGTCTTTTGCAACAGACACAAAACATTGTTTAGGGGTTTGTTTGGCGGTGGGGGTTTTTTTTAGGGCAGAGGCATGTTGGTACACAAGAGAACTCAGGAAAAGCTGAAGTACACTCAACTGTCTTCAAAGTTAATATCCTTTTAGAGACAAAATAAGTGAGGATCATACAATTAACGGGCATAAAACCAAATCAATTTTTATATTGTTACTGCTAACAAACATCAAAGAGCTTACATTTAAATGGAACTTTTTAATTAGTTTATGAAAACTGTCAAACAAAATAGCAAAATTATATGCAACTAAGGCCTCCAGACTCGAACATCATCCCCAAAAAAGCAGTAGTTAGAACAAGGTTTCCAGCATTTAATACTAAATATTTAATGATTTTTAATTTAAAGTATAAATCCCAGGTTGATAAGAGAACTGAATACATCCTCCTTCAATCTAATCTACACCATTCTAATTAAAAAAAATAAAAAAATAAAAAAAAAATCCAAGTATGAAAATGTTAATCTCTAGCAGCATTACATTTGATTTTCATTTGCAGATTTGGGCTTTTGGTCATGCAGAATAATTCAGTCATTCTCTTGGCTAGTTACCCTGCAGAAGATAAGAAATGGCCAGAAAGGCAATGTAAGAACACACATGCCATAGGAAGTGGATTATCATTTTTTCCCTCTTAAATCTTATGGATGGCCTGAAAACTCCTAAGTGGCAACTGCACTTCATTCTCCACTCAGTGAAAATATTTCCCAGAGCATTCTTCATAACAGATTGTAAGTATTCACAATTAAAAGACTGCTTATTTTTAAATGGATATTAGCCATTTCCCCCTTCTTCATGTAACCGTAAAGATGGCAGTATCTCATAAACCAGGCAAATAGAATTGGGTTTATCATCCAACAGTCACCTTATAACTTGTCCAAGAAATAATTGCAGTGTGAGACAAAGAAGTGTGCCAAGAGAGGTTTAATTGCATCACCCTACTAAGCCTTTTTTGAAGGTGTATAAACTGAGAAAGGAGAAGCTGATTCAATTCTCACATTTCAAACTCAAATTCATCTAGTTATGCTCATCTGATCTACCCAAGTAATTATGTGACTATCAGCTGTAATATTCTTTAGCATGTACTGGGACACCATGGGTACAATCAGCACAGACTTTAGTATGCTGTAACCCAGATGACCATAAAAAGACCATATTCTTGTAACCTACATCTCAAATCTAATTCTCGTACATCAACATGTCAATAAAATTTCAGTTAACACATTAACTACCGTAAGCTTGAACTAATTTATTTTGTAAGTGATGAATAGCAATAGTTTTCTAATAATTCTGAAATTTTCCAAAATAAGAATGGAGATTTTTAACATGTATCTGAAGATATGTAATTCTATGATATATTAGTGAAAATTTCCAGAAAACTACAAATTTTAGAAATTAAAAACTTTCAAGAGCCTACATAAAACTATTTTTGTGTTAATTGAATGGATTACAGGTCCTCAAGGAAAAACAGCCTCTGTTCCCAAACAAGCATGTATGAACAGCTGGCCCAGATGGCAAAGACCTGCTGTTGTATTACCAGGCCACTGTTCAGCTTTTTTGTTTTTGTCTCCTGCTCAGGCCATCCTCCCCTCCCCTTTTTCTTCCACCTTCACAGTTTCTTCTTTCCACTACAAACAATCCCATATTATATGCACACACAAACCATTTTTACAGTTATTTAGGCTGGAGCACAATAAACCCATGAGAATTTTGTCTGGGCATTTTATAAAAAGTGACAGCACCAAAGTGAAAGTGTGGTATTTAAAAAAAAAAAAAAAAAAAGCACAGTCAACCATCTGCTGAAAGCTTCTCTTGTTTGACCATTTTTATAATTGGTGAGAATGGAAGTGAGGTGACACAGAAACAGGATGTGAAGGCATGGGATTCATGTGATCTTGTACCAAATTTAAACCCAAACCGGAGGGGGGTTAGGGGGGAGGACAAGGAGAGATAAGGCAGAATCATGGCGTATTAGAGGATCTAACTAATGGTAGTATGAAGACCTAAGAAGACAAACCACAGAAACTTGTTATTTATCAATTTAAGAAAAATAATCTAACATTGACTTCAACAACAAAAAAAGCATGCACATGCCTACTATTTGTTTTAATTAAGTTTTGATCAGCTGAAAAGTTAAAACAGAATTTTTAATGCACCATAATTTTCAGAAGATGCTTAACCCAACTCATTTACCTTGTACAAAGGTCTAAACTGGCACAAGCCAGCAATTTAGTCTGTTTCCCACGTACAGCTTAGCTTATGGGACTAAGTGAACCATCCTGAGTATCCTCCCCTCCAGTACATTCAAACTTGTAACTTCCACTCAGTTCTTCAGAATATGCTTGTAGATATGCATTCCACTTTTCATATGCGAGCATAAATGAATTCACAAAACTTCCATGTATTTTATGAGTGTTTTGTTGAATATAAGTCCCCAAGAATAACAAGACCTTAGCAAGATGGAATCCCCAAACGCTCATCACTTTTCAGCAGTGCTAAGTTACAGCATGAAAGCAATTTCAAAAGAAACCCTAATTTTCACAAAATAATCATGTCACATACTATTGTACTAGGTTGTTACTCCAAGCACCAACCCTGCAGCTCTTTGCATACAAAGAAGCCTATATGACATACTACGCAAACACAAAGGTTAAGAACAAAACATACACAACATCCACACGCAGCAAATGCTTGTGATAAACATTGACCTAGTGTCTACAGAATGAATGTTTCAGCTCCAGTTCCTGCAGCAAGATTTGTGTAGGTGGATCCCTCTGCCCAAACAGGGGTCACTGCAGGATCAGAGCCAAAATTATGCACCCTGGGTATTAACTTACCATATATTCCAAATATGCTAATAGCAATGACATGTAAATACTATTACATGAACTCTGTTCATTAATAGAGAGCTCATCTACTCTAAAGCAATTAGCTGTACTTCTAAAGATTACAGGATTTTGCTTTTATTCATGTTTTATAAATGTAGATGCTAATAATAAATAAATTCTAATCACAGAAAAACAGTATAGGCTTAACTTTCCTGCTGCTACACTGTAAGTATCCACAACCCTGAAAGTATTTTTAGCAAGGGTGTTCAATCAATACTGCTACGTAAAACCTAAATTAGACATTAGCAGGACAACAGAATTGTAACACATGGCAACAAACATTTCATGGAAAAATTTACTGGGCAAGAAATAAACATCAAACTAAACCCTAAGTAGGCAAACCTGATTCCAAACTTAACTGCAAACATAAGAGAAATGTACTGAAAGGTAAAATACGAATACATTTCTGCTTTTCAGGAAAATGCACTTGCATTTCAATGTTTAATCTAACTTTAAGCTACAAATAAAAACATGAACATAATCTAAAAATACACAGAAACTGTAATGACAACAAAACTATGTCAAAAAAATCAGACCAACAGTTAAATTTCTGAGTTTATAAAGCATAAACATGCCTAGGAAATGTCTAGACACACACATATGTATTTGCAAGCTTATCACCCAGAATCATATTTTATCAACATGGTGCAAGCCAGAGTCATGCCAATATGTAAAAACAACTTTTTAGGTCAGTGAAGCAAGAAACCCATTGTCAAGAAAATGGCATCCATAAGATTATGATACTAAATATTTTATGTTTAGGCAATTAACTAAAAAAAAAAAAAAAACAAAACCCTTTCCTACGATATACATGTCTAATAAGAAAATGGTTTTTCCAATTCGAATCTAGCTCATTCTTGTATTTCTGCAACACACATTTACGACGTGACGAGCTCATAAATGTCTGCATGTGTGAGAACACACCAGTGGCTCCCAACATTACAGGGCAGTTATTTGCCAGTAACAAGCAGGCCAACATGTGCACTCACAAAACCCCTTAACATTCAACACAGTTTAGCTCAGGGCAACAGAAATGCCCCGTGGGTGAAAAAATGTACGTGCATACTGTAGTCTAACAATTATTCTTCAGCTGAGAGCCATTAGCACTTCTGTAATACACAAATTACACAAGTATTTTCAGTCTCACAGTTAAAAAAAAATAACAGCTTGGCCACATTGAAGTGCTGGAAGGGTTAAGTAGCAGCACAAAGTTCATTCACGCATATTTTACATCTGAACGATATATATTCTTTGAATAGGCAAGTGGTGGGAACATTTCACCTACACTGGCAGCTACCTAGTTTTAGCAACTAGCTCTTGGAGATTTTTGAAAGGAAAAAGACATTATTCCTCTTCCAGCTGGTGCTGCAACAGTATACACGAGTTAACCCACCGCCAGGTACACCGAAAGCCAATGTCGCATATAGACACACGCGATTATACAAGCCTTCTGCTCGAGGGAGATACTAAAAATGTACCAGAGGAACGCAACGACAGCGCTCAAACCCATTTTCCCTAGCCCATAACCAGGGCAACGTGCACATGTGCCTAGAAAGCACAGGAACGCAAACTTTCATATTAAACACACTAAAAAAAGACAAAACAAAAAACCAAAAAACCCAAAACCGTCTCAGGCGTTCAGCTGAGTTTACCACATTTTACAGACCCCAACCCGCCCCCGACCTGCCCCCGCCGCGCGTTCCCCCGAAGGCTGTTTACGAGCCCTCTCCGCGGGCCGGCGGTCGCTTTTCACACACACCCCCGAGCCCCTTCGCCAGAGCGGGGCTGGATCCCCTTTCTTTTCGGAGGGGGGGGACAGAAGGGGCACCCACACACACGCCGCACCCCCCCC
>VXBL01003908.1:118131-162869 GCA_013400195.1 Aramus guarauna
GGGAAGAGCTAGGGGAGGAAGGGACGGGGAAGCCCGGGGGGGAAAGGCGGCGGAGCTCCCCCTCCGGCCTCTCCTTCCCCCCTCTCCTCACAGCAACGGGCCGGAGGGGGAGGCGAGGCGAGAGCCGGGGCGCAGGCAGGGCAGGGCAGCGCGGCGGCGGGCGGGGGCCGCGCGGACCGGGGCTCCCCTCACGGGGCACGGCGCCGCCTCACACACACCGGCAGTCGCCGCGCGCGCAGCCCCGGCTGGGAGGCAGAGGGAACCGGGAGGGCAGAGGCGGCGCGGCTCTGCAGAGGCGCCCTCCCTGCCGCTGAACGAGCGAGTGAGTGAGCAAGCGCGTGAGCAAGCGCCTGCGGGGGAGAAGGTGGGAGGAACAGCAGCCTCCTCCCCTCACAGCCACCCGCCCGCCTCATGCGGGCAGCATAGCAACCAACATGGCAGCTGCGCAGTCACCGGTGGCTGGCGGGGGGACAAGAGCCAGCCCAGCAAAAGTCGCGAGAGTCAGAAGGGAAGTGGGAGATATGCTCGTCTTAGGATTGGTCCCCCTGCTTGTCCGTAAAAGAGAGAAGGCAGGGCTGGGAATCCATCCCGCGGCGTGATTGGGTGCATCTACCATCAATCATGGGGGCGGTGTTCCACGTCCGTCCGTGACCGTAGATTGGCCATTTGAGATGTCAGTCACGGCTGCGTCGCTGCTGCCTGCGCTCCGGTGTGGTAATCGGCTCGGCCCTTGGCGGCCCCTGCTGTCTCTCGCTGCTCGGGGGAGAGGCCGATCCCGACGGGGGTGTGGGAGCCCCGCGATGCTCTGGCCCCCGCTCCTGCCACGGGACGTTAACCCGAAACACCGCCGGCACCCCCNGGGAGAGCGGCGATCCCCCACCTTGAGAAATGGGGCTGCGGAGAGGTGGGGTGTAGCCACAGCCTTCCCGATAATCCCTGGTGTGGGCAGGGTGGGAGAGGTGCAGCCTGGGGACCCTGCTGTCGGGGTGTGACATACCCTGCCGGGCAGGCCCAGGGACGCAGCAGGCAGCAGCCCGGGCTGGCAGGGACACACGAGTGTGATGAGAAAGCAGAGCCGAGGGAGGCGTTTAAAGAAGGGCGGTGAGGTACTGCTCACCTGAAGCGCAGCGATAATGTGCTTCTGCGACACGCAGCTAAGTGGTGCTTCTTGATGTCATGGGGCTGCCTGGCAAGTAGTTCGAGTGCAACTGCCGGGCCAGGGCAAGTCTGCATTGACATCAGGGCTGCCGGGTAGTCGCGGTCCCTGCCGTGGGAGAAAATGAGCTAGGGAGGGGGAATGGGGCTGTCTTAGTGGGGTAACCCTCTGTCCTGGCCGCATGTCCACCCAGCCTCACCCTGCAAATGTCCTAGAGAGTCATTTCTGCTTGTGAGTCCTTGCTAGAGTTCTCCAGGATATGAGGCATACTGTGCCTCTTGGCCACATAAAGATTTTTCTTATGTGGCCCATGGGGAGGTTGGCTTTGTAAGACTTAGTTTAACACAACTCAGTGCTTTCATGTGTTTATACTGTGTGTGAAAGGGCTTGGTTTAAAATGTCCTTAATGTCCATTTATTAAACTGCAGCCTCTCACAACAAGCTCTTTACCAAATAACAGACACATACAATATATGGTTGGGAATGAGTTCTTGGATTGCACGATTAAATTCCTAACCATAGGAAGATGCAGAATAATACTAAGGGAGTTTGCATGTACTCTTCTAATTAGGAAGCTTTTTAAAATCTCATTCTTTTGATGTTTGGAAACCTGTACATTTCCAGCCTGAGTTGTTCTTGTGCCAGTTTTGTTCTTAAATAGCCCTTCCCTCTGAACGGTGTTTACCCCCAATTATGTTTAAGAAAGTAGTCATACCCCCTTCATTTTACTAGGCTAAATAGTCCAAGCTCTTTTAACCTCCCCTCCCTTTTCCTGTGTGAGTATTAGGACACGTGGGATTCTCCAGTTGTCTCATCTTCTTTCAGGACTAAGTTGAATCAGGGGTTGGAAGACTGATTTTGGGGAAGACAGACAAGCAGGAATTTTAGATAATGCACAATCTCTGGAGCACTTTGAAATAATAGAGGTTTTTAATGACTAGAACACCCTCATAAATTGCTGTTACTTAAACTTTATTAATGAAAGTCTATAAATAAGATGACAAAGTTTGAATTGTGAGCATTTCTCCTTGATTGAACAATTCCTAGGCTGATGATTTCATAAAGCCCCAAAATAACACACACAGCATCAGTAAGGCCATTGCTTCTTGTGCCCGTGTTGCTCCAGCTCTTCTCAAACATTTCCGTAGTTCTATTGACAAACTGGTCGTGGCGCACCTAGAGACATCCAATAACTGCATTCTGCATTTCTGAACTGCTGCCAGCCTCTCAAGCAGTGCACAAGATACGTTCTTCTGTGCATTGAAGGGATCCTTAGCTGCAGAGTTGTCTTGACTTCCTGATAATTCTCTTTCAGATCATGGCAAATTTATTCACAAATCACATAGATAGGTTTTAATCCATTTGCGCACAAGCTTCAAAGTCTGCCTCTCACATTTTTGTATAATTTTCTTTGCTTGTGCCTGGTTTATGTCAAACATACAGTTATGTTCAATTTGAGAATAACAATAATTAATACATTACTTTATACAGAGCATGTAATAGAGAAGCAATCCAAACCACTCAATGTGACTATAGAACTACACAACATTTGTTTGGCAAATGTAACCTTAAGCTGTTATGAAAGGATATGTTTGCTAATCTAACAAAAAATTGGTGACACATATGAAAGGCTAGACTTTCCAAAGTTATTTCCTCACAATACATTATTATTCCTATAATTCGGTGTTTACAGAAGGCTTGATTCAAAGCCCTAAATAAAGGCAGTTGGAAGATTCCCACCATGTGCAAAGCACTTCAGGTCAGGCCTACATTGCAAGAGCGCTAAATGTTTTAAAAATACATAGTGAGACAAAGTTCTTCAGCTCATGCTCTTACATCGATGGAGCAAAACTGCACTGCAGAATATTTGCTACAGACTTTGCTCAGACCTTAAAATGTGGAATTCAGCAGAGGACTAACTTTGCAGAATTCTGGGTTATGTTATACACCCTGAGTGATCACTTTCCAAAATTATGAATGAGAGAAAGCAAACTGAAATGTGACTTTGTCATTATTTACTCGAAAGCGAACACATTCCTTTCATATGTAAAAAGTACATTCAGCTCACTTCTCTTTCAGTAGCTAGCTCTTTAAAAGAGCAAGTTTTCAGCTACAGTCTGCCTGCGCATATACGCAATGAAACCTGCTGCCTTTGCCTAGGTACTTCACACAGCAAGAGCTTAATTGTCAAACTGGTGCATGGGGATTAATCTGTGCTACTACATGGGGAGGATATGTTCTCCCATGACTCGTAATGTCCTGCTAGTAAAACACCAGTATCTTAAACCATTTTGTACAAGTTAAACCTCACGTCTTTCATACAAAATTAGGAACAAATGAAGGCCTCTCTTTTACTTAACAGATCTGTGGTATGTGTTTGTGCCCACAACCTTATTACTCATGCAAGACCTGCCAACCAAGCTGCGATAATTTATGTGAGAGAAATGTATATTAAAAATGTGAATGGGATTTTAAACGTCTCGCTGAAATACCATGCAAACTGCTTTGTTGCCAAGATGACATACTTAAGCACTGCATTAAAGCAATTCAAGATGAATGACTCTCACTGCAGGTGGAGTTTAGCTGGGAAAGGGGCAGGAGACAAGGCACTTAATCTTAACACTAGTTTAATGTCAGATACATTTGCTATAAAGTGGGGTCCTGATTCAGCAAAACACTTTTTGAACATACGTGCCTTGCTCACAGAATCTGCAGGGGCACAGGCACAACCTTCAAGTGAGGTCGGCCAAATCCCATGCGGAGCGTGCCACTTGGCAGTGTGAAGGCCAGGCAAGTTTGTGCTTGAACATGGCTTTGGGATCACTGTTAAAACACAGTATTGACATAAATGCCGAGCGTGCTTGTTCAGCAGTGTCCTAGGTAATCTACGAGGACAGGATCATTTCGCTCTTTGGGGCAGGGACTAACTTTCTCTGTACGTTTGTGCAATAGGGCTGGCTCCACAATGCCGGTTGTTAGATTACTGTGAAACAGTAGTTTGTGTTTATAAGTGTGCTGCAGCTATTATCCAGTTTGGAGGCTGGCTGTATTTCTCTTAAAATATATTTAAAAGATAACCCTCTAGGAATACGCTGAGAATGAAAGCTGATGGAAACCTTAGTAGCTACGGTCGCTGGACCACATCTTGCTAAGTCCTTTTTTCTCCAGCCAGCTTTCAACAAACTCCTTTGCCTTTAACATGCATCAAAGTAGCACAAGGTTGCATTTTTAGATACCCACTGCAAATACCTGAGCCTTTTGTGCATTCCTTCTGTGCATTCACTTGTGGAAAACTGTTATTTTCTGCTTCTATCCAAAAGAGAAATAGCATAAACTCTGGCAAGTTAAATATAAAACCATAATAAAGCAGGCCAAAAAAATATTTTGAAGCATAAAAACTTTTCCAAATGCATCAAGAACAAGAGATCTGCCAGAGAACATGAGGAACTAGCAGGCAACAGAGGTATAAGAGAAGCATTCAAAGAAACCACTACTGTTCCTTATGGCGGATTTTGAGGTGATTGCCACAACAAAACCTTTTAGGGGCACAGTCAGAAAAATCATTCACAAAACTTAGCGTATGCTTTTGGAGCCAATCAGTAAATTGTAAGGTACTTGCCTTGCCAGGACAATGTGTTTCTCACCCTGGGGTTCTAAAGGAACTCGGATCTGAAATTGCCAAACTATTAACTGTGCTTTGTAATTTATGGTTTGGAGTGAACTCCATTCTGGAGGAATGGAAAGTGGCACATGATATTCCAACTTTTAGAAAAGACTTCAGGGAAAACCTAGAAACGATAGACCAATCAAACACATGGCTCATCGCCATATAATAGGTAGAGATGGAAACTGCAAATCTGGTAGTGCTTTAAAAATGTCAGCAATGTCAGCACATACTGATAAAGAGGAGGTGGCTTATATAGTCTTTGTATAAACATGGGGACACTGGAGCCCTTCTCAGCCATAATCCAGCTCCCTGTTGGAAAAAGACCAAGTATGTGCCATCTTCTGCTATCTCCTGCCTCCTGTCTTTCTCTTCCTAGCCTGCCTTTACTGTCAGTCTAATTTCCACAGGAAGGAAATCCAAACGCATGGGACGGAGGGAGACAGAGCATGTTCCGGGCATCTTCCCAGTCTGAACAATGAGGGGACCGTGGACATGACATGAAGAACATTTAACATGCAGCCTAGATTAAGCAATTGTGTGCCTAGATTTCCCCAAACATTTTTACAAAGCACAAGAGAGGAGCTCCTTTCGTGATTAGTAACTGCTTCAAAAGGAAGATGGCTGGGTAAATGATCACAAAGAAGGGAGTAACCAGTAAGATTCCAAAGGGACCTATGCTTTAAAACATGTTCATAAGTGGCAAGTGAAACAGGATTGAACAGTGAGATGACAGTGTTTTCCAGTGACACAAAGTAGCAAAAATACTCACAATAGAGACTAAGTAGGTGATAGAGAGGCAGCTAAAATGCAATGATCACAGATGTCCATGAGAGTAAAACAAAAAATCTCTCTACCTGTGCAACACAGTAGGCTTTAAATTAGTTCCTATCAGTCAGCAAAGATATTTTGGAGTCATTATGGATAGTTTTCTGAAATTGTCTCAGTGCTCAGAGAGGCAGTTAGGACTGAAAAAGAAAGAAAATAATGAAAAAGCAAACATAAAATAATGCTACTGTATAAATCCTCAGGAAACATGTTCTTTCCTTTAATACAACACAAAGTTATGCTTTTAGCACCTTGACATGCAGTAGCATCTTAAGCATCAGAATAACATAGGAAAAAATAGAAAAAAGAGTGACCGGATTGATCAGAAAGATGGAGTATTGCCTAAGTAAGACAGATGAAGTACTCTGGGACTACCTGGAAAATGGATGACAAATGGCAGACATAATACAGGTATCAAAAATCGCATCTGACATGGGAAAGGTGAACAGGGAACAATTACTCATTTCTTATGAGAACTAGGATGAATCTAGTAATATTTTTTCAGATGGAAGTGTAAAACAAACAAAAGGAAGTACTATTTAAACAACATCTGCTTAATTTGGGTAATTCATTGTCATGGGGTATTTTAGATGCCAAAAATACTAAGGGCTGCAAGAAGTAACTAGACAAATTAATGGAAGAAAAGGCTGCTTTGCAGAGAGATGGACAGAGGCTTTAATTCTGTCCTTAGATTGCCAGAAATTGAGATGGTAAAGAGGCGAAGAAATGAAGCTATAACTGCTCTGTCCTTATATTTCTACTATAGGCAACTGTAGGCTGCCAGGTTATCTCGATCTTTGGTGTGACTCAGTTCAGTCTTTCTTACATTACAGCCGCAGCAGAGAGACTTCTGTCTCAGAGTTCTTGCTTCCTATCATATCCTGGAACTTTGGGTAGTGAACATGAGAAATCCTGATAAAACATTTTAATGAAACATCTAATGAACATTTTTAGAGCCTTAAAAGGAATTCTATCATCATTGTGAGATGGGATCCATAGTGATCTTATTTTAGGCAAACCACTTGCACAGATATAAAGCCAAAAATGACCATTTAGTTAGACCTCCACTTTGACTTACCCCAAGGAACCTCACCCAGTAATTTCTGCAGCAAGCCTATAACTTTGGTTTGAGCTATGTTGCATGTTTTAAAATAGTTTTTGCCTTTTCTAGGTCCATCATTAAGCAACCCAGCACTAAGAACTGCCACCAAAGCCTCCTGGCTTTGCAACTTGTCAGAAAATTTCTAGAGTTTTTGAGAGGAGAGAAAGAAACATGCAAAAAGTGAGAGTATAGCTGGGCTCAGTTTGTAAGGAATTAGTTCAATTCTACTATTGATTTCTTCGTATAGTGACCAAAAAAAATTCCAATTAATATTTTGAAATGAGCAGCTCAGGCATGCAGATTCCAGCTCTACAGGCCTTAATTTATTTTTATTTTTTTTACTAACTTTACATTGACCTGTACCTGGCTGAATTCTAGGTAACTTTCAGGAAGGTAGATAATTTTCTTTCAAAGCTGCAAGTCAGATAGTAGTGATTCTAATAAGGATGCCAAATATTTGTACGTTGCACAAGTTGCTGCATTTTGTACTCAATGCTATTTACATTTCTGTTGCTAAGATCTCCACTTCTGAGTGAAGGCGTTTTATTCTTTAAGGGGATGCAGTACACATTCCACCTCTCTATAGAAGCTGCTTTTATTGGTTTTGTTTCCTTGATCTGCAAGGCAAGCACTGGAATGAGCCCAGGCTTTCAGATGGGCAGTTTTCATATTTCAGGTCTGTTTCAAGTAAAACATTGGGAAACCTTTTGAAAAACACAAATACATATGAAAGAGAGGAGGATAAAATGGCTGCTCTTTTATCCTTTCCCGTTTTGTTGCTGGGGATTTAAAAAAATACTGTAGTGTTTAGTTACTTTGGCCTTTTACAGGCATCTTTACAAAAGTTTGCACAGAACTACTCACTCATCTGAAACACAGAGGAGACCGTATGTCACTTCTCACCGCTCCGCAGTTTCACAGTTGAGGTTTTGAGGTCGACATTGTCTGCCAACAGCAAGCACCAGTAAAAGACTTTCCCCCCCGCTGGTAAACCATAGCCAGAAATGCAACTCCAGTCCTAAAAACATCTTTCTTTGTTGCAGTATAACATGACGTGTTTCAAAAGTAAGTGTTTTTACAAGTATCTCTAAAGAGAAAAATACAAGTGTTTGTTGACTGTTGTGGTTTGCTTTTACCTTGCATTAACCATCTACTTGAGTGTGCAGTACAGAAAACTGCCAAATTTGACCTTTCCTAAGAAAAAGACAAAAGACGGCACAGCAGCAACCCAGCTAAACAAAACATATGTGCAAACTGCTTCCTGGTACACCCACATTCTGGCCTCCCTGCAAAGTAATTAAAATTGTCAAGAGAGATTTTTTGACCAGTTAAGTTCTTCCAGGAACTGAACAATTCATTCTGAATTCTTGATTCATAGAACGTTCACTTTCTGGCTTCCTGAAGTAGTTCCAAAGTTCATGTTATAAATAGCAAACATTTTTAGAAGTCTTGGGCTGGTTGTATAGAAATTAGACAGATTAATTATAATAAAAAGCATCAACATTTACACAAAATTCAGCTCACTGCATTTTCTAATAGGGTGAAAATAATTATATTCAGTTCAAGACTGCAGAAAGGTTGTATGTGTTGGTTTTAATTTAAAAATTTATCTACCCTAAAAACAGTATTGATGGAGTGTTCCAGATGACATCTTCCAAAACAACTAGCAAAGACAAAAGGACCAGAGAGCCAATGGAAGTTTTCAAACTATTTGACCGCTGTTACCTGGATAGAGCCCTGAAAAGATGCTTTCACAGACACAATATTGGCTGCTGGGTTAGAAGGGACACAGAAGAACAGAGAAGCCAATAAAGGGTGAGTTGTCAGCCCTATGGACTGTAGTCTGCATTGAAAATAATAAAGCATTGTATTGCATTCACAGCGCTATTCTACCTGCACCTATCTTATTCAACGGCAAAGGGACCACACACTGAGGACAGGATGGCTCAGTGCTTCATCTCTCTGGTGACACCACCACCAAGGCTACCAATTAGTTGCAGATTTAATGTGGCTTTTATCTGATATGTAGCAGGTCTGTAATGTTGCCCAAAGCTCATGAAATTTGCTTATTATCTAAGAATCTTAGCTTTTATGTACTACTGTTATAAGCAGCCATAGTACTGATGATAGGAATGATAGTAACAATGTTTCTAGTCATAATAGTTGTGAGGACTTGGAAATACCAAAGTCAAAAAAGAAAAAAAAAGGCAGAATGCAAATTAAAATGCAACTATCTTTTGAATTTCACAATCTTAGAAACAATGTCTTTTTTTGAATGCTTGGCTTTACCAATAGTGTTGCTACTGATACTCCCAAGTCACCTTTAGGACAGCGGAAAGCGTGCATAAAGTAATTCCTCTCCACTTAAAAAGGTAAAAATCTGGAGCTTGCTCTCTCCAGCTCAAGGCTCTGTCACTTACTGGACTGCTGCAAGAGAGTTTTTCAGTGATGTCCGCTGCCCTTTCTTAAATTCTCAGAAAACAGGGTAGTTATCCCGATTGCAGTGGTCTTTTTTTTCCAGGATCACTGGATGGGATCCCCAGCAGTTCAGAGGAATAGGAAAACATCAGGTAATGAGGGGTTGGACTGAGATTAGGCTAGAGCTGAAAGGCACTTCAGGAGATGACCTGGCAGCCTCGCTGCTCACGGGCAGCACTATCAGCCGTACTCTTTGCACCAAGGTAGGAAAATGAGAATCCCCCTGTTCTACACCGTCCAGTTGGCTAATAGGGATGAAGGAGTGAACAGATCTGAACATGTCTCTATCTTGCTTAGAAGATTTAGCAACTACAAATACAGAATGGGTAACCCTTGAGGGTAACCCTCCTGCTCCATCTTGGTTAGTGCCACCAGGCCAATGCAGATGCTTCTGTAATTGCTTGCTAGTACGGATCAGTGGCAACATACAGTGTCCTCATGAATTGCAAATAAATTGTATCTCAGATAATTTTGGATTAATCACAGTGTTCTCAAGAGGTACCCTTAATGAGGGACATACTTACCTTCTACTTTGTATTCCTGCCCAAGGCAGCACATTTCCATGCCATATCAGGAGGAACTGGCTCTGCAACCCCATCATTAATTTCATAGCCATATCCCTCCTCTAACAGCGGCGCTTCTGGAGGACTCTCCACGATGAACTGTGCCTAGAGGCAGATTCTGGTGTACAGATTTGTGCTTCTTTGTCTACCTCCCCATCAAATACTAAAGACATTATGCACATGAAAAAGTCACAATAAAGTTTGAAGAAAATAATTATAAAACAAGCCTTCTATTCTTTACTCTGTTAAATTCATGGTTATTGAAAATCAAGCTTTCTTCTCTTTTGCCATGGATACTCTACTTTGTTTATAATAATATTAAGAAAAAAAAGTTATAAATATAAGCTTTTTTGCTGTCGTTAAATAATTATAGAGGACTCAATTTTTCAGCACCTGCTGAGATTTGATATGTTTTGAAAGCTAAGCCCTTGTATCCCAGATCAAATACGCAGAAAGGCAGCAGGAACAATTCCTGCTTTGCTTGTGCATTCACAACTTCCCCGAGCCCCACAAGGTCTGGCTGCGCTGCGGGTCCAGGACTAGTCCTTAGCCAAGTCTGCCCTGAGCCAGATCTGGCTGCGGTCTTTCCAGTGCAACCAGCCGCTGCAGTAACACCCACATCATTTGGGTTGTGCAGGGGCTAAGTTGGGACAGAATTTGCGGAACAGTAGCTCTGGCTCTATAGTTAGACTGGAAACAGCATTAGCATGAATGGAAGAAATGCAAAACTGACTGTAAGCCAGGACAGAAACACTACTGCCGGAGCAAGAGCAAATTGAAACAAAGTAGGGAAGTTTCTAAAGGACAATATGCCTTCACAGCAATTGCGTACCTCAGAACAGAGACCTTCTTGAGCTGAATGCAAGCCAGTGATACCATCTTGCTCTGCCAGGATTACAAGCCCCGCATTGTACCCAGTTAACTGCAGCCGCTTTGGTGTAACCCTTGAAGTGTTTTGCTGAATGATCTGGGGAAGTGAGTATTCCCGCTCCTCAACAGTTCACGTTTTCATCCCTGCCGTACACAAGGGTTAATGGCACGTTTCTGCTTTGTGTTTTTTCTGTTATTTACCCTTTCTCCACTAGATGCTACACTGAGACCATCAAACATTTATTGAGTCAAATAACATAAATTTGAAGACTTGGTGCAGAATAAAGTATTTAAAACAAAACAGCAACAACATCACTCTGTTTATGTATCTGTGTGGTGTGAAGATGAAACTAATGCATCTCACATTGAAGTAACTGCACTGACTTCATCAGAGCTTCTTACTTGGCACTGCATGGAAGAGAGATAAAGCAAGTCTGTGTGTCCTGGCATTATTATCCACATGCAATTGTATTAGGTAATTAATTACCTGAATGTGTGAAATGGTTTGTCAAGAGAGTGCCACCAAATCTAACATTAACTGAACAATATATGTCAATACAACGAGGTAGTCCTTTTGTTCCCTTTCTTAGAAATCTAAAATCACATACTTAACTGGAAAAAAATTACAGTAGGTGATAATTTTAATGAATAATATTATTCAAATAATATCACAGATAAACATTATTTTTCCTGATATTATGCAAGCCTTTGACCCAGGCAGCTGGGGAAGTGCTACCCAGTATGGCTCCCACAGAGCCTGCCAGCCTGGTATTTAACTGGTGTCGCAAATGGTGCAATACCTTCCAGTAAACAACTGGAGATCTTACCTTTCAGCGGAGGCGGGCCCCACCAAGCACTTCTGCACAGCCTTTCTTGTGTGACAAGTTTATTGGATAAATGCATTTCAGCCTGTCTTGGAGTCTCTATTTGGACAAAGGAAAAGTGAAGGTTGGAGACTTTTAGCTTAGTGAGGTCTTCAGACCTTATGTTCCTAGAGGTCTGTTTATATATCCTTTGCCATTTGTCACACTATTCAGAGACACAGTGTGCTACAGCCCAAATGCTAGCACTTTTATTGTTCTAGGAAGGGGGCAAATATAATTTGGGGAAAGTTCAATATGACCTCGTTAAGGTACAGCACCAGTGACAGGCTTCCTTTCTAGCAAAAATCAAAACATGGCTTCAAAACACTGCTATGTTTCCCTATCTTGCTGTAACAGGCTTTAATTTCCTTACCTGGACTTAATCTGGGACAAGAGCTGGAATAGAAAATTATGTTTTCTTAAAGTTGAACAGGGCCTTATAGAAGTAAACATTGACTATTCAGGAACCCAATCTGCTGCTGGTGTGATGAGCTTCACAATACATGTGATCTACATCAGCTGAGGATCTAGGTCAGATGCTCAGCAAACTCATTCAGCTCTGGCCTCCTTATTGACCATTCACAAGCTTATCTTCAGATTAGTATAGGGAAAGGTGGATTATGAGAGTGGGGGAAAAAATATCTCCTTTTTTTTTTTCCTTTATTCTAGTAAATATGGTAATGCTTCGATCAGTTTAGCCAGCATTATTCTAAGGTAGGGACTCTGTACTATGTTTCAGGCCAGGGATTTCATTTTGGCAGAAATTCATGCAACACTTTGCAGTGAGGTACTGGAGACTTCATCAAGGTCAGGAGAAAAAGCAGCAGATTCAGAACTAGTAGCTGTTAGATTTACAAGGAAGAGCCCTAAATATTTTATGGTTGGTTACACTGAGGGGCTAGTATTAAAAATAAACACTTTTGCTCTGGTACTTAGCTGACTTACTGGTTTCTCCATCTGAAGAGCTGAAAACAAGCACAAAGACCTGCCACCAAGTAGGTCATAATTCTCTGACAAATAAAAAAAAGGTCATGACCTAAATGAAATGGAGTTTGCTTCATAACAATCCTCAGAAAGAAGGGATCTGCCATAGGTAAGGATTTGGCATGCCAAAGGGAATTGTAAATGGCAGCTCTGCAGACCTGCTTGTTTCTCATAGTCAGGTTTGTCTTCAGCTCAGGTCAGTATTGATTGAAAACTGCTACTCTGTGCAGTCTTTTCAGTGCCCAGCGACTTTATCTCAGCATCAAATCATGTTCCCAGCAGATGAGCAGCCGCATCACATAAAACCACCACTAGACCTGAAATTAATTTCAAATTTGCTGTCAGCCACCCAACAGAGAGGTCAGGCTGGGAAGTAGCCATAAAGACGAGAATACTTCCCAGCCAAGCTGGAGGTGTACCAGGCGCACAGACCATGGGGGGAGACGAATGTGGCAGGGCAGAAGGTGGTTTGTGTGCCTGCTTTTCAAAACACATGTCTTTGGTGGTCAGGCAGAGGACTTCAGCATGCCAGCTGCTGGAGGAGCAGCACCACTTGCAAGTACAAGAACAGCTCTGAGGTCTCCCCTGTGAGACTCGAGCCGTGCCAAGCAAACAGCCCAGAGGGAGACCGTTGTTGTGAGAGACGGCAAACGGCGCAGAGCCCGGCTGCTTGTCCCGCGGTGCGGCTCGCCGAGCGCCTCAGAACAGCTGTGGGTAAGCCCAGGCAGGACCAGACCGGTGACCCCTGCGGAGCCAGACTGAGAGATGCGATGCTCCCTGACCAGAGCAGGAGTGGGGTTCAGTTGACAGGGTAATTAATTAGTTGACAGAATTAATTTTGTGGCATATTATTGCCAAGGAGGGGAGGAGGGATGAGTACGAATTTGATGGAGTATTGTAACAGTTAAAATGAGCTTTAAGGTGCAGATAAATATTACTCTTTATCTGCAAGTACTCAGAAACAAAGCAAAAATATTCCCATGTTCCCTTTCCTCTACTGCTGGCTACTTTGTTTGGGCAGTGTCGAAACATTTGTGGGTGGAGAAATTTTGCTTGCTAAGGAAAACCAGGGAGAAGGTATTTAGTTTTCCCAGGTCTCCTGGTTGGTGCTCATTCTCTGTATCTGTAAGGAGAATCCTCAAATGTTATGTGGACCTCTTTGCTCCAGTTAGCCATACAAAATACAGCAACAAAACCAGAGCGCCTGATCCTATGATAAAAAATCTCAACAGGGTTTCACAGGTTTTTTTTTTCCTATATAGCACATCAGAGAAACACTGCACTGCTTTTGTGACAACTTACTTCATTATCTCCTCTCGCTCCCCAGATCCTCCCCCCTTCTCTCCCAATTCCACTTTCTTTCTCTGTCTTCTTGCCTGTAACCTCTTTAACTCGGATCAGTTCTTCCAGGCTGAGCAGATGTGGGGCTGCTACACGATCATTATTTCTGGATGCATCCAAACACTGCATCGATCCTGATGCACCCCTGCACCTCCTCTTACTACCCCTCCAACCACAGCATCTGACACCACCTCCTCGGCTCTTGTTATACTTTGTTCCCTCCCCAAATTTCCACCTTTTGAATGGTGGCAGTTCTTGTGTGCCATTTCTGATTCCTTTTGCCGTCTTTTCTTGTGGCCCTGAGGCTCCCAGGAAGGCACCTCCCTCACATTTTAGGGAAAGTAAAGAATCTCTGAAGGTGAGGCAGAGAGGCAAGTAAGGATTTGTGCAGGATGGCCACACCACATGGAGCAACTATTTTATAAAATTGCATTTGAAAACCAAATTTGCCGGCAGGTGGACCAAGTGGGTAACACAGCAGTTGTACCTTGGGGATTTGGAATATCTCCTCACATTGAATTGGGAACTGTGGGAAGTTTCAAAACAGAGAGGCTCTTTTTTGTGTCTGCCTTGGATCAGTGGCTTAAGAAGAGGACAAGACAGAGTGCTTCACCCAACCCCAGGCGAAGGAGGTTGTTCCCCAGGTGCTGGCTCTCACCGCAGTGCAGGGCGCATTGGCACACACGCACTGGCAGCTCCTGGTCTTGGGGGATAAATTACTCCTTTAATTTCTGCTCACTTTGCTAAGGCCCGACTCCCCTCCTTGCATCACTCAGGGCGCAGTGGCAGGTGCATCTTGCAGGTAGGATGTGCTGCCGTCTCCCCTCTCTCCATCTAGTTCTCGGGTGTCAACAGTGATCATTTCTCACACTGCTGAAATACCCGGCGGGGGGCACGGGGCAGGTTTTGGGGCTGTTAGAGGGCAGGCGCTGAGGCAGCTGTAGCAAATGACAGATTTTCATATACACCCGCTGAAGCGCTGTTAATGCTTCACACATGGAGTTTGATACAGTAATGGAAAAATCAATGCCAGGATCACACTTTTACCACACGTGCAATAGTTTGTTGCGTGCACCAGTAATTACACTTCTTGGCTTCTAACCCAAGGCTCACAATGTTTCTCCTGCAGTTTTTTGTCTTTGTATATTAGGGATTTGCAAAAGCTGAACCTCAAATAAAAAAGGAAGGATTTTTTTTTTTTTTTTTAAAGACAGTACTCAATTAAATGCAATACATATGCAGTAATCTGAGCCGTAGAAGACAAATTTACCAGCTACAGTGGGTGAAATTCTCTAGATGGATGGTCAGATTGACTGGTCCCTGTGGCCTCCTCTGGCCCAAAATCCACTAATCCTGGAACAAGCTCCATGCAGAGAGATGCCCAGAGCCCATCACTTGTGATTTCTAATTTCACATACCTCCTCAGGAACAGGAGATGCCAGCCCAACTCTGGGCTAATCGGCTCCAACACACCGGCAGTACAGCCGAGGAAGGGAGAAGAGAAGCCCAGGGGTCTGCCCTGCCAAACAAAGTTTAGAGGTTTGGCCAAATGGGCCTCCGATCTATTACCTTAATTTGACAACTGAAGATCAGTTTTGATAATACTTAAAACACACCATGCTATATCTGGTAAAAGTAATGAAGTCTTTGCTAATGCATCATTTAATGCTGTTAAATTTTTGCTGAAACTGCCAGACTGGGGTTTTTTTGTTGTTTGTTTTTAACAGCCTGAACAGCTTGGGTTTGCTTCAGTGAAATAAAGAATTAGATCCTGCTGGAATAAAGTTTAAACATATTTTCTGAAGCTGAAAAATGACATTGTTAGGTCTTTTCAGTACAAACCAATCCAGGTAATTATTCCATTAATGCCCTCTCAAGAGAAAATGCACATGGAAAATATATATTTAAAATACAACCGCTCAGACATTCAGCAAAATAGATGCATTTGGGCTTTTACATCATGCAACCTACAGCTGTTACACCTGAAGTGGCTAACTTAAACCATCACTTACTGAAAGGTCAGTAGTGAAATGGCACGCAGAACCATGACTTGGCCTATGCAACCTCGTGTTGAAGGGTTAGACCTGCTCAGATCCACAGCGTGAGCTACCCCGGAGCTTGGTCTGAAGGCACTCTGTCCTTCTGTCTCGGCGTGGAGGCTGCAGCTCTTTACTCCCAAGAGTTGCCGATAGCACCTCGTTTTCCTCTAGAGCGAGGGGAAAAGCAAAGCACTCCGGCTCCTCGGCGGAAGCCAGGTACTGACAAGCAAAGCTTTCCAGAATGAAGCGTGCTGAGGGAAGGGAGGCAGCGTGGGGAGCCAGAATACATCAGCTGGAGGCCACATACCAAGGATATCAAGAAAACAGGAAAGTGGAGAGGATTCTGCCTGTTTGAAACTCTTGGTCCTAAAGGGAGATGCTAAGATTTGATACACTGGAGATCAACGACTTCCTAAAAATGCAGAGTGCTTGTGTAAACAATGTCAAGTATAACACAGGAAAAGAACCACCTGAGAAGGCATCTCTCAGTGTTTAAGGGTAACTCTCTCATTTAGAACAGCGCTGTAACACTAGCTCTCAAAAATTTAAAAAAAAAAAAAAAAAAAGGAAAAGAAAAAGAAAAGCAGGTCAAATCTGGAAAAGCGATAAGAAGGTTTCAAAATGAAACAGTAATGCCTCTAGCAAGGAGGTGTGAATATGAGCTGAAGAATGAAGTTATGCTGTTTCTGCAGGTTGAAACTTCTGTCCCAGAGGAGGAAGAGGAGGAGGAAAGTGGATTTGCTCTAACCATCAGAGTCCTGTGTGATCCCAAGGGAGGGTGGCTGCCTGTGACCCCCAGCTGATGCGCACTGTCAACGTATGGTGGATGAGAAGCCCACTCATTTTCCTAGTCAAGTCTTTTATTCTTCTTGTCAGGAAAAGGAGGTCCAGGAGCTGTTACACTGGCCCTCTACCAAATGTCTGCTTACTAAGGAATTGTTTCCCAAATACAGTTTTTTCAGAACTGTCTGCAGACAAAAAAATGTGGGCTCAAAATCTGTTTTTACAGGATATTCACTAAGTGGATTCATGGCTCATCATTCACATTTACCACTGTCTCCTGGAGGGATGCTGTTTAACAAGCTCACCGGATGGTGCGGCTAATTTGTAAGTCAGTATTTCACCTTTGTCACTTACAGCATCTTTTTATGCCCCAGGAACATCTTTAATTTACATACACGACATCATCAAGCTGTTCAGGTGTGACCATGTTATAAACCGTACATGATTCTAGTACAGCTTTGTGTGAGCATTATTTATTTATTTGCTCTTCCAACCTACGTCAGCACAAAATAATAGCAGGCAGACAAGGCAAATCAGTTTTCTTTAGCTTAAAGATCTGTCACAAGATCCTAATCCTGTTCCTGCAAAGACAGTATAGGCTCTAAGCCTATATTTTCTGTCTAAACATATCTGCTTCTTGAAGTCTTTCCCAGAGATTTACAACACCAGATTATGCTAGAATTGGACATATGGAATGGCATCATCTGGGACGATGAAGGGCTGCAAGCTTTGTATAAAACAAAGGTGTTTTAAGAAATACAGCAGTTAATGTTGATACTTCTTTTCCAGGAAACCCAAAATGTACAGCTTTCTGCATGTTGCATCCAAATTACAACCAAAGCCTCCAACCAAATGCAAACAACACAACACTGGAGCAAATACGATGATGAAAGAATATTTGCGTATGCATCAACATGGGATATCAGAGTGATCAATTCGCATACCCAATTCTGAAATAAGATTCCTGTGCAACTAGTCAGTTTTGTTGCAATCTTGTGTACCATCTGAAGAAGATGTCTCCACCTGTGCTGCCAGCCAGCTGCAATAGGCTGTTATGCAACTCATGTCCCAGTTAGGCCCTAAAACTGGTTCTACCCAGCTCTCAGGATTGCATTTCTCTTGCGATCGGTAATTTACCACTTGCAATTTGTGCTTGAGGCTTCGGGTAATGTCCTGTGCCTGTACCTTCAAGGCCCTGCTACCATCATGTTCTTGTGCTCTTGGTGGCCTGCACTGTAATCCCCAGCTTTTCTTCAGCAGACTTCAAGGCATGGCTTCCTGATAAAATAACTAATGTTTTCATTAGCACAATCTAGTCATGAGTATATCCCTGTTCTAGGGTCACTGGCTAGCTTGATGTACAGAAATAATGGTCCATTAGGATGTGTGTAAAGATAAACAGGGTAATATAAATAGATACAACGCTTTCTTAATGACCTGTTATTAATATCTGTTGGTTATGGCAATATTACTGCTGTGTTATCAAAACTGCTTTACAACATGTGTGAACTTTTAAGCAGACATATGGGTTGATACAGTCGAGAGAGCTCTTTGAAGTCAAAGGGTGAATAATTGAACCAGCCTAACTAAATCCTCTCAGAAACCACACATTTTATGGTATCAAACAATTGCAGTTTGCTTTAAAATGACAAGGTTTTTGGATCAGTGCAAAAAGCTAAATCTAAAGAAAATGTTTGTACTGTTTCACATTCTATTTTTCTCTCTTCTCTTATACATGCCTCATATACATCTCTGTGGCTTGAAGCATGGGTTTTTCCAATGCCTGTCCAGAGTTTAACAATGGGATGCCAGATTCACAGCTATTTACATTGCTTGACTCCCACTGCCTGCCTACATGTCAATTATAATGACACAGAAGTAGAAACACGGTAGGGAGATCTTTTTGCAGTGAGCTTTCTAGATTATCGTGTCTCATTTTTCTTACCCATCTTTTGGTATTTCCAGTAACAATCTGTTCAGTTTCTAATCACCTTTCAAGCACTTAATTGTATCCATTCTCAGTATGTCTTTTGCATTGAGAAGAAAAGAATATTTAAGGTGAAATGAATACCCGAGTCCGCAGAGCCCTACAGAATACCCCCCCAGTTCAGGCTGCTGCGTTATCCTTCCACGCCAGTCCCCAACAGCCTCCCTGTGACTAACATTGCCGCGGCCTGATTTGCACACACACGCTTAGTATCTGCAACTCATTATCATATTTAAACTTCTGGGTGGCTCAGCTCCTCTGAAAAATTGGACCAAATAGCATTCTACACAGAAAAGGATATAAGTACTTATTAACCTGTAGCAATTTGCCGTAGCATTTATAAAGATATTAATAACGTGCACAGTCACACACATGTTACTAATGCAGACTGAATTATTCACTGCAAATCTGAGGAATATTTTTATCAAATACTTATTATGGATAAATGTTTTCCTTATTCAGTACCTCAATATATGTTTGAATAATACTCTGCAAATAACATTTCATGCAAATGTCACACTGAAATATTGGCACTTTTCTCCATTGAATAATTATTTCCAAATCAATTTCCTTAGGATAAACTATTGTTATTTATTCATTGAGGTTGGTTCTGTCTAGGCTAATAAACAGACATAGTGTTCACCCCAAAGTACTTGTAATCTTAGTTTCAGACATGCAAGCTCCTGCACACAAGTGGATTTCTACACTACTACAATATTTCTAGGATCAAAATTGAGATAAAAGAAACATAGGAGACCAAGGGAGAAGAATGAGTCAAAAGATAGAAATATGAAATCACTGGTTATATATTGGTTGAGATGTCCTTATTGCATTCTTTAGGTTGGGTTTGATCTTTCTCTGCCCTTTTCTTCCTTTAATGCCTGAATACACTCAGTCTCTCCTTATTTTCTATCTGTTTAAGATTAACTAATTTATATTTGCTTGTGATTAGGCCCCAATCTCTGATCAAATGCTGTGCTTGCAGGACTGTAAATGCACAAATAATTCTCCAGCCACGCAAATATTTTCCAAGACCCAACCCCAAGGCATGCAGACACTGCTTTTGTCTTCTTTCCCTTAATTTTCAAGTATCAACACACAGCCACCCTGAACAAAATTCACCTTTATCACCAATAGCCAAAACAGGAGAGCCCTCGCATTTTGTGGTGCAAAACCTTATGGACAGCCTGTACTTTATAAACTTTGGGGAAAGTATTTCCCCTTCTAAATTATAGGCTAGATGTGGGTACTGTGAAATAAAATGTGGCCAGACAGTGATTCCCAGCTCCTGGAGGCACAGGCTGGCTTGTGCCCGTAGTGATCAGGGCTCCCGTCCTCTCAGACAGGTCACGCCCGCACTGCATGATGGCCCTGTTTGTTGTGAGGCATCATCATCGCCATTATTATTATTATTATTATTATTTTTATTATTATTACTACTACTACAACAACAAGAAGGAGCAGGCTTTTTCCCAACTCAGTGTGTGGAATATCGCGATGGCAGCACTGCAGCCCCCCGGAGCGAGGCTTTTACAGGATGGTGATGCTGTTGGCCTGGTGCGTGCTGTGCAGGAAAGTGGGGGCTCCGGGGGCAGCACTGGCCAACCCGCTCAGGTGGCAGGAGCCACACAAGCCTCTCAGAGCGCATCCTTCAGGAACCAAGATGGCGTGTTGCGAGACCTCTCTGAGACACGTCCCAAAGCATGGGACAGCGGCAGTGTTGGGAGAGACATTGCAAACGCATTCTCCTGAGCCAAACTACAACGCTGGTGCAGATGCACCTTACAAAGCCAAGCACAGATGTTGCCTTCCTGCAGCAGATCAAGCTCCCTTCTGCTAGAAGGAAATGGTATTCCAGAAAAGAGCTTCTAGCTGAAAATTGGCATTACTGCTTCCTTGCAGCAATGAGGCTTTGGCAAACCGTTCACTAGCGTTACTATACCTGCCTCTACAGAATTGTACTTAGCTTAGCACTTGTGTTTGCTGATCACTGAAACTGAAGCAAAAGAAGCTAAACACATCGAACACATAGACACATTGCTTAAAAAATAACACAGATTACTATCTGTTAAATATGTCTCCCTTGTCCTCAAAATAAATAAAAAACCCCAGAAAGCAAAGTCATGAAACAAGGGCTCTGTCTACTCTACCAGCTACTTAAAGTCTCTCTTGGTCTCTGATCAGATACAAAGTCAGATATTTATGATTTTGTCATTTTTGTACATAGAAAAATCTAATTTCTAACTGCTTCTAAAAGAAAGTGTTGT
Organism: Aramus guarauna; assembly: GCA_013400195.1. Taxonomy (NCBI): domain Eukaryota; kingdom Metazoa; phylum Chordata; class Aves; order Gruiformes; family Aramidae; genus Aramus; species Aramus guarauna. The sequence continues at coordinate 139,057 of VXBL01003908.1, forward strand.
GTTGAGAAGGAACGGATAATGGCAGCACAGGTCCTGGCCTGATCTAGTTCCCAGGTGATGCTGTTGCAGAGACAGTGGATTAGGATATGATACTGTAGCCCAGTGACAGCCAAGGTAAACGGTGTTATCCACTTCTAGTTTGGGCAATTTTGCATTGACCCACTTCACGCCTTTTAGAAGAATAACCACAGGAATTTATTCACATTTTTATTTACTACCACTCTTCTGCTATTGGCTAACTCATGAAGACTGCAGCAGTTAATACTATCATGAAGTAGGACCACATGGCTTCAAGATCAGAAACAAATTTGCTAAACCCTGGCTTTAGTATTTTAATTCTTATCTTGATAATGAAACACCAAATGAGAACAGATTTCAGCCTAAGAGATGAGATGTCAGAATAATTTTATATCTTGTCACTAGGTAATGATTCTAATGGTATCTCTTACTTAGCTGCCTTCGTTAATGACTTTATGGTGAGAGCATGTTTCAGCAATTGTGACCATGTGGAATACCCTGCGTTCTGAGGCAAAAGATTAGCTTAATGAAGAGAAAGCCAATTTCCTGAAGAAGTGCCTTACATAGTTCCTGCTTTTAAAAGAAAGACTGTAACATGGACAATTTGTCATTACAAGGTACAAAAACCACTTAACTTCAGGGTTTGGTGCATTTATAACACTCCTGCAGAGGGAAGAGAGAGATTAACAGATATTTCTCACCTTGTAAAATAGGTGGAAATCTGTCCCTCCAAGTCCTTTTGCTCAATTACCAAGGGACTGTGTTCATTACCAAGAGATTGCGTTCAAGAAGCAGACCATCACTTAGCTTCTTAGGCACTTCACAAGTTTCACTAGATGTTTATTACACCCTTAGGTACCTTTGAAAACGTGGCCCACCAACACCAAACCCCTGTGATAGAGCTTTGATAAATGCTCCTATCTTTCAAATGCAATGTACTTATACTTGAAGTATATTTAACTTCAGTAGTCAAGAAGTAATAGCAACAACAGGATTTCAGTACGTCGAAACTATGGTGCCGCAATCTTTAGCGGAAGTAGAGAAGCTGCAGAAAGGAACAACTATGAGCATTAGATCATCTAGTCCATCTTGCCAACAAAGGATGTTTCTCTACAGCCTTGGCAAGCAAACCTGATAATCAAGCTTGCCAAAATAAAAACTGGCAAGAGCCTTGATACCTGATGTGCAAAGAAATGAGCACAAACCTAATATTTACTTTGTCTGCCTCTTTTTCAGAATTTAAGCAGAAAGGCTAGAATATCCTTGAATGTTCAGCCCCAGGAAAAAGCTGCACTGTGTCTTGGCACTTGACAGTTTATGCCATCTTGGATTTTTCCAGTAAGCTTAAGTACTGTAGTGGAAAAAGTTCTACAGGGAAAGTTTAATGTTTTTTTTTTTTTTTCCCTATTTACTAAATATAAGATGCACTATTTACCAGCCTACATCTGCAAGTTATGACAAGCTTACCATAATATAAAGACTGTCAGTTTAGGTAACAGAGATTTAGCACATTAAAAGATTATAGGTTTAGACAGTCTCAAGCTCTCTCACTGTTCTGCAGCAAAAACCTTCTGTCTCCAAGTTCTCACGCTAACAACGCTTTTCCAGTACAACCATTTTACTTCTTGTTAAGGCGACTCAGAATACATACTTACATAGAGAAAGTAGATTCTGTCCACCTACAAAATGACACTGTTTAATAGTCCACTGTGATAAGAGAAGGATGAAAGCAGCTGGACAGCCATCAGAGAAGCATCCTCAAATAGAAGATATCCTCATCCTCACATAGGAATGAAGATACTTTGAAGTTTGCACGGCAGCAACCAGCTGGACAAAATGCTTATCCTATAAAACTTACTGGACTTAACTGGACAAAATGCTTATCCTACAAAATTTACCTTTCTTAATGCCAGCCATCAAAAATACCCAGACCAAATAGGATACCTTTAGGCTGATGGTGAAGAAAATCTGTTATGCTTTGAGGTCAGGGGACTGGACTGGTGATTGCCACTCTCCCAAGCCGGTGCCAGGCTAGCACCTACGGCACTCGGAAAATCCAGGGAGCAGCCAGGGCCAGGATGTGGTAACTGCTCCCCTGCTGTGCTCCTGCGACAGCCACCGCTCCGCTGCTTTGGAAGGAACACAGGACATCTACTGGATGTCTGGTTGTATGGAACATAAACCTGCTGCTCACCTTAGGTAGTGACGGGTAGACCCAATTCAAGAAACGGGAAGAGACGTATAAAATATTATTTGTTCCTTGTCAGCTAGTAGGCCTTTCTGGTTAGATTAGCCTAGCTTTCAGGACAGTCAGACTGACTGCCACTTTGGGATCTATTTAAAATATACCGGTCCACAACTTGTGGTGGGATAAATTCATATAACTGCTGATTTCAGAGGAGCTGTTGCAATTTACAACAAATGAGTTTCTAGCCCACCATTAACATTTGTGACTTGCTTTTAACATACACTCTCACAAGTAGAAATATTGTAATTTCTGTATTTTAATGGAAAATAAATCTGACAGGTGATTTATGTCCTATAGACCCACAGTAAATGTGCAAAATATCAATAAAAGGATGGATATTGCATTCTTTTCAAATAAATCATTCTTTTCATGCCTGAGTTTTGGCATCACGTGTTGTGACTTCTCTTCACTCCTACCCTATCACTTTTTCTTAGGAAATCTCAAATACAGAGTTCTCAAATACTGAATAATTAATTAGTTGTGGGAAGCTGTGAGCAGAAAATTTTATCTTCCCAATGCAAAGATGCTGTTCTCAGAGCATCAATAAGAAATAGAACATGTTAAATCTATTTCCATAAAGAAAACTTTCAGAAAAGAATGGCATATATCCTTTCCTATTACGCACCAGATCCACTTGTCCTTTCTGATGCCCCTGTCTCACCTCTTGGATAACTCCTACCCATTTGTGGCCATTGCCAATAAAGATTCAGATTCTCACTGAACACACGTCAGCATTATTCCACCACAAATAAAGCAGTTATGCTGGTTTTCATCACCTAAAGATCTGAAAAAGATAGAGCTCATGGCTGGGGGTACACCACAAGGCTTTTCTACAGAAAGTGATGTTTTTCTCCTCTTCTGGGATTCTTTGAGTCGGTAAGCAAAACAGTGATCAGAGAATGAATATCATCATTTTAATGGAAATTTATATTCTCCTGGCATAAAGCTGCTTTTGAAGAGTAACTGGTCAGGGGATACCAATTAATGAAAAACTAGCTCAGAGACAGAAAACAAAGAATAGAAATATTTGGTAATTTTTATACATCACACAAGGTTGATTGCAAAATACTCCTATGTACCATAATAAAATAAATCTGATTGCTAAATTTATTAATGAATGAGTAATGAGAGAATAGTGAAAGCCAGAATTTTGTAGGCAGGAAAAGTCAGTGGACCCGAGGAAAAAATCTCAACAGAGTTTGACAAAACTAGAGAGTGGGTCTGCTGATGAAAATCACCATAAAGAAGTATATGAAAATATGTTGCAGAACTGAAAGGAGGTATTCATCCTCCACAATATAGCTTTACAAAATCTTACAGCATTGCTTTTATGTGATCTCATTTTTGTTACAAACATATTAGCAGTATTGCATGTCAATTAGTCTTAGCCTGAATAACTGTCCTAAGGGGGATCCAAGCTCAGATCCTGCAGTTTTCATTTGGCCCCCAGTCAGACCTAACCCCTAAGCCTTTTCTTCTCCTGACTGCATAACCCCAGCTCCCTCTACCTCTCCTCATACGTCTTGTGCTCTATGACTCTGATAATCTTGGTAGCTCCTGCTGGACCCTTCCAGTTTCTCATCATCCTTTTTGGACTGAGAGATCCCACAGTGGATAATCTCTGTTGATGGATAACCCCCAAAATACACAGGCAGCTGTCAGGTAACTACCCTCATCAATGTGTCTCCTTTCCCATCCCACCTCCATCCAAAAGCAGAAAGAAAATGAAATGTTACAAAACTTTAGGTCAATAAATACAAATAAAATTAAAATTTCAGCATCTGAATTTTAGGATGGGCTGAGGAAGAAAATATCCAAGAAGGACAGTGCAGGTGGAAACAAAATTCATTCTAAATATATTCATGAGGATCTGCTGGTAAAAGGCCTCCAATAAACATGGTTCAAAAGGAGTTCTGGCAAAATCTACAGCATCTCTTGTGTGACTTCAGTGAAAATTACACCTGACAAAACCAGGCAGCCTGGCCCCCATCATTTGACAACCCCCCCATTATTCTATCAGTGACAATGGCAGGGGCCTACACCCTGTAAAGGACAGAAATCACTTTGTTATCATAAAAACATAAGACACCTCTAGGTCTCCGTGACATTTGAGCCCAGGAAGACAAGTAACACCTCCAGCGGAGAATATCAGGAGAGACTACCTCTATTTAGATTAAAAATAGTAGAATGATGTGGAAAGGGCAGAGAAGCTACAAACACCCCAGACTTCTGCAGAAAATACCTTCAGCAATGACATCTGTTTCAATGGCAATTTTCAAACTTTTCAGATTATGCTCTTATTTGTTTTCCGTAATGGTTTAAGCCTCTTCCTGGCACCTCCACACACATTTGACAGGAATGGAAAAAGCTATCATGCAGCTCTCATTAAACACTGAAAACTGTGAGGCATGCTGTGCCCTCCAGATCCCCTGGGCTGCATCCATGGAAGTCATAATCATGACATTTCTTCTGTCCCTATACCTAGAGGGTTGAAGAGGAATAATTACTACTTGAGGTGAAGGAGATTCTTTAGCCAGAGGGACTGAATTTTATATTGTATAATTATTTGACTTAGGGATTGGATCTTGCTGGTCCAGGAGTGCCATAATGTTGATGACAATAATCTTCAACTGGCTGTGGTAGATGATCATTGCAAATGTGATCATTGCATTCTTCTGAACCCCACCAAAACCCCAGACCAACTGCACAATTAAAGCAGCAGAGGTTTCATAGTTCATAATCTAGTGATTTTTAGCTGAGGCCAAAAAAGTCAAGACAGTGGCTTTATACAAGAACTTTCAGTCTCGTTTTCAAACTCCCATCTTGCAGGTGCATATTCTCCTCTGATCCTACCTTTTGCACATCTTCTGCCTCTGCCCTTCTTCAGCGCTGGGTTGGGAGTTTCTGCCAGTGCACACAAAGCTCAGCCAGGCCCTGCTCTGGGGAAGCTGGCAGGCTCTGCTCTCCAGAGGCTGCTGATGCATCCACCCACAGTCTGGATGAAGGTATTGGGTCAACCTAAGAATGACCATATCGGCCAAGATGTCAGGTTGCTCAAATGTTCTCTCCTCTTCCTTATGTCATTCTCACCAAAACCACAAAAAACTGAGATCTCCTGTGTTACATGAAGGTAATCCCGATGACAAGTGATTAAAATCATAATTTTTCCAAAATGATGCAGAGTAAGCACAAACTGAGAGCTGCCTGAAATAATATACTCATCAAGCCTACAGTACCATTGCTTGGCTAACAGGTACCACAGAGCAACAGCAATGCTAGAATGAGCAGTTTTTATCATTATTGATCAAATACAGATTTTAGTCTTGGTTTGAACCACATTTTTCATCCCAGCCTACCCACTATACACTCCTCCTGCTACACCAGAAGAATCCCAGTGCTATTCCTCCAATGTTGTAGAGCTGTCACAGGTGGGCCCTTACCCAGGGGTCTCCCTTAGTTCCTGGCTGGAGCTGTGTAGGAGGATGGAGGGGATGCTGTGAATTAGCAATACTTAGCTCAGGAAGGATTCTCTAGGAATGGATGCCACTTGGCACAGATTAAGAGCACCTTTCAGGGGCTTTTCCCCTCAGCCAGGGACAGGACATGGTATAAACCTTGGATCTACAGTCAGCTGTCTGTTTGCCACTACTTCCTTGAGTGGCAAACTTGGCACAAATATAAAACATGCTTCTAGCATGCTGCTAAAGGGCCAAAGCTCACTGGGCAAAAGAAAATGTCTCAGTTGGTGAGACACCTGCTGCATATGCCTTAGACCAGGCTTTAAGCAAAGCCAGATCTCTGATGGGAGGCTCTGGCCAAATCCCGTTGACTCAAATGGCATACTGTCCATCTGTGGTAACTAAATAATTCATAGTTGCCTCAGTGTGGAGACTCCATTCTGGTCTTATTAATAGATGACAGCAATCTTGGGCCAATCTCCCTTCCCCTTGGTTAGACTCCCATTAATCAAGCCCTCCAGCTAGTTGCAAGTTTTCCTACCAGCATGGCCTTGGCACTTAAAAATCCAGTAAGCTTTATGAAGGGCGGCTGTAACGTTAGCTGAACCAAAGAATCTCAGCCTGCAACACAGCCTGTTAATTCCAGGAAAAGCAGCCATGTCCTCAAAGTCTACGTGCTCTTCTGAATTCCTGAAAAAAAGTTCCCTTTCAGAGAGAATGCCAAGCACTATCCCCACTGCGCAGGAGTTACTCAAGCACAGATGCTCCCTGACTCTCTGCCAGTGCTCGTGCGAGTGACTGCCTGCAAGAGGTACACAAAGTTCACATCTGACACGCAGAAGCTTACCTAGGATGTTCTCTGCATGACAGATCACTGCTCTTTGGCCCACAATATTACTTATTATCATCAAAAAAAGGGGCAGGGAAAAACCTTTGAATTTGTGATTTTCCCTAAATTACTTGTAGGGACGTTGAACAGAGCAGACTAATTTTTAAACTAGGGAACCACTGTTTCATAGCTGACAGCCTGTGAACCCATCCACCAGCTGCACGGTGGAAGAACTTTTAATAGCCGAGTTACAAAACGCTTGATGAGTTTATGATGGCATGATGAGTGCACACATTAAATGACAGCAAATAAAACAGCTACAATGTGTTCTGTATTTTACACGTTGCTTTTCAGGGAATCTATTTGTGCAATAGGAAATTTATATGGCATGCTCTTGGGTAGCCTGGATAGAGACTAACATAAAGGAAGTTACAAAGTGCTAACAAATACCATTGTAAAGATGGAAAATTGAGAAGACACATGAGGTGATAATACTTCTGTGCCACAGTCTATGGAAAAATTTGTTTTGGATCATAATGAAAAAAATTTAGCAGTCTTTTTGCTCTCCTTAACCTATTTTAGTACAATAAAATTGCTTTGCTGGTTTTTTTTTTTTCCTTTCCTTTCTAGGAAGCCAGCATCAAAAGAAAACCAAAGGCAAAATAAGACTTGAGAAGTAGGCAGAGGGAACAGTGTTCCCGCTGTTGAAAATAATCTGACAAGGAGAGCCTGATTAGTGTGCTGTGGTTAGGTCATCCACCTTGGGGGATTACTTGGTTTCAGCCTCTTGCTTCCCAAGGAGTTAAACACTTTCCACATTAGCTGTAATGAGTATATGATGTAAATGTTCCTTGGATTGCATGACACAAGCAGCCCAGGCTCCCTCCTGTTTAACCTACCAGAATACTCCTTTTTCCTCTTCCCTTTTCAGACATACAATTCCCACATTTCCTCCCGCACCATGGCACAGTTTAACAAGCGTAGGGATCCCCCTTTATCCATCCTTGTCTGCAACACCCTCTTTCAAATAATCTCCAGGAGATTATGGTTTAAACCTACAAATCGTAAGCCTGAGAAGACAATTTAGCACAGGTCTACTTTCTCAACACGCACACTAGCACGTTACACAACACAGTGAGCACAACGTCACCTCCTCCAGCCATGTGTTCAAAGGACATCTCAGCTGTGCTTTGCGGTGGGTTTGATCCTAGCACCGTAGCTTCAGGTGGCTCAGAGCCCACGAACAGACTGATCCTCTCCGCAGATCCCGCAGTGGCAAACGCGTGGCTGAGCAGGGTTCACCACTGGTGACACCGAGCAGTGCGACTGGGTCGCTTCCGGACCCTTGCTGCATTCTGCCTGCCAAGTAACTAGAGGTGCTCGGGTGATGCATGTTTTGTAATTAGAAAGTTGTATCACTACATCAGTCGTGCCTTCTGCTGGTTTGAGGCAAGCACCTCTATTGGATTTGGCCAGCAATATTGACTATTTACACCACTGAGGGCAAAACCCAGTAGAAACTCTGTAAGATTAAAACCAGAGCAACACTGTGAAACAAAACCAGAGGGCTGTAGGTCTGGGTTTTTCCCAGAGGCTTTCACCTCCACAGTTTCAGCTGAAGCCAACGTGCATCTGATGCCCATAAAATACCAGGTAAGGAACAATTCTTTCATATCAGACAGCAGCTTTGAAAGTCCAAGATGAAAAGGTTCAGGGAAAGGGGGAGGAATTTTGACACATCTGATCCCGCAACATGCACACACAGTATTTTGCAGGGTTCAGAGCTCTATCGAATCTGTTTCCAGTCTCAGAATAAAAGAACCTTCAGACACAGCCATGGTGTAATTTGGGAAGTTCGTGCTTCAGGAAAACTTACCCTTGGGATCTCCACATAACACTTCTCGAGTGCAAGAAATTTTGTATCTGGATTATGGAAACAGTAAGTTTCCGAACTGCTTGTTCTGAACATGGCACCACATTTGGTTTGGGGATTTTTTCTGTTCACTGCATAAGCAGAAAAGATCTGGTCACCACATGACTCTAGAAGAAAATGTACCTTTTTTCATCTATCTATTGTGAGGCTTCAGCTGAGATGTTTTCTTTAATGCTCACTGAAAGAAATCCCCAATATGTAGACAATCCCAATTACTCTCATTCTTACTCTGTTCTTAGACTGAAACTTCTGCATTTTCATGGCTCTACATATCCAGTTCAGCTGCTGGAGAGTTGGAAAAATATTTGACAGAAATGTTTTTACAGTTCAATTTACAACTGCTAAAGCATGACTTTAATTTGCCACACAAATCATGTTCTGGCCAGAAAGTAAGAAAAAACTTTTGTCTTTTCATCTGCTTCATAGGTGTAAAGCCAACATACATATATTAAGCTTTCATCTAGCCACCTGCAACTATGCCACAGCCATCTTCAGATATGATACAAGTGAACACTATTAAGATCTGTAAATTGTGATTGCAAAAAACCACCTGGGTTTATAAGCTCCATAAAATGATAGATTCAGGATTTCCTTTTACAAGGTGCTGCCATCCTTAATGAAAACTTCATCGCTAAAGTTTGGTTTGTTCCTGATGTAACTTTTTCAATGTTCACTATTATATCTTTAGATTAAGTGGAAGAATGTGGAAGCAAAAGGGAAAGAAGTGTTAGGGGATGAACACAATTTTCCAAATTGCTTAAAAGAAAATATAAAAAAATAACCTTTGGGATCACTGGCTTTTATTTTCCTATGGCAACTTCTAACCATTGCAGGCATATAATGAATTTTTGAACATTAAGAATTCATGCATGCTGCCTTCGATGAGCATAATTCTCAACCATTATTAATGAGGAAGTATAAAGCACACTTCAAGTTTTATGCCTAAATTACATGAAGTTTCCAAAAACCATAAATACATCTGTCTATTGGTATCTACAGAGAATTATATAACACGCTTTTATAACAGTAACTGAGGCAGTAGAACTCATCCCATATGAGAAAGGATCTTACAAGGAAAACTTTCTACACAGTAATTCTTCCCATGCTCTGTTTTCTGAAACATTTATAGATGCCTCCAGTCTAGTCAGGAAATGAAGGGAAAAAAAAGAAGAAAAAAAAAAAAACAAAAAAATGTTTTTTCAAAACCAGCATTGTTATTCACAACATGGCTTGATCTTAATTTTCAACCTCCCCTGAGAAACAGATCCAGTGTTTCATTGTATAATAATTCCATTTGTTGTTTAAGAATGAATATAACTTTGCAATTGTAAAGCAGAATATAGTTTTATCTTTACTTCCGCATTTGTTAAATCTTTTTATAGTTACAATGGAGTAATTTACTAGTTTTCACTTCTGGAAATTCCACTTCAAGTTTTTATATCACAAATGATGGCTTCAGTCTCATGTTGATATTAACAGTTATATTTGCGGTAACAGAACTCCGCAGAATTTCACTTTCTCTGGCTGGAAATAAGTATTAGTGTAGACTTTGTGGACCAGCATAGCTGGTAGAGCCAGCGTGGTATTGAAGTGTTGCATGTCGCTTTGTAGAAGTTGGAGAGGGAGCCATCACTTTCAGTTCTCAGCTCCTTGAAATCAGGGGGTGCTGCACTGACGTCTCCGGTGGCTGCGCAGTAACTGCCTCCAGCCCAAAGGAGCACGGAAGAGGAATTGGTGTGGGTGAGGGAACTGAAGCAGAAGCTGTTGTCTGTGGGGTGTGTGTGTTACCTGGAGTACCCAGAACGTGGCTGCACGCAAGGAACTGGGAAGTGACAGAAAAGGTGCCTACTTGAGGAGGTACTGAGCAGGTGGAGTTTTACTGTAGTTGACGCAGTTACGAAGACGCTACTCAAGAGCGGCTGAGTATCTGTGCATACTGGCAGGACTGCAAAGCTTTGCCCTGGTAAACGGGTAATATAGAAATCAGATGCAGTTGGTTATAGAAAAATATTGCAATTCTTGTGCTGTATACAGCTTTGTAACAACATCAAAATTTAGAAAATTTAAGGAACATGGTATTATTTTCCCTGGTTTTGCCTAGGCTTTTCTTCTGCATTCCAAACCTCTCAGCCTTGCAAGAGTCATTAAAAAATGTTTTTTTTTTTGTCAAAAGTAAGTATTCTTTTTCATCAGACAAAACCTGATAGACCTCTCTGCTTCTGCTCAGTGGCAGGTGATCAAAACACATCTTAAAACTCCTCCGTGGAGCTGGCCATACGAGCAACTTGAGAAGGCACAGTTCTCAAAGCCAGCACACAGCATCCCTACACAGCAGCACTCAAGTGTAACACGGACGTACCCAAGCTAGGTCAACATCGGTACAAGCAGCTAATGGTACAGTAGTTGTTATTTCTCAAGTCACAATATGTCACCTAGCCATAGAAGTACAGGAATTTCCCTGCAATTTTCAGGAACAGGCAACAAAATTTCTACAGGCTCAAAGGGAATAGCAGCTTCTTAAAATTGACAGAGGCAAATTAAGATCAAAAGTGAACTGGGTGCCATGGATGGGGAGTACAAAATAAGTCTTTCAAAAAGTAATGCTAAATGGAAAATTCAGAAGCAGTATTAAATTCTTTTGTCGTGGCAAAACAAGAAGGTTTTTAACCACAATACCTATTTTTCATTTAGTCAACGGTATTTTTCATTGCAAATCACGTAGACTAAACCTGTTAAAACAAAAGTGAAGTTCAAGCCGTTTTGGTCTTTGGCTAGTAGATACTGTAGGAGCAAGGAGGTAGTGCAAATGAAAGTGTAAGCAGCAAGTGAGAGCTTAAAAAGTGCACAAATCTTGAGTGAGCTGAAGCAGCTTGCAAGATGAGTCAGCAGAGGCAATTAGAGCAGCAGAGCAAGGGGAAATGAAAAGGAACAGAGAATGAAAAAACCACAACATTCCCACTAGAAAATTATTTCAGCAAATGATAGAAACAAAGCTACCAGAGGTCAGCAGGTCTGCACTAAACCACTAGACAGATACTAGAGAAAAGTTGTTAGGATACTGCATACCCTTTCTTAATGTTCCCTCTGCAAGAACTGCTGGAACCGCCAGCCTGGGATTGGGCTCACAGTGTCTTATGTTTTCTAAATACGATTAGTCATCCTAACGAGAGCTGATGTTTGCAAGACATCTACAGCAGAAGCAGCTTGGCCACACACGAAGGAGGACATAGCTTCACCTGTTACTCATTTAGATTGAAAGAAGCCGTTAACGCCTTGACTACATTAACACAGTAATACTCCAGCAGACCAAAGTAGCTAGTGACCCTGAGTAACCCGATCGGGACGGGAAAAGGGCCCAACTTCCAGATGACAGAAGTTCAGCCATGAAAAAAAATAATTATAAGAAAAAAGTTCTCTAGGAGGCATGATTTGGGGGGACGATTCTTTTTTCAAAACTTAGGCCAAATACACTTAATTATTGCCATATATAGGAAGCTTGTTGTTACAAGGTTAGGCAGAGGTGACGTTATACTAAGTACTGCACAAGCACATAGTACCACAAATGGTTCCTGCAGCAAGGAGTACAGAAAGACTAAAGTGAGGGGAAATAAACATACACCTGGGCTGTCTGCATTCTCTAAAGAGCGTTTTTGGACACAAACTGAGGTTTTTAAGAGCACTCTTTCTCTGCACAATTGGAGACCGGGACACATCATGGCAAACTGACTGAGGAGAGTGGGAGCTCCCAACTGCAGAGACATTTCAGTGTTCAGTTCTGGCTATGAAGCTTACAAGTTTGGCTTGTCCAAAAAATCTCTTTTTTCCAGATGGGAAAGACAGACTGATTTCTAGCCAAATTTTAGTAATTTTCTCCACTTTATAGATTTGGCAGTTTGAGCAGCTTGACTATAATCGCTTCAGCTAAACAAACCGATATATTCTCAGTGAAAAAGCAGCCCAGTAAAACATCCAGAAGCCATTTTTCAGCTGCTTCAGATTTAATTTGTCTAACATACCAATTCCCAGAGAATAATTACATTGTTTTTCTGTTCTTAAGTCTAGTTTTGATAACAACCAAATTCAGCTTCTCTCTCTTCCTGACAGCGTTCTCCTTATTCCGAGATCTTAATTATGTCTTCCTATATCAGCATTCCTCTGCTCACCAGTGCGTTCTGCCTTTCAGTTATATACACTTCCAGCTGAGATGAATGAAATCAAGGAAGAACTGGTGCATGAATGGATGGCAGCTTGTCTGCAACTTAATCATTTTTATATTAATGTAATCACACCTGCTACATGAAGCTTTTAATCAACACGAGCGGGTAACAGTTGCAGGATATGGCCCACATACTTGTCTCCGTGTCTGCAGCTCGCTAGGAATTTTATTTCCACATAGCGGAGATGCCTGCAGTTGTTCCAATGATGCCCACCACGGCCGCATATAGGAGTCCTCACTCTGGGGTGGATTTTCTGCATTTGTTCCTTTAATGAAAGCTGCCTGTGATTCACTCACGATGATTTGATTCTTACATTTTAATTCACTCCCACCCAAGCCACACTTTGTCACAGCGGTTGTTTCACAACTGCTATGGCCGAGGGCAAAATGACAGCAGTCGGCTGGGTTTCCAGCATCACCTCTCCCAACACCACCCGCTTACCCTGTAAGGCAACAGGCTTCGCAGCTTTGCGGTCAGCTCTCTCACCATCTTATCTGTCAGGTTCTGGAAACCACTTTAATGTGAAAAGGGGTGATAACCGTGCTTTACTGTAATAAAAAGTGCTGTTTTCTAAAGGACTGCTACACTTAAAGTGAAGCCCCTGTGGCAATACCATGGGGGACATTCTTTGCTCACATGCCACCCTGGGGTGGAGATTTCTCTCGTGGAAGCCACCTCTGAAGCTCCTTCTGTAAACTGCAAGAGGAGCCAGATACCCATAGCAGCTGATTAAGAAATGACTTTAAATCACATGATTTCTACAGTTTGTTTGTCTTCAAAAAAACTGCCTAGCTCTCAGTCTTGCTCTATTTCTGATAGTTTTATGGTCTTGACCATTAAACAACCTGAAGGCATCTCCATGACAAGAAACCGCAATTTTTAGGACAGGGAAAGAAACGTGTGAGCCAGACCCTGCATTTCTTGCACACCAGTGGGAATTCTGAGCAAAGCATCTAGGTGGCTCTCATCTCTCGCAGCATTATCCACTAAAGCTTTGTGTAGCAGCAAGCATTACATTTATATAAAAATTAAGTTACAACAATCTGTTTCTTTCCAGTTATCTAGAAAATTCAGGATAACCTAAATAAACCAGCCAAGGAAATCTCTCTTTAACCTAGATTATGTATAACTTTAAGCTAGCAACTCATTTTGGTCATTTGCTACTCAAACTTCATCCTTTAATCACTACCAGACAGAGAGTTTCATTTTTGTAGACAGTATCCCTTTTTATGAGAGTTCATTATTTCATTCACACCTTCACTTTTACAGTTTCTTGGCTTAGATTTCTTATATTCACGTCTCCTAGCAATTCCCTTTGCTTAACATTTTCTGTTGCTTTTCCACACAAAAAATTGTAGGAAGTCTGCCTCATCTGAGCAGCGCAAGAGAAACCAGTTACTACTAAAACAAGTTTTCTGAACCCTTCAGAGTTTCAGCTTCAGAGCTGTGGGAGACTGTAAGACTGTTCACTGATGCTGTTTACAAACTTACTCACTTGGGCTTTTCTGGGCCACAGAATGAACTTGCTCCTCCACATCAGACTACTCTTAGCATATAAGAGCACCATCAATCAACATCTTCACTTTTAATCCTGGGGTGCTTACTTCTACTGTACTCTCAAAACTAGACCATTTCTATCACCACTATGTGGGACTCCTATTTGATTTCATTGGAAGTTCCACCTGCAGAAAAACATTTGCAACAACATAAGGCTTTGCATGAGTACTTTCATGGCCGTATATTTGAGTTGGGCTAATCTTACTTGCCAGATAGCATGGGTGATCTTGCAAGCAACAATTACCTGGCAACACACATGATACAAACGTTTTCCAGGAAAATCCACACATTCCCAAAGTTCAAGGAAATCTTAATTAGCAGTTGTGATTTTGACTCCCATTTCCCTTATATTGACACTACTATGCTTCCAGATCATACAGATGGCCACAGAATAGGAGCTTGACAGTACAGAGATGGAGGTGTGTAAGCCCTTGGCAAGAACATCTGTATGGAAGGCAAGGGCGTATGTCTTAATACTCGCCAGCCCTCCCTTACTGACACCAATATGCCACAGCAAGTTCAAAGAAGCATAAATCAGACACAGCATTTACAAATACACGGAGCTTCTTGGAGAATCCAGCTGTAAGAGTAAAGCAAAGTGCACAACTGCAAAACCCATTAGCATCACTGGGGCTTTACAACCTGAGAACGTTAAATAACAGCACTAGCTGCAGGCACCTTGATGGAAAGCAGCAGTAAGGAGTGGTAAGAGGCAAGCAGATTAATTTAATTTTGTTTAAACTGCTACTTGTTGTAAATCTCAATGAAGGCTTCTGTTTCCTCTCTGCACTCTTTATGTAGTAGCAGCTCCTTAAACCACGTAAAACAAGTGGGCCAAGTTCTCTCTGAGAACATTTCATGGAGTTTAGACTCATCTGAAGAAGTAACAAGGATGATTGAACTCACAGGCTATACAAAACAGGAGTTGTGTTCCAGTCTTGAGCCATTACATCACTGTATTGGGTTTGCATGGCAAGATTTTGGTAGCAGGGGCACTACAGTGGTGGCTTCTGTGAGAAGCTGCTAGAAGCTTCCCCTATAGCCAATGCCAGCCAGCTCCAAGATGGACCCACTGCTGGCCAAGGACAACCCATCAGCAATGGTGGTAATGCCTCTGGGGTAACACAGTTCAGAAAGGTTTTAAAAAAACAAACCACCAAGAGCAACTGCAGCCAGAGAGATGAGTAAGAAGATGTGAGAGAAACAACCCTGCAGACACCAAAGTCAGTGAAGAAGGAAGGGCCAGAGGTGCTCCAGGTGCCAGAGCTGAGATTCCCCTGTAGCCCGAGCTGAGATTCCCCTGTAGCCCCTGGAGAAGGCCATGATGAGGTAGGCTGTCTCCCTGCATCCCATAGAGGATGATGGGGTGCAGAGATTCCCCTGCAGCCCATGGAGGACCCCCTGCTGGAGCAGGCAGGGGCACCTGAAGGAGGCTGTGACCCTGTAGGAAGTCCACTCTGGAGTAGGCTCCACACAGGACCTGTGGCTCCATGAAGAGAGAAACCCATGCTGGAGCAGGTTTGCTGGCAGGACTCATGAACCCGTGGGGGACCCACGCTGGAGCAGTCTGGTCCTGAAGGTCTGCACCCCGTGGAAAAGACCTATGCTGAAGCAGTTCATGAAGAACTGCAGCCTGTGGGAAGGACTCATGTAGAGAAGTTGGTAGAGGACTGTCTTCTGTGAGAGGGACCCCAGGCTGGAGCAGGGAAGAACATGAGGAGTCCTCCCCCTGAGGAGGAAGGAGCAGCAGAGACAACATGTGATAAACTGACCACAACCCCCATTCCCTGTCCCCCCGGGCCACATGGGGGGGAGGGGGGAGAGAAATCAGGAGAGAAGTTGAGCCCAGGAAGAAGGGAGGGGTGGGTAGAAGGTTTTTTAATATTTGGTTTTATTCTCATTATCCTACTCTGATTTGGTAACAAATTGAACTAATTTCCTCAAGTTGAATCTGTTTTGCCCATGACAGTAATTTCTGAGTGATCTCCCTGTCCTTATCTCGACCCATGAGCCTTTCATTATATTTTCTCTCCCCTATCCAGCTGAGGAGGGCAGTGACAGAGCGGCTTTGGGGGGCACCTGGCCTCCAGCCAGGGTCAACCCACCACGCTCAACCAAAAAACCTCTATCATGACCTGTTATATTGGATTTACCTGGAAGAGAAGTCAAATAAAATTTAGCCTGAAGCTTTAAAAGCCCCCTTCCTTAAAGGTAAAGTCTCCTTTTATTCCACAGACTAGGAGATTTTGTCAAACACTTTCACAAAGGTCATAGGAACAATAACCTTATGCCCTACAGCCAGAAAGCACCTAAGAGACATCTCATGACTTCAAGGACAACCACAAGTGATAGGTAACGGTCCAGAAAAAACATGACACAGATTACTTCAGCAGAAACCCAAACATCTTATATATATTGCTTCAGCAATGTAAAGGAAGTCCAGTGCCCCAGCAGCCAGTATATCAACTTAATGTTACCGTGTGATTCAAAGGGAAAACAGAACTCAGCAATGCTTTGAGCAAACACAGGCACAACACTTACTATTTTAGCAAATGAAGAAAGGACAAAACCAGGGCAGAGAGGACACAGCACATCAGTGACTGAGAAGATATAAACTAACAGAAGTTTCCTATAAGAATGACAACAGAGATGAGAAGTGCTGTGATGTCACCAGGGAGGACTACTGGAACGACTGCAATAGAAACACAGAGAAGAGAGAACTACAAAGTTTGAGAAGCATCATTTTGGAGATCACATAAAAGCTTCAAGGTGAGGCTATAGTGGAAATTTTACTGCCCATTCACTAAAAACCTTTCCAGATGATTAGTAATCTTGGGCAAAGCTCAGTTCTGCCAGACAAAACCTTCTTAGGCTAGGCTGAAACAAGAGATTTCCTTTGCAACCCTTTGTCACAGACCTCACCAGTTTCTGCGCCAAATGTGAGACTTATTTCTTATACCTTGCTTTCTTTGACATAAAAGGTGACATACATCTACACATATTTTTATATTAAACAAAAACTGTACCAAAGCAAACAGAAAACCCTCTCCTGAACATGCTTATCCCACTTGTGAGAGAACAACCAACCCATGACAGTTACGTTACGTACTGCCTTGTACATTCCCACTGAATGGGAAATATTAGACACACACTGCAGTCCCCATGTCATGTAGAGAGCAGAACGAGATTTGAGCAAAATGATGCAGATGCTGGTAATAATCTAGCTGTGTTAGTATAAACTGCAGCATAACTAGCATGCCCTACTGAAGAATAGTGATTGCAGCATAAGGATTTACGTGGCGCAAGAACTTACACAGAACAGAAACTCTGTGTCTTGGTTTTTATGTAACAGCATGATACAGAGTGCCCAGTTTTTTAAACATCTTTAGGTTGTTCCATAGGAGGAACAGCAAACATACATACAAACACACCAGTTTAAACGTTAATGCTCCCAAAACTCTCTGTTGGACTTTACCCTTTCCATTTTCAGGCTGGAAGGCAGAGCAGCAGAACTTCCAGATCAGCTTCTGAGAAGTTCCCCTCCTCAGCAGTCTTGTGATTTGAGATGCACACAGAACAGAGCACTTTTGAAGCGAGTCTTTAATATTTTAAGAGAGAATTCTTTATTCACAGAATGTGCAATAACTCCTTCCAAACTATATGCAAAAACAAACCCTGAAATTCTAATGAAGATACAGAAAAAAAAAAAAAAGCAGCACAGCAGTGTTCCAAGAGGATACATAATTCACAAGTTTAAAATTCAAGTACTCCCTTCCTATGCATGGAGCTCTCTTAAAATATTAACAATCAAATCTCTTCGGTAAGTGTACGGTGTGTACTTTATTCTGAACCAGTGTCTTGGGAAAAGGTTACCACTTGGGGCATACATTTTCATCCCTTGTTTGCCCATCAGACCACGCAGAATCCTGTTGCGGGACAAGATTTTATCATAGAATTCAACCCCACCTCTGGCATAGTCTTTGGAAACAGTAGCTGCCTTTCTGTCAGCCTTGCAGTCTAAATGATAGGTCATAGCGTCGTAAGAAACGTAATAGCACATTAATCCACCAGCTGCAGTTATGAGGTTACAGATGCTGCGAAGTATCATGGGGCCAGGAGATAAACCCAAAAGTAGCTTTATACCTCTCCCGCAGAGAAATGTGCCAGCTAAGCAAGTCGGAGCCACAACTGCACTTGCTAAGGGGCTGCCGTTCTGCAAATATACGACTTCTCTGGCAATGGCAAACTTCTGAGCATTACGCGAAAACGTCAGAGCTTCCTTCAAAGCAACACCTTCGCTGCTCTCCCAGTCTACTTCCTTGCCATTGAGCACAACAACATGGTTGACTATTCCTTTTTTATCCTCAGTCGTGCTATCAAAGTTAGGGGGGATGCCCACCAAAGAGCCTGCAGGCAGCCAGGGGATTCCAGCACTCACAGGGTGGAAGCCAGAAGCTGCAAAAGCTCGATAGGAGTCAGTGGACTTCACATCTGTATCTCGAAGGACATCCTGAAAGACATCACAGAGCCTCTGTGAAAGCTCAGCTGGCTGCCCCTCTGACCAGCACTCGTGCAACAGTTTGAATGTCTGTTCAGGAAACACATGATAGGAAAGGTTAGTGCCAAACAGTCCCACGCAAGAAACGGCCAACACAGTGATCTTGTGCTTCTTTAACCACACAGATGCCTTCCGCAGGAACTGCACTGCCATAGTCAAATCTTAACCTGTTTATAACACAAAATCAGGAATTAAAGTGTGCATAAATGGGTCTCTCATCTCTGTAGCATTTTAAAAAACAAAGTAAAAAACATAAAAAGCAGCAGAGCACAGTAACCAAAGAAACATTCTCTCTTTTACGTTAACAAAACACCTTCACAGAGAAGGTGATACTCACTAATTTTTGGGCCTGAGAACAGAGGACAATTGATACAGAGAATTAACTTCTCCCTCTCCTCCAGTAAATAAATTTACTGCAAGAAAGACAATAATAAAGCCACCAGATTAATCTACACTAACCTCCTCTACAGTACAGCTCCAAAAATTTTAAATCAGTAACCTCAACACTAAATTCAGTAACTTGACCTTGACTACAACTTCCCAAATAGGATTACATTTTGGTTTGAAGATTCAGGAGATAGAATTTTCCTTTAGAGTTTGTTCTAAGGGATAGTCAACCCTGCTATTAAAAAAAGAAGGAGAAGAACAAAAAAAAACAAACAACAAAACAGTATGTGTTTTTTTCTAGGGTGTTTTTTGTTGTTTTTTTTTAAGATTTCAACTTCTAGGCAGTGGTTTTAGCTTACTCAGCAAAAAGCTATTTTCAGAAACCAGCATGCTTTCAGTGGCTACTTTTAAAAATTTGTCTCTGAAATAATTTCTATAACAAGTAATACATGCTATCCAGAGCAGAAACTGGAACAGAAATTGTTTCAGGGCAGACAACTCTGTTATGACTCTTTAAATAAGCAGATAAACTTGAAAAAAAAAAAACAACTTTCAA
The DNA here is from genome assembly GCA_013400195.1 of Aramus guarauna. Classification (NCBI taxonomy): domain Eukaryota; kingdom Metazoa; phylum Chordata; class Aves; order Gruiformes; family Aramidae; genus Aramus; species Aramus guarauna. The sequence continues at coordinate 158,818 of VXBL01003908.1, forward strand.
ACCTGCCAACTCCTTCAGTTCAAGAGCCCTGCTTCCCTTGGGGAGTATCAGTTCCTTTTATGGTCCAACCCATACAATGTGCCCAGAGAAGCTCCAATCTCTTAAAAAAATCCCATTGGCTATAGAATTCTCCCCTAAAATGATCCTACTATAAGGATACAAAAGTGAATTAGGTACCTAAATCCAACAGACATCAGTGAAAATTGGATGCCCCTGTTTCCATTTGCATCTTGCAGTGTCTCTCCTCTCACGGCTTTAACACATGAGCCTCAGAGAATCTTTCTGCAGCTGTTGAAGACATTAGTGTTTCCAGCTGTCCTTACAGGAAGCTGAGGTGGCAGAAGGAAACCATGCTTTGAGACAACAGCCAAGGTCTTAGTGTAGAGTACCATCAAAGGTGGGTTTCAGCTATGCTGCTGGGCTTTGGATGGCAGCAGCTGAAACACAGACATTTGCTCTCTTCTTCCACTCACGCTGAGCAAGAACCTTCCGCAGAGGGGTAGAGTGGACAACTGGGGACTGTAACATCATAAACCAGTGCTGCATGATGACGTGCCAGGATACACCAGTCATGATCAACAGCAAATGAGTATTAATCACAGGGAAACAAAAAGGGATTAAATTAAAGGCAGTGTTTTAATGATATGCTATTACTGCTCCTTCCTATGAAGCTTGCTCAGACTGTAAATTCACCAGGGGAAGAATAATCTTGTTTAATGTTTATACTGCACTGAACACATACTGAGTGCTTAATAAAAACAATGATGCATGTAAGTATACAATAATTTAATACGTATTTCTTAGTGTAATATGTGGTGCTATTCTTACATTCTGCTGAAGACCGGAGGTGGTGATTTGTTTGACAAAATTATTTAAGAAAAACACGCTAAAGAGCCAAGAGCTTGGATGAAACCCAATTGTGGGAGAAAACCTCCTTGATAATAGAGCTAAAAACTAGAAAATGGTAATACTAAACCCGAATAACCTCTTTGGAGTTAACAACCTCTCTGTAAATCTGGTAGTCTAGATCTGATTGAAAAGGTCATGCCATTTACAGTGGGGGGGCAGCACTTCAAAGAGGATGATTGTATGAAGACTATCACTTGACCCACACGTGAAGCTGAGCCAAGGCTCTCGTTTGGGTTGGCTAACAGATCTTCTTAAGATTAGGAACGCTGCAAGGAAAAAATTCCCCCCCTCAGCTTATGTCCACACTAGCGCAGGTAAAGCCAGACCGTGCTGCAAACCAGCCTACTCCCCTTTCTTGCGTGACCGACTGGTGCTTGCCGAGCCGAATGCTCCTCTGGGTCAGCAACTCGGGATGCCAGGAGCCCACCTGGGCAGCCGGCAGCCCACGGGTGAACCCCAGGGAAGCGGGGCTGGAAGCGCTGTGCTTATCTCTACACCTCTCCTAAGCAGCCGTAACAGCAGGATACGCCTCAGTGCATTAACACTAACTTTTTTCCTGCTTCAGTCACAAAAATTGTAACATGTGCTAGTTTGGTTTTTTTTTTAAATTTTTGTTATTAAATTATCCTTTGTGCGGGCACGGTTTCAAACTTTTGTGGACAGACCCTTTGGAGCCCAGGCTGTGTTCTCAACTGGATTACACCCAACAGTCGTGCCGCACGCCTAACGCGAGAATAAGCAGGCAATGCTACAGAATATTCATTCTCTCATGACAGTCAGTACGCACAAAAATAGAAGGCACTTTGTCCTCCATACCTTTTAGCATTCATGCTTTCAAGTCTTCCCTGAGGGTCAATGCAGACTCTCGGCTGCCGCAGAAAATCCCACTGCAGCCCTAACTTCATAGGGCATCTTTATTTTTATTCATAAACTTTGTGCAATTTACGTGTAAGGAACGCAACCAGAAACTACGAGGCAGTTCATAGAGCCTACCCTGCAGCAGTGAGCTCCCACAGAGCCACAACAACGTTTATCAGGTGGTCTCCCCCAACGCTGAAATACTGTTTATCTCCGTGGTGTTAGGGGCACTCATTCTCACTCAAGCCTGAGAATTTAAATAGCTAAACTTCAAAACGGGGATATCTAGGCAGGTTTTGTCCTAACGCTTGAATACTTTTTTTTTTTTTCCCCCTCTAATGACACGTAGCCGAGGGGAAAGTCCAACTTGAAAGAATATGGATCAGGAAAAGGGACGAGGGCTGGACCCGCCTCCAGGGCTCAGGAGTTCAGGGCTCACTTGTCGAACAATAAGAATACAGAAGGCGAGCCGGCTACAATCGCCTTTACGCGAGGGGCGGGCGAGGCCCCGACCGGGCCCAGGCCGCGGGGGCAGCGTGCCCCGTCCCTCCCGCTCCCGCCCCGCCATGCCCGGGGCGCTGAGGGCCAGTTCCAGCGGCCCCCGCCTCAGGCCGGCCTCTCCTCCCCCGGCCCGCGCCCGCACCTACCGAAACTCCCCGCGCCGCGGCCGAGGCGGAGCAACGTGGGGCCGGCCGCCTCCCCGCTGCCGTACGGCGGGCGGAAGGGGCAGAGGAAGGGGCGGGCGGCGGCGCCATGGCGGCCAGGGGAGGGTCTGCTCAGTGGGGGTTGGGGGTTGTGGCCGTCTTAGGGGTTGGAGCCCCACGAGTGAACCGGCGGCAGCCCCGTCGCGAAGGGAGGTCCGGGAGGCGAAGGGCACGGCCGTCACTCACCGAGAGACAGCCCGAGCGGCAGCTGCGGCCTGGGCCAGGGACGGGCTCTCTCTCAGCATATAAATCCATTCTGTGGCCTTGTGTGCCATGCTGTAACCCCCTGTGGTTTTCCTGCGAAATACCACACGTATGTATTATTAATACAGCCCTCCCACTGCGGCTCAGGAACACTTACTGGGAAGGCAATAAGTGGCACAACTATCATCTGTCACATAGGCTTTGTTTTCTCTCTCCTCCCTAATAGGAAAATAACACATGCAGGGGGTTTTTATTTGCTTTAAAGTTACGATGAGAAGGCAGCCAGTGTAGTTTCTCAGTAACGCTACACGGGTTTGTTCTGAGAAAGGCCTGCCCTTCTCCTGGCGCTGCTTTGCGGGAGCAGAGATGGCGGCAGGTGACGGAGCAGCACCCTGTGGTGGGTGCCGGCCTCTCCAGTCCAGCCGCGTCCCGGGTTGTACAGTCCTTGCGAAACAAGGACAGAGAATAGCTTTTGGCCAGCTTAGGGGAAGATCAGTTTTGCCCCATCTGTATAGGAAAGGTGTGCATTGATGGTCAATGGTTGTTTTGGGTTGTCCCTTCATACCAGGCTGCCATGAAGTAACCATCTTCTACAATTCAAATAGAAATAATGCTTGACAGTGGGCTGAGAGACAGAAGACTAGAAAAAAAAAGAAGCAAGCCATGGTTACTACCCACTTAAATGAGTTTGACAGATCCTTGTAGCAGCCCCTGATTGAGGGACCTCTCACCAGTAAAGGTTCAGTTCCCAGGCCTTTTGGCCTGAGATTTGCTTTCACATAAAAGGATTAAGATGGTAAACCAAATACTTAGTTTTCATTCAAATTCAGGTCTTCCTCCAGGACTTATGTGAACGTACCCTAATGAAGATATTTGTTCTATCTTTTTCTATTAGATGATCTGCATTTTGGAAATGCTAGTGCTAAACAGGCCTGGGTAGGCATAGCCAGCATCACTCCCTGTTGTGAACAGAGGCTGTTAATGACAGCCTTGGTTTTAACTTCCAATAAACGAGTTCGTAATTGCTAAGAAAACACACTCCTTCGTGAGAGGGCACAGTTCTACCCTTGGGTTATGGTTTTATGCAATATGGCAAGGCAGATGAATGGTTTCCTGCCACCCAAAGGGAGAAGTCAGAGGAAAGATCCCACCTTTTCCACCTCTGTCTCCCTCTGAACCATTTATTTTTTGCCAGATATGGTATCCATCAGACCCTCTCGTGCCTTGCTTTTAACCCACTATCAGCAGAAAACATAGTAACAGAAGAAAAGGGGATCATTTTCTACCGGGTTAGCAAGCTGAATAGGATCATTGAAAAGTCCGAAAAGTGCCAGGGCTGTAACAAGGTGGGAGGCAGCCAGAGGAAAAAAAAAAAAA